>JAESUZ010004731.1:1370000-1742785 GCA_017311185.1 Proteles cristata cristata
ACAACTAGGAATTTAGTTTACACTGCATCTGAAATGTCGTGCACGGGCACTTTGTACCTTGAATCAGAAAGAGGACAAATTCAACAGTTCTTTTAAAGATGTCCACAGAAGACCACCGATGTAATCTCTAGTTCTAAGAAAATTGTTTTAGATGTTAAACGCAAAGAACTGAATCACAAAAATTAGTGAGTGATATGAGGCTGTATCAAGTGTAAGAGCACAAGGAAATCTTGATTTCAGATTATGAATACTTCTGAAAAGAATAATTTTGGATTAAGTAGCAGTGATTTACAATTTGCTAAGCCTGCTATGGGAGTGCTTAAAAAGGGGGTGCAGTTTCTAGTTTTGCTCTCTATATTCTTATTGCCTGCTTTGCCTTGTGCAATACGTGAACAGAGTAAGTGCTTCCTCATGACACAATGACTCTTATTAGTTTCTGCACAAAGAAACTAAATATTCCATATCATTTGGACATATTGAAAAACGATATATATATATATACACATACATATATCAAATGCTTGCTATTTTATCAAATACTCTCAATAAGTAGCATTGTCTTACAATTTTTGTCTCATCATATTAATATGATTTTATAATACAGCTTTTAATTGATCATTGTGTCACATTTTCAAGTTAATGCTATTAAACTGTAATATTTAGAAATTATCCAAGAATTAAATTATCAGCTCCTACTAGATTTTCCCCCAACACATTTATAAGAAATCTTTTTGTCTCTTCCCACAACTGCTTGTTACCATTCCTGATGTCACCCATATACACATAGCACACTTTATGTCTCCTTTTAAACTACCACCGTGGTGCTAGAGAACTCTCTAAGAACACTATACAAGAGTGAGCGAATGGCTATTCACCACTGACTGAAGATAGGCGAAGGAAACTACATACTCTTTAGTGGTCCAGCCCCATCTAGGCATCTTTAGCCCACTTTGTGTCTGTCTTTTTTATATCCCCTGGTCCTAGGGCAGTGATTCTTCAATGCATAAAAATACCTGGAGACTCTCTTAAAAGTTCCTTGAGCCCCGCTCCCAGAGATTCTGATTCAGGAGATCCAGTAAGATCCTGTTTACATTTCTGTCAAGCTTACTTACAGTTGAGGCCAAAAATGCTAGTTGGAGGACCTTGAGCCTAGGGGTAGAAAAGTTTCTCCCAACAGATCGCCAATGAGAAATTCAAGAAAGCATCTGGGGCTGAGACACTGGGTTCTCTTAGTGAGCTAAAAGATTTTAGCTACCACCGAAAAATTAAAAGAGAAGGAGTACTGTAAACATCACTTTAATTACTTTTAAATCATGGTTAGCTCTAAACAATTACACCAGGAAGGTCTGAATACCAATCAACATTGCCACTGAATGCTGTGCAACTTAATTTGAAACAAGGATCTTTAATGAATGTCATAAAAATAAATAAAGGTCACTGTTGTGATAAAGAGACAATGCAAAGATATATAGTTTAGATCATCCCTTTTACCCTCACCCTTTCTTCAAGTTCAATCCATTTTTAGTGAAAATTCACAATTATAAGATTATAAAAATATACCACAACCAATAAAATGCCGTGATGACATCTACATTAAAGTTATATTAAAGTGCTTTAAAATATCATCATGTCACCTGATGCTTAGCCAAATTATTCCAAATAATGCAGAAGAAAGGTTTAAGACTTCATCTCAATACACATCATATTAGATAAACAAATATTCATTCAGTTCAAGGTAAATGTGTTTCATCTACTCAGTTCTGTAAAGAGTAAGTAATAAAGATACATTATTCATTCAGCAGTTACTATGAGTCTTAGAAAATCATTTCTACCAACTATAAACTAACCTATGTCAAGTGTACAAACTAAGATTTTTGTGTATGCTAGTTAAATGACCTAAAATTGGGGCACCTGGGTGGCTAGGTCGGTTGAGCAGCCAACTTTGGCTCCGGTCATGATCTCATGATTCACAAGTTTGAGGCTCACATCGGGCTCTGTACTGACAGCTCAGAGCAAGGAGCCTGATTAGGATTCTGTGCCTCTCTCTCTTTCTTTCTGACACACTTTCTCTCTCTGACTCTTTCTCTCTCTCTCTCTCTCTCAAAAATAAAAACATTTAAAATTTTGAAAAAAAAATGACCTAAAATTAAGCCAGGGTATATGGAAACTCTGTAATTTCCTCTTAATTTTGCTGTGAACTTTAAACTGCTCTAAAAAAGTCAAGCATTAGTTAAAAAATTGAGCCTGGATTATTAATAAATCAATACTTTACTATAACACTTAAGTTTTAATTTTAAGTGATATGCGAGTAAATGGCTAAAATGATAAAACTATCTTTCCCAACCATTGAAATTGAAAGATTATCCAATCTCTTCCTAACAGTGACATTTACATTACCATTTTGTGCTGGTTACTTTCCAACCAGAGCTGGACAGTTTCAATGACCTATTCTCTATGTGGCTTATGAAGTTGGAGAATCCATTCCTGTACCATTTCCTTTATTATTACAAAACAAAATTCCTTTTCTCATAAATAAGGTTGGATAATCAAATAAGGGCCTCCTAAAGGACTAAATTCACACATTTAAGTAGAATTATTCTTAAATATACTGGATGAGTTATTTCTATACAGTCTAAAATCCCAGTTGACCCAATACATATGTCATTCGTACCAATTCTGGGAGGTGGATTCAACACATCCCTGCTGCTTTATATTTTATTTGCTCTTCCTGGTATTGTTTTGGACTTTAAAGAAATTTGAAGGAGGTCAAAAAGAACAGAAATAAACTAAAATGGGCTTTATCATTGAGTATATTGTAGTTTTCTTTAATTTATCATAAAATTGGTCTAATTCTTTATTTTCTCTAAAAGCAAACTAAAAATACATGCTCAATATCTTCAGAATAACAATTGAAATGAAACCTCATGTGACAGTAAACAATACTGGGAGGTAAAAGACAATAGTAAGTACAACTAAATACCCTTTTCAAATGCTTCAATTAAACGCAGTTCGATGGAAAATTTTCTAAGCTATTGTCTCTAACCTAGAGAATATGAGAGAGTTGTTAAATGCCAGTGACAGGTGTTAGGTTTATGGAATGGCAAATCTAATAAAAAATGTTTTCAGTTGAGAATCTATAATTTCAAGGTTGTTATTATCTATAGATATATGGCTTCAGTGAATGAAAAGCTAATTATTTTTAGAAAAAAAAAGTCAGATAAAAATTAACAAACTAGTGAAAAGAAAAATAAATAGGCAGGGGCACTTGGGTGGCTCAGTCTGTTAAGCATCTGGACTCTTGATTTCAGCTCAGGTGATGATCTCACATTTCGTGGGATCAACTCCTGCGTCAGGCTCTGCACTGGCAGTGCAGAGCTTGCTTGGGATTCTCCCTCTCCTCTCTGTCCCTTCCCTGCTTGTATACTCATTCGCTTCCTCTTTCTCTCTCTGTCTCTTAAAATAAATAGACATTTTTAAAAAATAAGTCAGTAATACTATTTCCAATGTCTCATAATGCTTAGACTAAAAAATTATTTAAGAGTCTAATGACATTATAAACCTCATGTTTGAAAATATATATTATACTAAGATGCATAGTAGATATTTAAGAATCTCTCTACTATAAATATATTTCATCAACTTGATTTATGTTATTTTAACAACTCATGACATTCACAATTCAAAGTAGTTGAATTCTTGCTAAGGAAAGAGAATTAGGCAAAATGAGACTTGTACATTATCAGAAATTTGTATATAAAAAGGTGAATATACTATGTCTTGGTTATAGTAATGAGAACCAACACCATTTTCGGGCATTTACTATGGACTCGACACAGTGTTATCCCATTGTATCTTTTCAACAGCCCTGTGAGGCAGATATTCATTTTGCAGAGGAGAAAACTGAAGTTTAGCAAATTTAAAACATTACACAAAGTGAAATAGATAGTAAATGGTGGAGTAAGAATTTTAATTCAGTATATTGATTCAAAAGACTGTGTTCTTCATCATTACGTTATATTATACTGTCTAAAGTCCCAACTGGCCTAATATATATGTCACAGTGATTAAATATACAGATGACTATTAGGCATTCTTCAAAAACAATGACAGTGCCTTTAAAAAAATACGAGTGACGATTTACCATATTGGGTGCCAGCACTTTCTGGACTTTGCTTTTGACCTATCAAGTTTAGCTAAATGTTCACAGTTGTTTAATTTAGCAATAATGGTCTGCATTTAGTGGGTCTACCATAAGGATAGTGTTAATTTTCCTTGCAATTATTTCCCACCACACTACCTGCATTTGTACATTTTATTATTTCCAGTTTCTGAAGGAAGCAAACTTTATAAAGAATATACCATCCTGTCTTCCTTCACTATAAGTAGTTTTTAAAACTATAAGTTATATTATAAGAAGATTCTATTTCTGCCTTCAAGAAACTCATCTGAAACAGATACTCTCCAGTTTCCACTTGCAAAAAGCAATTCTAATTTAAAAGGTAAACACAGGATACTATGTTCAGAAATGCGCATCCCTGAATTTGATTCTCTGATTAAGTTCAACGATGTTGAGAGGTCACTTGTTTCTGGCTATTGTCATTTTGGCAGTGGGAGGAGTTGGGGGAGCATGGTCAGCAGAGTTAAAGAATGTGCAACTCCTCTTTCAAATGTGGGTTAAAGCAACACAGTTAAAGCTCATTTCCAAAAAAGAGGCCAAGATGGAAATCAAACTGAGAAATTGTCGATTGACTTAACCAGGTCTCAGTGACTCAAAGAAAGCCGCCAAAGACAACTTCTTTCATTCCTACTCAATATGCTAGAGTCTGCTATGAAAGACTTAGGTTGCATATTACCTCTGGGGAATTTTAAGATCTTTTAAAAATGTTTCAGTGTTTTCAGAATTTACTTAATTTCTCTCCATTAGGTATTTACGTAAAAAACATAAGCAAAAAAGAATACATTTATAAGATATTATTCCCAAAGTAATAAAACACCTTTTATTCCTTTTTAAATAATGCTGTATTACATTTCAAAGTTCAAAGAATAAGGATTATACTAAAAGTCACATCAGGTCAAAATGACAGTAGGTTTCTTTCTAAATTACAAGTTTGTATCTTACACTAACCTCTTGCCAGTCTCTATAATGTGTTGTTTTATATTACTGCCATACACTGATAGTTTTTGTAAACTAAGACCTACTTCACTTACTTTCAAAGACAAATGTTTGCTTTGTGTCTCCAAATGTGTGCTAACTGTAGTCTCTCAGACGTTCATTAGTGTTCAGGATTTGCACTTAAGGAGGACAATGGCATTGTAAATGAAAATGACCAGTAGCCAAAGGGAACATATAATTGTTTGTAATTAAACAAAAGTGTTGCTGAGTTAATCAAACTCACATCTTAATATACTTTACAGCATTGCTGTCTTGTCGAAATGAAGACTTCAGTTTTCTGTCTCTTTGGAATTTTTTTTAATTGGTAATGAAAACTAAGCAAATTATACCACTGAGATTTTTGTTAACCCACTGGAGTACAATAAAAATAAGCCAAGTGTGTTGTGATCAAAGTTTTCACTGGAATCTCCTGTTACCTTTTTCACCAATTTCATAATTAACAGTTTGTAGAGGCACTCGCCTATTTATAGCTTTTGCTCTGCAATGCCCTGTGCTCTTGATCTCATCTTTTTGAGTTACAACGCAAACACTGAAACATTACGTCCTTCCCTTGGTAACTGAATCATTGATCTGAAACACCCTGGACTTGAGAGAATTCTTATGGGGGAAAGAGTGTTCACTGTCATTTGTATTTGAATTTTTCATTTGATTAAAGGTGAGTTCAAATTAAACAAAAACACTTGAAGTGTTGACCATCTTACTAAAATAAAGAAACAGACACGATTTTGCAGCAAATCATATTTCTAGAACCTGTGGGACATTATCCAGTTTAAGTGGATTGTCTTCTTAGCTTCTCTAAACCTAGAGGACTTATCAGGTTTTTCTCTTTAAAAGAAAGGGGGGGAAAAAAGCACACTGATAAGAAAATCTAAAGTTATGTCAAACAAATTACGTTTTAGTTATTAGTGGCTAGTTTGTAAATATCAAAGATCCACTTATTGTAATGCTTGGAGCTACATTTGCATGCTGATGAAATGCAAGTGGATGGCTGTGAACTGTAGGGTTATCTCTAGTGCAGCAGTGGGGAGCTCCAGAATCAGACAGTTGAGCATCTGACCGACTCAAGAGTCCAAGCTGCAGACCTCTTCTATTCACTTTCTTTACAACAATTAAAATATGCAAAGTGATAATTTTCCTTAAGTAGCCTTAAATGTGCGATCTATTTAAATGTGAAGAAAATTGCCTGAAGCTTCTGGTGTGAGGGACAAAAAAGAATAAATTATGCAAATAGCAGAAAAGGACTCTACCACTTGAACGCCTAATTTTCCTGTAATAAGCATACTGTTTCATTTAATTTTTTGCCTCTTATTAAAAGTGACAGTTCTTTTGCACTGTCTGATGGTTATATCTGACACAAGCTAGGGAAATGACTGCTAGACTAAATGCTAAAGCATTTTGGTAGCTTTTTTAGATGATGGTTACATTCACAAAGTAATTATGCACTGAAGAGTAGAGAAATAAGGTTTAATTACACAGTAATCGCTTCTGATGGACACGGCAGAAGTGTGAACACCGCCAGACTGCAATCCATCAATGACAAACCCCTGGCCACTTTTAATTCCTCCTCATTTGCATCATAACCTCCGCACCAAGTTGCACAAATGCTGTTAAATGTTAATAGGAGCTGTCTCTCCACTCAAAATGAATGCTTAAGCTGTTTCATTTTTTTTCTCCTCCACCTCAGACCTTCAAAACCAGCTCCTCTCTGAGAGCAGGCATTAAGCACAGAGCATGGTGCGTGGTCACTGTTGTGCTAATTGGGAGCAACACTTAAAGTTTTATCTCTCAAGCGCTAATAATGCACACTGCTGACAAACCAGTGAATAAGTAATGTACTTGGAGGAGAGTGGGGGGGTGGGGTGGGGGGGGAGAAAGGCATGCCTAGAATGAAAAATGCAGTTGGGACCGTTGTTCAGTGACTAGCTATTTGATTAGGCCCTGTAGTCATATTTAATCCAGATCCTTAGGGAACACAGACAAAATTACATCTTCATCTCATCAAACATTCAGCCATATTTAAGCATTCAGCTGATCAAGCTTTTATTGTTTCTCTTGCAGCAACATGGAGACAATGTTGTCCTGCATTCTTCCGTTCCAGGAGCTGGCAGAAGAAAGGCCCTATGAGCTGTGAGCCTGCTTTTCAGGGCTCACTGGGGTTAGGGAATCCCAGTAGCAAGGGAATAAAATAATTGTAGTCACTGCACACTAACATTTGAGTGGATAAACTCTCCAGCCTTCAGTTCTAATTGTACAGTCCTTAATACCCCATCTTATTTCTCCTATTAAAAAAAAAAAATAATGTTCTTTGCTCTACCTTGTCTTTAAACTCAGTCCATTTCTTGGGACAGGTCTACATCATTAAACTGCAGATGGTTCTATTTCTATTAAGCAGCAGGTATCATTCTTGTCCTGACAGGAGGAGGCTCCACCTGCCGCCAATACTTCCAGCTGACTGCTTTGCAGAACAGGAAAGGCAATTTGTAAGCGGTGTGCTAAGTTTAACAGGAGTCTGTAAGAAGTGACAAAATAGCCGTTTTCTGCATGAAGATTGAGAATTATCAACACCTTTCGGTGCATAATAGTTAAGCCTTTATCACTTGAGGAACTGCTGATAAGGTTAAGAACACTAGACAAACTGCTCATTAGTGGAAAGGTTTGCCTTTTACATTAAAGACTGCTGGGTACTGAAGTTCCTCTAGTGAGCAATACATCCCTGGCATTTGAAAAGAATGAGCTGATCGGTGTACATAAATGAATATGGAAAAGGAGACCTAGAATGTTTTAATGATATTAGTGAGATTTTTCTCAAGCTTAGGGAACGATAAGCCTGTTAAGTGTGTTCAAAAGTTGCGTGATTTGGTAGGTAAGGCCCTAGATTAGAAGTCCTAAGACCTATACTCTGCTTTGTATTTTACCACTGAGTAGCTGTGTGACCTTGGGTAAGTAATTTACATTTGATGAAAACAAGATTGTAAAATGATTGATATATGGAATATCAGGATTCATTAGGCTGCGTCAACAAACGGTCTGAACCACTTGCAAACATCGCAAGTGATATATTGGTAATAAACACAGGAGAGAAAAGATTATTTAGGACACATTTTATTCCAGCAGGGTGCATTAAGAATTATGAATTGGAATTTATTTCATTCATTCTTAGAGTTCTCGGGTGACCAGAGAAATGTCACTGTTATTTCTCTATCCTTGCTATATAATTTCATATAAATAAAAACAGTAATTAATAACTCCCTTGGGGGCTATTTATAACATTGCACATATAGTTTAGGTCTCTGAATAATCACATAAAGTAGGTATTATCAGCTTCATTTTTTTAAGTTTACTTATTTATTTTGAAGGAGACAGAAAGAGTGTGCAGGGGTGGAACAGAGAGAGGGAGAGAAAGAATCCCAAGCAGGCTCCACACTGTCAGCCCCGAGCCCCATGTAGGGCTCGAACTCACAAACTGTGAGATCATGACCTGAGCCAAAAGCAAGGGTCGGGGGTTTCACCGACTAAGCCTCTGATGTGCCCCAATATTAGCACTATTTGAAAGATGATGAAACTGAAACTCAAAGTTTAAGAATTTGCACTAGGACACATTACGTGAGTAGCTCTAGTGGGACTTGAACCCAGCTCTGTGTGGTTTTAAAGTCTGCATATGCCTAAGCATGTTTGGGGACTGAGTTCCATTTCTACAAAGCACAGCAATACAAGCTGAGTCTGTGTCTATTCCATCTCTCTCTGCCTGCGTGGCTTTAGTCCTATTCATCAGTCTCTTGTTTGCCTCCCTTAATGTGTTTATAAAATCCCATAAGGGAGAGCAAGGCTTAACTTCTATCACATTAAAAACTGCTCAGCCTACTGATAACATCAGTCCCAAACTGAGGAGCTGTCCTTAAAAAAGAAAAACAGCTTTCTACATACTTTGTTGAGAGTTTAAGCATATCACTTAAAATCTCTGTGCCCATCTGTGAAAATCTGGATGTATCAATAGAGATGTTCTTGCCACCCCTTGATGAAATGTACTGTGAGCAGCACTCCTTCAAACATATGGGTCCTTAGACATAACCCAAGTACTCTGGTGCACAATGAAGGTAAAGTGTGCTGGCCTGAGGCAAACACTGATTTGGTACCCACAACCATATCTTTATAAGATTCTTTGCTCCTTCAATGGCAACCCTTTTCCTGTGAGGGAATAAAGCCAGTCAATATTAAGGGAAAAAAGGTGGGACCAAGAGCTTTCAGCACCCACTCCTCACTACTAGATGAAGCTGCAGAAGGAACAGATGAAGTCAAGATTTAGAGAGGAGATTCCCAGAAAGCAACGATGAGAGAAGACAGCGTGCGAGTCGAAGAAGCAACTGTATGAGCAGGGAGGATTTCTTTCATACTGAAAGAAAAAGAAAAGCAAAAAAAAAAATGTATCTTCTGCTCTTATACTTCTTGTATGTCTTTCTCATATTATTCATCACCGACACTTTGATGCAAGCATCCCAGCTAGCTTCCTTACAGGCCTACCTGAAGCATAGGGCTAGAGCCTGTCCTGTGTGAATCAGCATAGATCCCCCCCTCAGCTGGTCTCTACTCCAAGGGTCACATTTCAAAATTTGTCTACAGCAATCAAGGAATCAAGGCATTTTCTTTTTCCTTGAAGCACCGTTACAATGGTCCATTCTTCTCTACCCCAGTTCTTCTCTATTAAGTGAGGACTATGCTGCCAGCCTGTGGGTTAACCATTTACAGATCATTCCCCCCCACACACACACACACACACAAACACAGGGATTCTGCATGGTCATGGAATTAATGCAATTATAATTTCTCCTTTAATGTCTGTCTCCACATCCACATTGTAAGCTCCTGTCAGCCAGTCTGTCTTGTACACCACCATATTCTGAGTGCCCGGCACAGTACCTTGAGCCCTTGAGGACACAAAACCTTTGAATAATCTTAGGTGGGCAAGAGAGGAGTCAAGAAATAATACTAATGGATCCCTTAGTAAATTCTAATAGTGAAAAGACTGAGAAAGGGAAAGCTACATGAAGAGGTACTGGCCAAAGGAGCTCTAATGTTTTTAGGAAGAGATCAGTGACAGAGGAAACTCTGGCTGGAGGTGACTCTGATCAGGCTCCTTGTCCGTTAACCATAGAGAATATTACTGCAAACATGGGACTATTGAGGACTGAGTAGTTGGAGGATATTAAAACTGGTCTTGACATAAAAATATTAGCAAAGAAGATGAAAATGATAAAAATATACAAAACTTAAGTTGTTTCTTTTCCTTTTGAAACTAAATGTGTAACCATTGATGCCTAAAAAGCATACAGCAACAAACCCGGTGTCATGTTATTGTATATTAGTTAATTTTGAAGTGCTCTTTGTTTTGTATCCAAAACACAATTGTATTTAGTCTGTTGCCCATCATTACCTAGCCATACTTAGGAAAGTAAAACGAGAGAGAAAAACTGAAGAGAAAGTTAAGGATAAATCGTAATCCATGATTCCCAATTATGACTGAAAACTATTTGAATATAACTCAATATTGTTTATTGATCTATATACTATGGGGACGATTTCTCAAACTACATACTATCTGATAAAAGTCTACCATGAGTTAACCTAGAAGTCTGTGACAGCTCTGTTCTATACCAGCATCATAAAGGATCCAGAGTACTCAGAGCTCCCTGAATGAAAGGCACTGTACAAGTAGAGAGTGGTGCATGTATTATTAACCTTTCTGCGCTTGTTTCCTCATCTGTAATATGGGGTTAATGATATTTCTGTACCTCACAAGAATGTTGTGCGAATTAATGTTTGTAAAGCCCTTTAAGATCCACGGATGAAAGATGCCATAAAAGTCCAAAGGTGATAATATTATAGTTATTGAAATTGGAAACACCCATAATGCTGGGAACTGAATATATATTTGGTTTCAAGTCACCCCATGTATTATGAATTCAGAGGCACTTACAGAACCTCACTGTTTCAAAATTAATATTTTGATATATATATATATATATATATATATATATATATATATATATATATATATATATATAATCCCAAAGAGATATTACATATTTGTTATAAGCCAACTGAATGTAATCTGTTCATAAGCAGCAAAAACACAGTAAGAGAGTCCACTTTTTTCCCATGTCTCTTTGTAGAAAATACTGCAGTAGAATATACTGGATCTATACTTGAAACTATGTAATGTCAGAACAATCTATTTAGAATGAGGCAGTAAATGGCATGTTACAAATGCTAACATGATTTAATGAAATCATTTTACTTCTTTTAATAGTATTGCTAATATTTTTCTACTTATACTTTAAATCTACTTAGTTTATAAATATAAAGCAAAAAACATGTAATAGCATTCTTTTTGAAAATGAATGAAAATGACAATTATCATTTGTCTCCTGTTTGTCTGAAATAATTCTAATGTGGGCTTTAAGAATTTTTCTAAATGTTTAAAAAGGCATTTTACTGAATCACTATAATGTGAAAAAGGAGGAGAAAATACGTTTTCCAATATGGTAGCGGTATTTTTAAAATATTCAAATATTTCATGAAATACATATATATACACACCCACATATATACATCCATTCACTCACTTAACTCATTCTTTTTTTTTTTTTAATTTTTAAATGCATTTATTTTTGAGAGACAGAGAGAGCACTGAGCATGAGCAGGGGAGGGCCAGAGAGAGAGGGAGACACAGAATCCGAAGCAGGCTCCAGGTTCTGAGCTGTTAGCACAGAGCCCAAAGCGGGGCTCGAACCCACAAACTGTGAGATTATGACCTGAGTCGAAGTTGGACACTTAACCAACTGAGCCACCCAGGCGCTCCAACACTTCACTTATTCGTAATAATAGTGCTTATTTTTGCTATACACAATATAATAATTCAAAAATGCAAGTTGTAGAACACGTGAGTGTGAAGGTGAATATATGTTTATATGTAGAGAAAACAGGCTAACACGACACCATTCTATTACCAAATTTCATAATAACTACCTCTAGGAAGTGGTTTGGGATTAGAGAAAGTACAAAAGAGCTTTCATGTTTTATTTTACACAATTCTATATTGATGGATTTTGTTACCAAAAGTATATATAACTTTTCAATTTTTTAAAGCTATACACATAGGATGAAAGACTGAAACACAAAATAAAAGTGAAGATTGATGAGATAAAACTAAAGAATTAAAGTAACACACTAAATTTATTGTCAAACAGACTGAAAAGGAAGGACAAATAGTTAAAGGGAGGATTCATTGTCCTTGATCATAATTTAGGAGAGTTAACAAACACATCTGTTTTGGCTTTTTCAAGACACATCTTAAAGACTTTTAAGATTTAATTAGAAGGAATACAATTTTGTCTTTTAAGCCATTGAAGCATGATTTTCAACTCAGTAGAAAAAAGGTTAACTTCAATGATAGTGGCAAGCAGTCAAGGAAAAACAACAGAGTTCACTATTAAGTCAAGGAGTCAAACAAACGTTATATTTAGAAAGTCAAGAGCTTTGTTTTGGCTGTTTTAGAGGTTTTCTCCAATTTATGGGAGGTTCAAGGTTACCTAGCTCAACCTCCAGAGCTCAAAGTCATTCCAGAGTTTATTCAATATTAGAGTTCAAAGATTTAAATGTGTATTACAATCGAAAAATGTGAAACCTGGGACTACTGACTTTATACGTAAATTATGGTAAAAGGTCACATGGGCCATCATACCTCTAGATGGCAAATAAGCAGAAAAGCTATCTTTAGAAGTTTAAAATCAGGAAATGATAAAATATGTTTAAGGTCTTACCAAAACTTACAATTTCTTATATGCATATTTATAAATAAGACATCTACTAGAAAATATGAATAATAAATATAATTGAGATATTTATTATGTGACCTGAATTTCATTTCATCTGCTCTAATAACCGTTACATGATTTTTTGTTTCACCTCTACTCTTAACTTTTGGCTTCTTCATATCGTTTTTGGTTTTTTTTCTTTTTGTTTTTGTTTGGTTTTTGGCTTTTGCTTTTTATACCTACAAACGCCTTTGTTAATATCTGGAAAGACTGTGGTGCTATAGAAATGCAAGAAGCCAGTGATATTTTATTTAACTTTTTTAGTTTAATTAGTTGCACAGATATACTGACCTCTTAATTTCCTTGGAATCTTCCAGAATTTCTCGTAGATAGGTAAATAACATTGTGTGCCACTGTCATTACTGATTTCCAGCAGAATGTGTTAGACTGTAATGAAGAGATCAATTCCTGGCAAAGTCTTTAGCAAATGCTAATGCCCACCAAACATTAGTGAATTAATGAATTGTTTAAGTAGATATTATGCTTATAATAAAGTTAATTCATTAACTTACTTTTATGCTGGGAGTTCGGAGGCTTAACCATCTGAGCCACTTAGGCACCCCTCAATAGTCATTTTCTATCACCTACTAATTCCTCTTTCTCTGTCAATCCTTGGCCTGGTTATTCCTAAGGTTCTAGCCATAATTTTCCTTTTATTCTATACTTGCTTGTAGCTTCTATGATTTCTTCCAGACTCCTCAGTTGATACTTCTGATCTCAAATATTCAATTACATGAAATGTTGAAATGTATCCTCAATCATGTTCACTTGTTTGTTCATTTCATTCACTCATTCATTCATTCATTCACTCTTTCATTCAAAAATTATTTTTGATTCCATATTTGCCCCCATTTTTTCTCAATAAAGCAGCCAAGTAATGCTGCAATTCAAATCATGTCAGTTCCTGCTCAAAACCCTCTTATGATATTCCATTTCACTTAGAGTCTTTAACAGTAAAGTCTTTAACAAGAACCTAAGTTATCCCTCTTCCTCTTAAAGTCCTGATTTCATGTAATATTACTTCTCATTCATTCTGCTTAGCCACCTTGATGTACAACACAAAGTCCACTCCTGCAAGAAGTTTACACTGCAGTCTCTTTTGGGAATGCTCATCCACATGGCTTAGTCTTTCACTTTCTCTAAGCTTTGGCTTAAATGATACCTTCTCAGCGCAACTTCACCTGTTCATTCCATTTAAAAATAAAATTCTTCAACTTAAGTACTTCCTATCTTCCTCTGTGCTTTCCTTGTCTTCTTTGCAGCAAACACCCTTTAACATAAAGGTTGTCCAACAATGACCTGTGGACCAAATCTAGTCTGCCACTTGTTTTTCTAAGATTTTATTACAACAGCCTAGCCCATTCTATTATGTACTATCGATGGTTTGTTTTGTACTACAATGATAGAGTTGAGAGTTTACACCAAAGACCACCTAGCTCACAAAGTTTAGATTATATACTACCTGCCTCTGTACAGAAAAAGTCTGCCAGCCCATGTTCTAATGTATCAAAGAAGAGGCAGGGATTTTTTTCTGTTTTGTTCATTGGTCCTAGAACAGTGCTCAGCACACAGAAGGCACTAGAAAAACATTTGTAAATAAATAAATGAATCTCCTAATACGTGCCAAATACTGAGTAAGGCTATGAATATGCAGAGTTTTGTTTTTCATACACTGCCCATGCAATCCTACTACATTTTTCTGTTCAATGTTTTTCTCCGTAAGTAAAATAACACAAAGTCAAAATAATGAAAGCTAAATCACATCTCCTCGCTCCTTAAACCTCAAACATACCTTTATTTTTTTACTTTCAACCAATGACACTGCTCCATATTTACTTAGGCAAATAGGAGCAATGAAAAAACAACTACATCATATTCCAACAGTTATATACGCCAACCTATTTGTATATGTCCGCATATATTTGTCCTCCTTCATGTTAAGTGGATGACTAGTCCCATATCCCTTAATGGTTAAATCTCCTTTTTTTCTATTCTCCTTAATAACAAAAATCATCAAAGAAGTATTTATACTTGCTGTCGCCACTTAATCATTTCTCATTCTTAACTGACTGTAAGACTTTCATCCCCACCATGTCAATGAAGGCTCACTTATCCAAGTTACCAACAATATCTATTTTGCTAAACCCAGTGAATGATCAGTTATCAGTCCTCATGTTGCTTGACCTCTAAGCATCTGACAGAATTGACCATACCTTCCTTCCTAAAACAGGGTCTTCTCTTTCTATGTAGGACACCACATTCTTCTGTATTTCTTGCTATTTCATGAGCTATTACTACTCAGTCTCTTTCACTGTTCCTTCCTTCCGGATCTCCAAATGCTCTTAGCCTCATCTCTCTCTCTCTCTCTCTCTCTCTCTTTCTCATTCCTCAAGATTATCATCTATTTTTATAAAGTTTAATAATTTTCTCATGCTTTTATCAATCTAGACTCTACCAGAAAAATAGAATATAGTGGATTCTATTGGGTAATGTTTAATTAAGGAATTATTTACTTACAAGGTGTTAACGGGATGTGGAATACATAAGGGAGAAGACAATACCATGGAATAAAGAGCAGCAGAGCTCTGTTTTGCAATAGTATACAGGACTAACCTTATACTGGCTTATGAGAACAGACTCTTTTTAAATTTTTGGCTATTTTGCAAGTCAGTTGTCAAATGCAGGCATTATTAAAAATGAAACTATATAAACTTACAATTAAATACTAAAAGTAATAAATATTAAAATCCATCATTTCTCAATTATTTGACTACAATTTTCTATTACACAGGTTTCTTGACGTTTATGTCTATTATAACTGTAGGAAAGAAATAATATATAATGCACTATTTCACATCTCTTCTCAACTTTACGTTCAATGATACCATACTGGTAGCTTCAAATTGACCATGGATGGAGAATTTATACTACAGAAATTAGCACAGACTTGACAAAGTAATGGAGAGAATGTTAGTAATGCAGATTATGCTTAAAAGTGTTTTATTACATTAGAAATAATAGTTTTAAAACTTGGTAATATATTCTTCCAGTAGTCAAAAACTATTAACTGATTTAGTTAAGAAGTCATTCACATCATTTACAAATTCCAAAAAGTGCTTCTTAGTTTCACTTTCATTGTAAGCATTAACATAAATGAAACTATCAACCAAAATTCATATTAGTTCTACACTTGCTTATTAGTCACAAAGTATGGCAAAAATCAACAAATGCTCTATGAAAACCAATTGGCTGCAAGAAATTTATTGTACTGGGTATTTCATTGTCATTTGTAAGTTGTGTTCTATGCATCCTTTATATTGGAAAAATTTATAACAGACTTCCACACTTACCAGTCTACCTGTTTATCTATCTGTATATACATATGGTTCTTAGAGACATAGCTATCAAATATTTGCCAACGTACAACTGTTCTGTAACCTTCCTGAGGCCTGGGGGACCGAGGAGAATAAGTGTTGAAAGAAATCTCAAGAAGAAAGAGCTATGTAGAGAGGCCATCTAATAGAAGCTATAATTTTTGGTAGAGCAATGAAGAACATCTTTGGTGAAGGGTTAGAAATAAAAGAGAGAGGAAAATAAATACTTTGACCTCATTCCACATTCTCCCTTCCATCTCTCACCAAGCTTCCTTATTTGGGCTGAACTCAAGTATAAGTCAAAGGGCAGAGGAGTTTTAGCCTCCTAAAACAGAGAATGCTATGGAAAATAGTAGAGTGGATATGGAGGGGCAGATGGAAGTTATTCAGGACATTCTATCCCTTCCTCATCTCAACATACATTGAGCTTAAACAGGCAGAAAACTTGTGGCCTGGAGACAGCAGTTACATGTAGTAGGCTAGATAACATTTCCCAGAGACAGTAGGCCCTAATTCCTGGAAACTGTAAATGTTACCTTATTTAGAAAAAGAATCTTTGCAGATATGGTTAAGAATCTTATCCTGAATTATCTGGGTGGACCCCAAATGCCATCACATGTGTCCATGTAAGAAAGAGGGGCAGAGGGAAGATTGAAGCATACATAGAGGAGAGAGCGATGTGAAGACAATAGCAGAGACTGGAGTGATGCAACCACAAGCCAAGGAAAGCTAGTAGCGACCTGGAGCTAAAAGAGGCAAGGAACCAAAAGATCCAACTCTAGAGCCTCTGAAGAAATTACAGACTTGTCAACACCTTGATTTCTGGCCTAGTGTCATTCATTTTGGTCTTTTGGACTCCAGAACTGTGAAAAATAAGTTTCTGTTATTTGCTAACTAATTTGTTATGGCAGCCACAGGAAACTAATACAACAAACAAAGTCCCCTCAGATACCATATTATCAACTGGAGCATATGAGTTCGGTCATACTCCCACCTGAAATCTGCAACATTAGCCATCATGAGTGTTATTCATATAAAGTAGTAAGGGGTATTGGATAGAGTTAATTCACATAAAATAGTTGCTACATTCTCACTTTTGTAGATACCTCTGAGACTTACGTTGGAACATGTCATAAGGACTTTCCATGAGATCATAGGTGTAAGTGGAGGAAAACATTGCAAAGCAATTCAAGCCACCATCATAGGAATCTGAGACATTCTGCTTGTGCAGTTTATCTCTTCTAGACTTATATGGTATTACTTATGCCATGTCCATTTTATAATAGAATCGTTCTGTGTACTTTCAGTGCTGTGGCCCATGAATTAGATAGCACTAATTAAAGATGGTCACCTGGGTCACATAGTACTTTGATATCTATGGTAAGGTGTTCACTTTCTACTGGGTCCAAGGGCAATTGAATGACTGCTAATCTCTTCAGATGTTAGTTTGTTAGCAGAAGAGGGCATGGCCTTGCTCCAAAATTCTATTGCCTACACCGTTTCACCTCCTAGAAATTGCCAGAGGCTCCATATTGAAAGCAAAGAGCTTATTACTCAGTCCACGTAACTTAGCCTCCCGGGGCACAGAACATGGTAAAGAAGGGAGTGGATGTGTCAGTCGGCCACAGACACTTTATTTATTTATTTATTTATTTAATTATTATTTTTTTTAATTTATATTGAGAGATAGAGACAGAGAGACAGAGAAGGAGTGGGTGAGGCAGAGCAAGAGGGGTCAGAGGACCCAAACCAGGCTGTATGCTCACAGTTGAGAGTCCAATGTGGCACTTGAGCTCATGAACTGCGAAATCATGACCCAAAGTGAAGTCTGACACTTAAACAGTTGAGCTACTCGGGTGCTCCTACCACAGACACTTCTAATGCCATTAGATTAGGCCATAATGCCAAGGTGTACAGCTTTTTCTTGCTATGTGGCCCACTCAAATCTTGCAACTTTCAGGTTGCCCACTAAATACATGACAGTAGCATGCCCAAATGTTTCCTCCAAAAATCCAACTGTGTTCCTTTCATTGTAAAGGGCAGTGCAGCAAATCAGCTCCGTTTTAAGTTGGATCTCTTGACATATCCCAGACCCCCAGACTCCTAGCAACCTCACTAAAGTGACAGTGATTTCATGAGATCTATCTCCAACTCTGGTACACATGTTGCTAATGTTTTTTTTCTTTTCTTCTTCCTCTCCTCCCCCCAGGGAATGTAGGCAGTGATCACATGTCACTTACACTTAAGGTGCCTTCTTATTCTCACTTAACAAATCTAATGATCATACTATTTGTGAAATATCAAATCAGTCAAGTTATCTCTTGACTATATTTTGATGGAGAGATGAGTAGACATAGGTGAGGCCAAGAGAGTAAAGGCATAATGATATCCCTGCCTTGTGAAAGAAACTGCTTCTGCTTCTGTTTACTAATACAGGAAAGGGGGAAATGCATTTGTTAAGTCACAGGTGTCAGTGGTTATACTGATTTCCTCCGGTGAAGATATGACATTGGGAACATCAGATCTGATTGGCATCATGACTTAATTAAGTTTCTGATAATTTATTCTCATTTTCCAAGACCTATCTGACTTTCACCTCAGCCACTAAGTGAGTAAAATGGAGATACTGTAGGATTCACTATCTGTGTAATTGTTCAAGTATTTGTTGGGGGCACATCCCCTTTTAGATGAAGTATCGCTTTTGATTTATCTTGGCAAAGGAAGACACAGTTCCAGGGGCTTTGACTTTGCCCCTGTTTAGCAATAGAACTCACTTCATGTCAGGAAATTCTATCATTAAGTTTTCCTATTTTTACTATGCATTTTTGGCCTGTAGGAAAAAAAAATTGTTCTGAAGTCCCTCTGGACATTTTCTAAAATGGACTTGGGCCAACTGATAACAGAGAATTTATTATCAGATCTTCATAAATCCCAACTCTGGCTAGTGGACCTCAGTGGCATTTCAGGACTCCAGGCATTAGAATTATTGAGAAGAAATATTTAATAACCCCTAAAGATCTGCTCCCTTCTCCAGTGCAGTGGTTCTCAAGTATGGTACCTAAACCAGCAGCATCAAAATCACCTGGGAACTTATTAGAAATATACATTCTGGTGTCTCTACACTAAACTTACTAAATCAGTAGGACCTAGAAACCTACGTTTTAAAAGCCCCCAAGTGATTCTGATGCATACTTAAGTTTAAGAACCACTGTTCCAGGAACAATCAATTAAATAGCTGCAAGTACCTCTGAGGCAGATGCGGAAGAAGAGTCATGATATATATCTGTGACTCTATTGCCAGGTCATTCCTTGAAAGGTCTGACCACCTTCTCAAATAAGTCTGTAAAGTAGATTAAGTCTAGGGACAAGGTAAAAAGAAGTAAATCCCCATTAATGTAACTTAATTTTATGGCCACCAGGCCTAGGATTTTTCTCCCTAGTTATACCAAGTAGCTGCTCAGTTAGATAGATGCCCTTTTATTTTGTTTCTAAAAACTCCGTGATCAGTTAGCCACTGTCAAAGATCCCTAAAAGTCAAAACATTCTGATTATTACTCCAGCTATGTGGCTTATTATGGTAATTTCATCCACTTTGTCTGTAATAAATAAACACTCCCACTTGGCCCCTAATTCTCTGGCTTCCCATTATTCCCATTGTCATAAAATGCAATTCCAATTCCATGCCCTACTATAAATGCTGGCAGAGAGCGAACAGCCACCAAAGAGCATTGCTTCAGTTTTCAAGGATACTGGTACCTCTCCTTTAACAATGCATTCCTTAAGGTCTTGATAAAGAGTATGTTGTCAGGGTCCTCTTGGGTAATTCAAATAAAGTTTGGCTGATCCAGTTAACATAATAAACCCATTCCAGTGTTCTTATTTTAAATTTGGCTGATCTGGTTAACATAATAAACCCATTCTAGTGTTCTTATTTTCCCAAGATTTGATTATTTCCCCTATATTGTGTCAGAGAAGTTATGTTATTCAACCTATTGAATGTCAGCCACAATTGACTGAGCCCAGGCTTCAAAGAGACAACCAGACTATTAATACCACTCCTAGGTGCTCAAGACAAGACATTAAAACCCAAATCCGGAGGAATAAATAAATTCTTGTCAGCCTTATATTTTTTCTTCCTTGATCTAACACCGAAATAATTCACTCCCATATATACTCTCCAGACTCCTGCCAATAGAAATCAATGAGATTCTATAAGTCTTCCATTGTTAGGATAGTTCTTCCTCAAAGACCCAGTTTTGTACTTCTCCTTCTGGCTACATTAGTCTAATGCTTATTATCAGTCTGGAGGCTTTTGAGAGTTAGAGGTTGGTCCAAGGAAGAATAAGCATCAGATAGTGAAACTACTACTCTAGAGTTAGTAAGTGAAAGGCTGGTTCCCTCAAATACTGGGGGGGAGAGGTTGCCTCTGCTAGAAAGACATACAGGAATTCAAAGTTCTCAATTCTGTGTTTTATCTGCCCAAATGTTTCTATTCTAGCATATGAGATCCTTCTTCTTCCAACCAGTTCCTTTACCTCAATATAAAAACCTGATGGGTTTAACTGGTGGTCAAATCTACAACTGTTACATTCAAGACATGGACTTGATCCCTAACTATATTCTATCAGATGCAGGAGATGAAGGGCTCCTTCAAGCACTAGAGATTTGATTTTTCTATACATGATCTCAGTAGGAAATTCAATTTATCATTTCCCTTTCGTATCCTCCTTTATGACTATTAAGAAAAGACAGTTGATGTCACCATCTTTATAATTACCATGATTGCAACAGTGATAAGTGCCACAACCACTTCACTGCACAACACTTCGCCCGCTTTACTGGTGTTAATTTAAACAATCATAATCCACTGCATGCCACGGATTACCCAGGCCCCATTCCCCACCCTAACCCTACACAAAGACGGTTATCAATGCACTACTCAAATATGTGAAATATAATCCTAGAATTCCACTTGAGAGTCATTTTCTGGGGCCACTTCTAGTAATAATTACTATATTAGTCTTAAAAGACCATAGGGAAGAGCCTGGGGAATACTGTATTATTTTCTGTCCCAGCAGGAAACAGATGGCATACTAAAATTAGGATCCTCCAGAGGAGGATTTGATAAAGGGTCTTTCACAGATGTGAGCAGGGTGGGAGGAAACCATAAAGTATAATGAAATACACTATGGTAAGTAACAGCAGAAGGTCTGTTACCACCTCTAGGACTAAAAAGGTAAAGGGGGGGGAAGAAAGAGAGAGAAAGTTGGGTAAAGAGGGATACTTGACAAGAGCCACGGCATTCAGTTGAGGGCATTAGACAGCCCACTTTAATACCTTAGAGAAGGAGCCAGGGTAACAATGAAACTTCAACTTTTCCCTCCTTCCTTTCCATTGTAAGCTTTCCCATTGGAAGAAACTCATCAAAAGCCAGAGGGCAAGAGAACCCATTGTCACTTCCTGGAAATAAATCAAGGGGAACCGGAGAAGAAACAGAAGGTATCCACCACAATACTGATTATTTCCAACTCAATTATCTTCAGCTCTCATCTCTCTAATAAGGGTCAGGCTTTTATACCCAACTGTCTGCTCCAGATATCCCCTTGAATATCTACCAAATATCTCAAATTGACATATTTGAAATGGAAGTCACTGTTTTGCCCCCCTGCTCTTACCTATACCTCTTCCTCTCCTGTCTGCCCCATCTTAATGAATGTCACATTTTCCCATTACTCAATTCTAAAATCTAAAAATTATTTTTTATTTCTTTGCTCATACCAAATCCATCATAAAATCTTCAGTCTAAAATATATCCCAAATTAGAATACTTCCTATTACTGCAACCACTTCAATTCTATTCCAAATAATGGTTATCATTCACCTAGACTACTGCAGTAACCTGACAACTTGACTCCACAGTTCTGCTCTTGCCCTCCTATACTCTATTATCCAAATAGGAATCACAATGATCTTCTGAAAATGTAAATCAGATCATTATTAGTATCTTGCTAAAAAGTATGCCATTAAACTTAATAGTAAAAATCTAAACTCCGTATCATGGCTGAATACCCTGTATCAGCTAACTCCTATATACCTCTCTACATTCATTTCCAAACACTGGCCTTCTTATTGTTCTTAGAAAATGCTATTTATTATCATATTAGGATCTTTGTATTGAGTGTTCCTACTTCTCACAATGTGTATCCTCCAGATCTTCAACTGATTCTCTTATATCATTTAATTTTATTATCTTCTGTCATTATGTCATGTCATGTTATATCCTCAGATATAATCCTCAGAAGGTCTTCTCTAACTATCCCATCTTAAGTAGTATACTTCTAATCTTCTCTATCCACTTATTTTGGTTTGTTTGTTTTTTTCACTATCTATTCCTTAATGTTTCATTTGTTCTCCATCTCCCTCACTAGAATATTAAGTACTATAAGTATAAGCAAAGTGTGTATCTTGTTCATTTTCTATCTTCAGTGCTTAGAACAGTGTCCAGTACATAACAGTCACTCAATAAATACAGTCAAACACATAATAATACTATATGAGTTTAAAAAGTCCAATCTCATAAAATAAGCACTTACTGTAAGGTTAAGGAAAGGACGAAGATAAGCCTTGGTAGCTTACTTGTAAGAAGCCCCAGGGTCCAGGCCCTAACAGTCAATTACATTATATTTGATTTTATTTTATTGTGGAGTATGTTATTGGGTCTTTCTGTGTGTTCTGAATACATGAATAAATAAGTGCATGCATAAATGGAGTATCTGTTTAGCACTTTCACATAACTATTCTAAAACACTGTTACTCCACATATTTACCTATAAATTCATCACCTCCTTTCCATCTGAAAGCATGCTGCTTTCCCACTACGTATTTCTTATCTTGGTAATGATGTAACAACCACTCAGTCATTAAGACTAGAAATTTTGTAAACCTTGAAATCCTACTCAGTTAAGTAAATTCAGTGTCACTAATATGGCACAAACCTGTTTCTTCCTTTTCATTTTATGTGATAATTCCCTAGTTCACAACCTTTTATATGGTTTATTAATTATATCTTATCTATTGATTTTTTTAACTCATTATAAAAAGTATTGTTGCAGTTATTTTTTTTCTAAAACTTGCGTTAGACAACTCTGTGTGTGCAACTTAATCATCCAGATCTTTACTACTTGCATTCTCATATCTTAATTTACCACCCACATTCTTGTCTCCAATTTTCTATACTTCCACCATCTGGAATTCTTTATATTCCTTCTTTCCAATTTAATTTTTCATTCATTCTTAAAAAAAAAAAACTTAAGTACTATTTCCTTTACAAAGCACTCCTAATTGTGCTAGTCAGATTTAACTGCTCTTTCTCTTTGATTTCAATGCATATTTCTTATGCCTCTTTCTTCCTTGAATTATGGTTATCAATACACCTATCTTTGTTGCAGTCCTGAAATTATCTTGAAAGCCATGACTATGTCTTACTCACTTCTTAATTTTCCCAGATTCTTAGGATAACACGAAGCCAATATATATAATAGGAATGAAATATGCATTCCTTTAAATAAAATTATAAGTAAAAATTGACAATTTTGCTTTATGCTTTTGAGAATGATTTTTACTGACGAATTCAGAGTATTTTTGCAACTTTTCCAGTGACTTCCAAAGACGGAATAATGATTTCAAACCTCCAAAGTAGCTTCTTACCTTGTAAAATACTTCCAAAACTACACATTAAAGGACTATAATAGCCTCAATTGCATTGCCATTGATATCAATTTTTCAAAGTTACTGAATTTTTTCCAGCTTTATTGAGATATAATTGATGCATAACATTGTGCAAGTTTAAGGTGTATCACATGTTGATTTGATACACTTATATATTGTTAAATGATTAACACTCCCATCACCTCCCATAATTACTATTTCTTCTTCTTTTCCTTTCTTTTTCTTCTTCTTCTTCCTCTTCCTCTTCTTCTTCCCCTTCCCCATCCCCTTCCTCTTCCCTTCCTCCTCCTCCTCCTCCTTTTCCCTCTTCTTCTTCCTCTTCCCCTTTCCTTATCCCTTTCCCCTCCTCCTCCTCTTCTTCCTCTTCCTTTCATTCTCCTTTTTCTTCTCCTTCTCCTCTTCCTCTTTCTTTTCCTCTTCTTTCTCCTTCTTCCTCTTCCTTTTCTTCCCCTTCTCCTCCTCCTCCTCCTCCTTCAGTGAAAACAGTTAAGATCTCTTAGCAGCTTTGCAGTATACAATATTAACTACAATCACTGTTCTGTCCATTAGTTCCAGAATTTATTCATCTTGCAATTTGAAGTTTGTACCTTTTGACCAACATTTCCCCGTGTCCCCCACTCCCAAGCCCCTGGAAACCACCATTCCACTCTGTTTCTATGAGTTTGGCTTTTTTAAGATTCCACATATAAATGATATCATACAGTATTTGTCTCTATTTGACTCATTTCATTTAACATAATCCCTGAAAGTCCATCCATGTTGTCATAAGAGATAAGATTTTCTGCTTTCTTGTGGCTGAATATTAGTCCATTGTCAGAGTTACTAGACTGACTCTGATTCTTCATAGCAATTAAAACCGGCTCTAATGCATAGGCACACAGGCATGCCAGTTTTGGTGCAAGTTGTCAGAAATGGTAACAATCAAGTCCTAAGTAATTACGGATGATTTAGTGGTATATCACCTCTCTCACAGTTGAGAATCTTAATAAGTTATAGTATTTCTCAAAGTGTATAACTTAAGTTATAGTATTTCTCAAAAACAAATAAAAATGTATGAACTGGTTCCAGAATATTAAATATTAATATAAGCAAGGAATGTATAGTTTATGTGAGTTTTATAGATATTTTGAAGTGATAGACAATTTAAGAGACTCATTTGCCAATCTGCTTTAACAGTCAGAACCTAAACTTCTGCATCAGAATTAGGCGTGCTTTCTGCTAGATCCTTAAGGGGACAGATGCCAAATGAAAAAATAAATTTTTATTAAATGCAATGTTCATTGGAGAACCTCTCTATTAATAACGAAGCATTGCTATTTATAGAAAAATTCATGCCTATACCTGCATATACAGTGTTAAACCATTAAGTGTAAACTGATAAGAATCTTAATGTGGTATCTTTAGCTATACTCACCCTAAAGTGCTAACACAGACTTCTAGGTTTCCTTGGTCCATAACAAAGGTTGCTGTACAAGGGTTTTAGATGTCTCCCTTTGTTTTTAAATGTAACCATATTGGACAAATCAAGTCTGGATCATAGGTGACCTTACTATCATTCTATATTTAGAAAAAGGTTAATGTCAGGAAATCTACACATGTATTTCAAATTTTGACCATCACAGTTTCTGGAGAGAGTGTTCCACTTGTAAATATACATTAAAAATGCATTGTTTAAGGGACACTTGGGTGGCTCAGCTAGTCAGGAGTCCAACTTTTGAACTCCTCAGGTCATGACCTCATAGTTCATGAATTCAAGACCCACATCAGTACAGTCTGCTTGGGATTCTGTCTCTTCCTCTCTTTGCCCTTCCCCCACTCTCTCTTGCTCCCTCTCTCAAAATAAACAAACTTTAAAAAACAGTAAAAAAAGGGGCGCCTGGGTGGCTTAGTCGGTTAAGCGTCCGACTTTCGCTTAGGTCATGATCTCGCGGTTCCTGTTCGAGCCCCGCGTCAGGCTCTGTGCTGACTGCCAGCTCAGAGCCTGGAGCCTATTTCAGTCTGTGACTCCCTCTCTCTCTGACCCTCCCCTGCTCTCTCTCTCTCTCTCTTTCTCCTGGAAATAAATAAAACATTAAAAAAAAAAAAACAGTAAAAAAAAAAAAATGGGGCACTTGGGTGGCTCAGTCGGTTAAGTGCCCAACCTCGGTTCAGGTCATGATCTCATGGTTCGTGGGTTCCAGCCCTGCATCAGGCTCTGTGCTGACAGCTAGCTCAGAACCTGGAGCCTATTTCAGATTCTGTGTCTCCCTCTCTCTCTGATCCTCCCCTGTTCATGCTGTCTCTCTCTCTCATAAATAAATAAACTATTTAAAAATAAATAATAAATAAAAATAAAAAACAGTAAAAAAAATACACATCTTTTAAAAATCCTCTCCTAGAGTGCTGAGAGGTTACTGTCAGTGTGGTTCAAAGTATTCTCCTCCATAGGATATATCTATATTTTGGTTGGGAAACTTCCTTCATTAAGAGCTGTTTCAATGGCAGAGCTGTAAGACAGAGAAAAACTCTATCAGCTGATGGATCTTCAAGTGGAATATCCAGGCAACAGATGCTACTGGTTTCTATCAGTATAAGATAGAATGTTTTCTAGATGTCATAAAAAAATTAGCTAACAGGGGCACCTGGGTGACTCAGTTGGTGAAGGGTCCAACTCTTGATCTCAGCTCAGGTCACAATCTCAGCGTTCATGGGGTCGAGCCCTGCATCAGGCTCTGCACTGACAGTGTGGAGCCTGTTTGGGATTCTCTCTCTCCTACTTTCTCTGCCCCCCCTCCCCACTTGCATGAGCTCACGGGCACGCTCTCTCTCTCTCTCTCAAAATAAATACATAAACTTAAACAAATTAGCTAACAAGTATGGATTTAATACGCCTGTAATTCATCCCATCTAGATGGTTAGGATCTTATGGACATATTATAAATAAGTATTCTAATTTTCAGGTCAGTACTTTTTTAGAATTTAAAAGTGAATTTAATGGCTTGTGAATAGATACTGAGGAGACAGAACTAAAAATAATGGCTACCAGCTGCTCAATATTATTAAATAACTCAGTCTTGATCCCATAAAACTTCTCTAATTCACTGGTGTAGTTGATATTTTGCGAAGGTTATGCTTTCCAGCATAATTTTTGGTTAAGTTAATAAAACTACTGTGATGCAAGTTATAGGTACAGAAACACCTTAGAACAGAATTAAAAACAAAAACAAAACAAAACAGAGAATTTGTTAAGAGTCCATGAGTCCATTTACAGGTGAAATAGGTGGGTAGGTAAAGTAGTAAAGAAGAAAGAGGAAAAGGGAAGACAGAAATAACAGAAATGGAGAGCGATGAAATTTCTAGGAATGTGCTGAGTGATACTTGTTGGTAATTTGAAAAATATTAGCAAAACAGACCCCCGTCACTAGAAAGACAGGAACTGCATGAAGCAGATACATTGCAGGAGATTTAGAATACTAGAACAGCAGCGAGCTCTAGCATTGCCAAGAAAGCTGGAAAGGCAAGTCTAACAAGTTCTGGAATGCCAGGAATTAAAAGGAGCAGAGTAAAAGGACAACTTTTATTATCAATGTTCTGAGAAGAGTGAAGACAGGGTTAATATAGAATTGTTGTGGGTTTTTTTTTTTTTCCAGGTAAGGGGCACCAGGCTAGTAACCCTGATTTTACTACCAAATAGATCTAGCATAGGAGTGATAGAACAGACTTCAACCCTAGAGACCCACTCTAGGAGTGGCATGATAGCTCTTTAGAGTGAAGGGAATAGTTGATAGGATGTAAATTATGATGGCTTTTTTTGTGTGATATAAAAACTATACTGGGACCACCAAATGGGATTTAAATTGAGCCAATGCTGCTTAGAGTTGTTATTCTAATTTTTTTTAATGTGAAGTATAAGTTAGAAATGTTCCCTTGCACATAAGAGGAAAATGAGGGAAAACATATAAAAACATGTAATATAATGAAAATGTTATATATATTTTATATATATATATATATATATATATATATGATTTTCTAGCTTATATGTTATATGCACAAAATTGCTCTCAACTGTAAAAAATAAAAACTGTGACCAAGTCATCTCAAATAGGTCTGTTTTTACCCATCAGGAATTTAGTGGCGAGTTGGGCATATTCAGGTACACTGCATTTGGTTCTTGCAACTTTTTTCTCCTGTTAACAAATGCATTTCATTGTGACTGTTCTTATTCCTTCCTACAGGTTTGTTTACATTATTACTGATGAAAATGCAGCTCGCTTTCTTTTGCTCAAGTCTGTCACCGTAAAATAAGAGGCTTGCCAATTCCAATAAAGCATTGTCTTATATTGTGAAGAATTTTCAGATTTGAGTGGAAGCAATAGTAACAAAAAAATGGTAGTAAGAACTGAGAGAGATGATTTTACATAACGAATAGACTTTTAAAAAGTCATGATATAAAATTCAAGTTGATAATACGTGGCAAAAAAGAACACAAGAACAATGATCGTTTTTCACTTGCATTTTTGGGAAAAGATGAAGTCACTTATATCTTATGTTCTCAATTATCAAATGGCTATTCTGTACAAAGCTCATTTAAAAAGACAGTCTGAACGAGAACCATGCTCTAATTTTATGTTTCTGTCATACCCAAAAGAGCTCCTTTCTATAGTCAAAGAGAATTCGTGTAAGATTAGTGTATTAGTGGTTGGAGAACAAAATGAGAATTTGGCCACTGGCTACCACATCCGTTAAATTTGGAACTGAAACTGTAAAGTCATTTTGATACTGGATAGTCAGTTGCAAGCATATTTACAGCATAATTCACAGTGAAATAATTATTATGGCATTATTAATGGGCTGCACTATCACTTTACATTTATCTCTATAATGCCTTCCACAGCAACAAATAGACAGAGTAAACAATTTTTTGATGATGAAAATGATCACTTGCTTGATTGACCTTTAGCTTATTTCTTGTACAAAAAAAAAAAAATGAGTCCTTGCATTAGATGTTTCTTCTTCTAGGAATATACATCCCCAAATATTTATGTGGTTGACTCCTTTGCGTCACTCGGGTTTCAGCTAAAAAGCTGCTTTCTTTGACCACCACTATAAGCAGTCTCCCAGTTACTATTTTATTTGCATTTTAGTACCTATATTAGTTTGCTAGGGCTGCCATAACAAAATATAATAGACTCAGTGGGTCAAGCACTAGAAATTCATTTTCTCACAGCTCTAGAGACCGCAAGTCCAACATCAAGGTTCTGGTAGGACTGGTTTCCTCTAAGGTCTCTCTCCTCCTTGACTTGCAGGTGGTCACCCTCTTTCTGCCCCTTACAGTAGTTCCCCTCTGCACACAGAATTATCAGTCTGTGTGTCCCAATCTCCTCTTTTCATAAGGGCCCTCGTCAGGTTGAATTACATCCCACCCAAAGGGTCCCATGTTAACTTAATCACCTCTTTAAAGGCTGTGTCTCCAAATACAAACACATTCAGAGGTACTGGGGTTAGGCTTGTGAAGTTTGGTAGGACACAATTTAACATAACAGTATGTAAAAATATATGAAATTATAATGCTCACATACATATATGTGTTTATTGTCTTTCCTCATTAGAATGTAAGCTCTATGACACACCTCAACCGAATCACTCATTTCTATGTCCTCAGCACTAGATCAGAGCTTGGCACACAGGAGCCACTTACCTTGTATTTGTAGAATGAACAGGACATACGAATGAATCATAAAAGCATTCAATTACCAAATCTTTCATAGCTGTACTATTACAACTTCAGTAATCTGACATTCAAGAGTCATGAAAAGAAAATATTAAGTTTTTTTCATCTTAAGGATGTTCTTTTCCACACATATACAAGACTCTTAATTTATAATGAAAAGATATCTTATGTCTACCGATTATATCTTGGACTCATAAAGCAGGGAACAGGTCCTACCTTCAAGATAGATGGTGTGGCAAAGATTTCATTCTGCTCAAAATGAATGAGAATCATCAGGAAGGCTGAGACAGAAAAAATAAAATATTATTTTTCTCTACTAATAGTGATTACCACTTCTGTGAGCTAAGAAAACTAATTCATGGCTGTGACAAAGACTACAAGTTGCTTCCTAATATCTACGTCTCATTCTTCTTTCTTAACAGAATCTCACGTTTTAGGTGAGTACATTGGTCACCCACCGAAATGACTACATTTCTCAGCCTCATTTGCCACTGACTTTATAGCCATCTGATTTAGTTCTGGCCAGTAAGCTGTAAGGGAAAGTGCGCAGCAGTGTATCAGGAGACTCTCCTTAAAAACAAAAGAGGGTTGAGCCTTTTTTTTCCCTTTATTCTTTCATCTTCTTGCCTGGAAGATAGATATGAAAGCTAGACTCTAACAGCCACCTTGGACCCTGAGAACAAGGACCACATTCTAGGAGTGGTGAAGTATTGTGCTGGAGGAAAGGAGCCTGCATCCGTTATGACTTCATGGGGCAGCTATAGCAGCACCCAACTCCTTCAATCTTGAATTAATGAATATGAGAGAGAAATAAGACAGTTTAAACTACTATCCTGTTCTGTTATTTTAACTAATATAATGATCAGCATTCCTTTCTTTTTTTTTTTTAATTTTTTAAATGTTTTTATTTCTGAGAGAGAAAGACAGCATGAGCAGGGGAGGGTCAGAGAGAAAGGGAGACACAGAATCTGAAGCAGGCTCCAGGTTCTGAGCTAGCTGTCAGTACAGAGCCCGATGCGGGGCTCAAACCCACAAACCGTGAGATCATGACCTGAGACAAAGCTGGACGCTTAATCGACTGAGCCACCCAGGCGCCCCAGCATTCCTTTCTTTAATATTCATGGAAAGACTGCATCATCTGCAAGTGGGTAGTGTCTATGATCCCTGCAATTCTTGGTTTGCCTGTGTTTTTTTCTTAAAGCCATTCCTTTAATAACTAGAACACTGAAGCAGAGACTTTCCAAAAATTCCCAGATATATCATACTGTATGAAATGGTTTAAATTTAGTTTAGCATTTGCTTGTTTGTTGTTTATTTATTGTCCTTGAGGGCACTCTTTTGCACTCCCACGACATCATAATTTACTCTTCAAGTAGTACTTATCACAATGTAGTATAATTGGCAGTTTACATTTCTGCCCGCTTCATTACACTATATACTCCTTGGGGACAGGAGTCTTATTTACTGTGCTAATTCTAGTACTTTGTACAGATCCTTGCCAAGTATTAAATGCTCATTTAATGACTAGATATGCTTGCTAATATTTTATCTATCTATGCATCTATTTTGCTCACGTATCTACTCCAGGACAGATGGCTTAAAAGCAGGTTTTATTATAATTCCAATAGCCTGAGTTGGACCTAACTTATGATACTATGGTATATATACTATATACTATGGTGCTATTTAAACCTTTTATAGAATGTGTAGTATGTTAGCAGTGGTTCCCAAAGTAGTGTCCTGTATCGGCATTAGCCACATTATAGCTTTAGTGAGATTGCTCAAGTGGCTAAATATAATGGTGATGATAAACAAAGTTATATAGTCATGGGGAGGCAATGTGGCATAGTATTTAAGAATACAAACTGTGAATTTAAAAAAATTGTTAATGTTTATTTTTGAGATCTAGAGAGAGAGAGAGAGAGAGAGAGAGAGAGCACAAGCAGGGAAGGGGCAAAGAGAGAGGGAGACACAGAATCTGAAATAGGCTCCAGGCTCTGAGCTGTCAGCACAGAACCCGACGTGGGGCTCGAACCCGTGAACTGTGAGATCATGACCTGAGCCAAAGTCAGACTCTTAACTGACTGAAACACCAAGGGAACCCAAGAACGCAAACTTTGAAATGAGAAGCCCTAAGATCAAAAGTTCAGCTTGACTACTCTCTCTGTGAACTAATAATTCTATTTTATAGAGGTGTTATCAGAATTAAATAATTTAATACTTAAGTCACAAATAGTTGCACCATCTTTTAAAAGTGCCAGGTTTTTAACATGGCATATGCCACATAGAAAATGCTCAATGGTTTTTAGAACTCAGTGTCACATTGATTTCAACTTTCTGTCCATTACAGGCTGCTTTCTTTCTTATTATTTTATCAATTCTTTCTCAACAGTGTATTCAGTGATGTGCTGGGCTACACTGTTGTAATGTGGCAATAGCTCAGACTGCCAACTTGAGAATGATAATTAATGACCCATTATAGGGTTACCCTTGTAAAATAGATCTGCGTAGACATACACTGACTCTGTGGAGTGTTTGCTTTTATGCCTACCTTCTGTTTGCAAACAAGATAATAGAAAAAATTTATATCCCAGGTCTTATATTGTGAACACACACTTATGTATTAACTATACATTTTATATTTCTTCTAAAAAGACTTTTTCTATAAATTAGGCATTCATTTTCACTATGATAATAAAAGTCATTCTTAATAAAGTAAATCTACAAAAGAGTTTTTACTTTTTTATTCCTCAAAGACCAGGGAAAATAGCTCTTAGTTAAGTGGCATGTTAAATCTCATCTCAAACACTGTATTGAGCGAATATCAGTCATTTAGCACTTAATCTGTTTAATGTAACTCTCTCAGTGAGACCAAAAAGGGGGAAACTAGAAGAAAACTTCTAAATTGAACATGACATGTGTATAAATATCTTGTATCTAATTTGTAATTGCTTTAGTACATTCATCTGATCTTTCAATGGTACTGTAATCCTATATTTTGGGAATCCAATCGCTATGATAGAACATCCAAAATTCATTTGCATGACGTTTCACTAAAATTAGTAAATAAATATGAAGCAGGATGGCAGTTTTTTTCCAAATTGCCATCATAATTACATGGGAATTAAATTTGTTAAAAAATGTAGATTGAGCTTTGTTCTAATTGGTTTACATTTAAAGATTCTTTGATCTGTGATAACAGTAATATATATTAACATGTTGCATTTTAAAGTGACACTGCCTTTCATTAATCAAGTGTCTGTATGGTTGATTAATTTGTACAAGGTTTAAATTGCTATGAAAATTTATCATTCATAGCCATGATCTCCATTTACATATATGTTAATTATGGTAAATGTAATCTTTTTCTGAATCCTCTGGGCTGCATACTAAAAAGACAAAGTGATCAGAGTCACTACTTCTTCTATTACAAAGTGAACTCTTCTGTTAGTACAGTCTGTTGTAGTTGGCAGAGCTAGGCTAAAAACATTACAGTGTTTTCTGCTAAAGGCAAGTCCAAAATCTAAAGATGGTATTTCCTTTTCAAGTGATTTCTTTATTCAATAGCTATAGCATTTACACACAGAATGACTATGTTTATTTACCACAGTATTTAATACTATCTCTGCATGCTGCTGGATTTTTCTTTTGCTGCAAAGCATTCTCTTGTATTAACTCTATTATTAATAAGCACAAGATAAGTTTTTAATATATCTGTAAGGCAGAATGACTTGAAGTTAGAAAAGTCTGTAATACAGCTAAATTAATTAATTGTTAGAAATAGAAACCTTTGAGGTTACAGCACTTTAAAACTCCTTGGAAAGATTCTGTACAAAGAAAGGTAATATATGAAAGTCACAGTAAGACTCTCTACAAGAAGATTAGATTGATCTTTTGTTTTTGCAGATAAATACTTGGCACTTGAGAAAACTGAGTTGTTGATGGTTTTTATCATTTTCTAGCTAGCCATTTACATAGCCAAGATAAATGCAAATGTCATCATCTACGGCACTAAATTTCTACTGGATATTTTTTTTGTATGTGTTGATCCCAAAGTATAGAGTGAAGCTGGAAATACAAAGCGTGGGTCTAGCCTTCCACAGCCTCACCATTAGTCTTTTCCTTAGGAATGTTTTCTGTAAGATTTCCTTGAATCCAGACCAGGCTAACCAACAATTATTTTATTATTAGTATTTAAGAAACACTTTCCATCTGTTCCCTGATAGTGACCTTCTCTCTTAGCAATGATTGATTTGGAAAGAATTCTAATACATTATAAGTGAAAATGATATAGCGACTAATGTTTTTGAGTGAATGTGATAGGCTTTGCTAGGCAAATGTTGGAAAATTTAATTATTTCTATCAAATGTCTATAATTTCATGCTTAAATAGTTAGTATTTACATAATATATTCACGTCAAGAGAAGCCTCATTTCTTAGTCACAACTTAATAAAATTAAAATATCCATCCTGGAAACCTTTGCAAGCATAGCACCTCTGACTACCTGACGAGGCTATTTTTAAAGACACTTATTTGGTAATTTTCTTATAGTCAGCCTAATCACAGGGAAAACAAACTAATATGGCACCTGTTCTGATAGATGGATGTTGCACCTTTCATCTCCTGATCTCAGACCTTGTAAGACATTTTTCAAAGAAGCATCACTTCCCTCACCACAGAAATGCATCCACCTCTAAGCTGGAAATCGCAAAAGCATAGGGCAGAAGATGAGGAATATATTATCCAACTAAAATTACAGAGAAATTTTAAGTAGGCAGAATATAATTGCCCAATTTGGAAATTAGCCAGGACACAGGGTTTAACATCATCTTTACTCTTTTGAAAAGTGCCATGGGATTTTTAATAACTGCTGGTGGTCAAGACCTTGGTTTTACCCTCATCCATTAGACGACACCTCCAGCAGTGCAGTGCCCCCTCATACCATGCTGGGGCATCAGTTCACTACTGACTCAGTGAAAATTGTGCCACCTACTGAATCATCCACAGCTCCTCTCAGAGTGCCCTAGCTTTTAGATTTTCTCTGGAGAGCTGTTATGAAAGATGGGACCAGGCTCAATGATGCTTAATTTATGAGATTTCAAGGTTTTCAATGGTTAAGATCTCAGACCTGAGTCTTATTTTCAATTTTAACCAACAGAGTTCTTAGAATTGTTTCATGCTTAGGGTTTATAATGATGATCTTGAGGATTAATCTCTACAATATACACATCTTTCCTTGGAAATAAGAGAATAAAAACAATAAAGACACACACTGACATAAACATACACTTACATGCACGGATACAGTCAATGAAAGAACAGATTCTCCCATGGGTAACATATTTGATTATTTTAAAGTGAAAAAGGACCATCCTTTCACTCAAACAAACTCATGTAAACCACATTCCATAAGGAGCTTATTTTGTTTCCCCCAGATTTTAAATAACCTAGGAACAAATACTTTAAAAAGTAAATGCAAACCTAGGAGGGAGTGAACTTCAGTAGCCAAATAAAGTGAATTTATGAAAGAAAACTTTTATCCTAGCTTTCCAAATAAAACCTTGCCGTCTACAACAGAATCTCGATACAGCTTGACTGTTCCAAAAATAGCTGAAAGAGAATCAAGGTTTTTAGACAAAATTCAGGTATGTTCAAAGATAAATGGTAAAATACTGAAGTTTCATGGCCTCTATGATTTATCTTACCACTTTTCTTCATCCATGTTAATGTGTGTACACTGTATATACAAATGTACATAAGTATATATATTTTAAGGGTTTTGGCTGTTTTTAGGAACTTTGGCCTTTGGAATAATTTTGAGAAATTCTTTTCTGGCTGGTAAAAGTATCAGTATCCTGGAATTGAGAAACTGTTTCTGAAAGTGTTTCTGGAGGTGTTACTTCTGGAAATAACATTGAGTAAATCCTGTTGCTGCTGTGTGAGAAAAAGAGATAGTTGGAAATGGTTATAAAGAATAGATTGATACAATATAGCTGAGGCTGCAAAAGAGATTTCAACACATCCCTGTGTTTTCGTTCACTCTTGCTGGTACCAAGGATTCTCAAGTTCACACACACACACACACACACACACACACACACTCTCTCTCTCTCTCTCTCTCTCTCTCTCTCTCTCTCTCTCTCAATCTCTCTCTCTCTCTCTCTCTCTCTCTCTCTCTCTCTCTCTCTCTCTCATACAGAGTCTTCTATTTTCCTTTTCTGATCTCATCAAGTTCAACTTTCTCTATCACCTATTTTTCCTTTTAAGAATAACCTATAATGGGCAATTCTTATTAAATAGAAAATCTTTCTCAGCTAAAACAGCCTATTTCCCAGAATTCCCTTATACTGTTCTGCTGTGATTTGATCATTTCTTTCTAGCAAATTAATAGTTCAAATATCGGACAGTTGGAAATAAGGGAAAGAAGAACTATTCTAGGTAACTTAAGTCTGATTTGGTAAATTGCCACTACTGTGATATAGTTAATGCACCTCCCTAAGTGTCTGGTTGCTACCAAATGGAAAAATCACCTTTTTTTTCATTATCAACAGGAAAAGCACCGATGATAGGTATTCTTCCTATGTTAAGAAGGAAAACTTGAGACAGAAACACTCTCTGACTAGGTCATAGAGCTCCTAAGTAATCAATGGAAAGGTTTAGGTAAGCTGTGGACTGTCATGACTTTGATAATATGTGTAATGTTGGGAAGGCCATAACTTCCTACAAAGTTGAGTTAGAAATAGAAATTGTCTTTTGATTTACAATCTAATAAAACAATGCATTAGATTGTAATTTTTTTCCATTTAAGAACTATTTTTTTAGTACCTTTACACACATTTTCACATATAATATAGATATTTTGAAATCCCTCACACTTTTGTTTCCAATGTCATTTTCCTTTCTTGAAATGCCATTCTCTAAACCATTGTTTCCTCCCTAACATTCTTCTTGTTACTCTATTTCTCAACCAGCTGCTTTACTTGCTTAAGAAAATAATTCTGGCGGGGCACCTAGGCGTCTCAGTCAGTTGAGCATCCGACTTTGGCTCAGGTCATGATCTCACAACTTGTGAGTTTGAGCCCTGCATTGGGGTCTGCTCTGACAGCTCAGAGCCTGGAGCCTGCTTCGGATTCTGTGTCTCCCTCTCTCTCTACTCCTCCCTCACTTGCACTCTGTTCGTCTGTCTCTCTCTCAAAATAAATAACCATTAAAAATTTTTTTTTAAATAAAGAAAAGAATTCTGGCTAAACATAATCCCAAAATAAGAAACATAATCCCAAAAGAAAGAAAGAAAGAAAGAAAGAATAAAGAAAAGAAGAAAACTGTAAGCATCCTTAGAACCAATCAGCTCAGTTGTAATCTGTCACTATTACAGCTAACAAACACCCAGGTCTATTTCTACCAACAATTATTTTATATGTATATAGTAAAGAACACATTTCCCTTTCTAATCTTTTATTGTAAGTAAGACTATTACTAAATATAAAAAAATACATATACATAAAAGACCATTCTGGGAGCAATATTTGCTACATTTCCCCAATTATTGTTAACTGAAATTGGCATGTTTCTTTAATGTATTTTCCTCCTTTTTAAATGTTTATTTATATTGAGAGAGATGTGTGTGCACAGGAGAGGGGCACAGAGAGAGGGGGAGAGATTCCCAAGCAGGCTCCATATTGCCATCACAAAGCCTGACACAGAGCTTGATCTCACAAATGGTGAGACCCTGACCTGAGTTGAAACAAAATCCTAGAAGCTCACCACTCAACCGACTGAGTTACCCAGGCACCACTCTAATGTATTTTTCTATTATAGCATTAATTCCTTGTCAGTGCACTTCAAACAAATGATTATAATATATGGTTGATTTTGATAGTCATTACCTCAGCCTCTTCCTCTTAGAAATGAAATGAAAATAAACCTACATTACAGAGAAAAGGAAAAAGGACATGTAATTTCCTATAACCAAATATTTTCCTCAGTAAAACTCTTAAAATCCTAGAACCAGATCATCAAAATTTTATAGGAATTCCTAATCATAAAATTTGACAGATTAAATGTAGCTTTCAAGTTCAATGTTGAATACACACATTAGTCACTTAAACCATATTAAAGGCATCATGGGTGATTTGCTTTTGTAATGAAAACACATAAGTAATATGAAATGTAAAATTAATAAATTCCCATATATAATGGGTTGAATAGTGGTCCCCCAAAAGATATGTCTACATAAAATTCCTACACATTGTAAATGTTACCTTATTCAAACAAAGGATGTTTATAGATGTAATTAAGTTAAGGATCTTGAGAAAAGATCATCCTGGAATTAGGTGGGTCCTAAACCCAATGACAAACATCCTTAAAGAAGATTCACAGAAGAGAGACACAAGATAGAAGAGGAGGCAAAAAGACAGGAACAGAGATTAGACTGGTGTGGTTATAAAGCAAGGAATGCCAAGGACTGTAGGCAGCCGTAATAAGTTAGGTGAGAGGCATGGAAGAAACTTTCTCCCAGAACTTCAGTGGATCATCGTGGATGCCTTGGTTTCAGGTTTCTAGCCCCCCAGAACTGGAAGAGAATAAATGTCTAGTGTTTTAGCCACTCAATTTATGGTAATTTGTCAAGGGAAACCTCAGGAAATGAATACACTGTATAATATGTATTGAGACACACACTGTGGAAATGGTGAAAGTGACATACGAAAAAATAAGTCAACTAATAAAAGTATCAAACAGATGAGTCATAGTATAAAGAGTTTGTTTCATACATTTAATACACTGTTATCAGAGTCTAGTGGATTAAATGATCTAAATCTCCCACCAGAGCTAACATCCAACTATAAAAGCTAATAATTTACCTCTATTTTCCTCAAAGTACAGGGGTGAACCATACAATAAAATTTTATAAACCTGGACCAAAATCATCCCAATGACCCTGAGATGAATAAGACATGACATGTTCCAACAACTGAAAGCAAATAACAGAAACCAAAAAAAACGTCACATGTTTGGAATATGGTGTGAAGAAAATGAAGTGTCTAGAAAAGACACCCAGGAGAGAGGCAAAAACCACACTGTGCGGATTTAAGTTGCTGAAGAGGTAACAGTGGCCTCTACTAAGTAAGTGAGATCATAAGCTATGGTGGGACACAGTCCCTATTTTGTTGATTTTTATATCCTCAAATGCTAACAACATTTCTGGGACATTCATCATCTGAATGGGCAAATTCATTTCAAGGTTATGAAATAAGATTCCACAGTGTTTACTTGACGACAGTTTGTTTTGGAGCACACTCAAAAACCTACGTGGTGCTGGTTCTTTCCACTACGTGTAAGCTACTTAGGAATGTTCTACTATTGTGTTCTGGCAAGTGTAGTCAATGCTCAAGAAATAATGTTGAAAACAAAATGGAATATTGGGTGTTCTTTTGGTAGTCACTGGAAGGGGATCAGGGACCAGGTGGGGGACTGAACTAACTTGGGCTATATCATATGCAACTGGTATAATCAGTACTGGCTTTAGTGACACGGCCTGCCACAGCAGGCCAACTATCTTATATTTATTTTATTTTATTTTATTTTATTTTATTTTATTTTATTATTTTATATTTTATTTTATTTTTGCCATAAGGGTAGATGTTTCTTGACCTGCCCTTCTTACCAGGACTGCTATCTCTTCCATGCTTAGGATAATCTGCTGCTTCTATCTGTAGCTATGACACTAAAATTTCTTATAATTGACAAACTAATTATAATCACAAATACCCCCTCAAGGCATTATCTAGGCAATATTTTGTTAGTCTAATTCTAGCAACCATATTCACATCAACAAAATACTTCTATTTTAATGTAATATTTTATTTACATTTTCCCTAATTAAAACTCTTTCACCTTGTTAAATTCAATTTTTTATAATGATGCCATTATGATATCCAGAAGATCAGAATTTCTAGAGCAAGCCAGAATTTCTCCTTCTCCCAGGGAAAGGAAATCAGTGCCTTATAATTGCAAAGTTACAAAATTCACATAAATAATGGCTATATTTGAAATTTAGTAATATTTAGATAACAAAATAATGTTTTCACATTTGTATAAGGTGCGGAGGGTCATTTCAGTTGCAAACTGATTCAGGTTCTCATGTTACAGTCTCATGAGTGTAAAAGTTTAAAAAAATAATAAAAAGGTATACATACAATAGAAAAGGATATATGAATGTATATGCATAGACAAATGTACACTTGAAGAAATACTTAAAATACAGAATTTCAGTTTCTCAACATTACAGCATGAAACAAGCCCTTCCCAACCCCCAGAAAATCCTACCGTTTTGGAAACAAAAATACTTATTAGAATTAAAAGTTTCTATACAAGAGTACCAGGTATTTATTTCTGTGTATCTTGAGAGTTATATTCAAGCTTATGCTCAAGCTTTAAGATAACAATAGTGTAAGCTCTAGGGTGGAACAAAAGAAGGGGAAAAAAATCCCAGAAGTTCCCAGAGGTGGTTAGGAAAAAAAGGAAAGATAAGAGAAACCAGGGAATCAAAGAAAAAAGAATGAAGATTCAAGGATGGGTAAATCTCCTCTTTACTTAGCTTTTCAAAAGGTTTGTGATAACCAGCTTTTGTGTAAATGGATTTGATGGCTCTAGGCTGAAGGTGACTGACAGCTGAATCTAGGCCCCCTCGAGAGTGTCACCCTGGGGACTGCCATTGTTGCAGACTGTTTCTTCAGACTGACCCAGAAGAATCATTATCTCAAGGGAACTCTAACAACAGCCACCCCGAGCAGCCTAAGAGCTAGAAGTAAGCAACTTAGTCTCTCTCTTGAGCAGTAATTACAACGGTAAGGCAAACAAGGCATGTTACTGAGTTGAGCTTAAGTCTTTCTCCAATCCCCAATTACAAAAATAAATAAATAAATAAATAAATAAATAAATAAATGAAAACGAAGTATTCAACATCCAAAGATTATTCCTAAGCAAAAATTTTAACACCCCTCCCCACCCCGCAGTCCATGTTTTGTTCTTTGGAAAAAATAAACAGACCTCTGAGTCATCCTCAGGAAATGCTTAACGGAAGACGGCAGAATAGGTAAATGCTTCAGAATCTTTCTTTTTCAGCAAATCTGGTATGTTTACTCTGGGACTACTTCAGCTAAGCCATAACTAGTCTGCTCAACTCTGGCCGTATTGCTTCAATATCATAGAAAACAAACCCCTTCCATGGCATACTGCCCCAAAGGCAAGTTAACAAGTTATTGCACCCACCTCGTAGCACTGTAGCCCTGTAGCCCCGGCGCTCTGCCCACAAGCCCTACCTTGCCATTCTCCAGGAGCCTGCCCCACCGCCCTGCCCCACGCCCCTCGCTGCCTGGGAAGTAGGCAGTCATTTCTCTTCCTCTAAACTTATAAAAAGCCTCTACAGGTACCCTCAGGGTGGTGAAGGAGTTACCCTAATAGGACCTGAAAAATAAAAACGTTGACAAACATTTCAAGAGGCCCTAACTACAATTAAGCAAATTTTAATGGCCTTATCTTACCAACTCTGGCCTCCATCTGAGTCCAGCCTCCATCTTTTCCGGTGAAAGGCGGGACTTCCTGTCCGAGGCTGAGGGTGCCAATTAGAGAAAGCAATGGAAACTACCGGACCTTTTCCGAGGGAGGGTTTGGGTTTTGCTGTCTGTGGACCCATTTGGCTCTATGCCTTTATAAATCAGAGGTAAAACAGCCACTCCTGAAAATAATTCTTAGTCTGCCTTAATGAAAATTAACAAGGTTTCGTTATCTATGACTTTAAACATACTGGAGACTGATTGTAAAACACACAACACAGCTTTCCTTGCCCAACTCAATCGGTTCTCCTTTCCTTCTCTACCTGCTTGTTTTTAGTCTCCTTACTGGTTTCTTTTTCTTGCTCATTTATCTTTATTTTTTATATTAAAATTACTCTAGAAAGTACTTCATGAGGCCAAGGATTTAGCATAATTCTTGATATAGTAAGAGATCAGTATGTATTTCTTAAATTTTGATCCCTGCTTTGAAATCAGTTGTTCTAAATTTCTTCTCATGTCTTTCTAGTAACTGATTTTTACTATGTTTTGGTTTTGTCGTATCATTTTTTTCCTTAAAAAATTATTGTTAGTGGAGCGTCTGGGTGGCTCAGTCGGTTGGCAGCTGACTTCGGCTCAGGTCATGTTCTCACCATTCATGGGTTCGAGCCCGGTGTCAGGTTCTGTGCCGACAGCTAGCTCAGACTCTGGAGCCTGTTTCAGATTCTGTGTCTCCCTTTCTCTCTGCCCCTCCCCTTCTCACGCTCTCCCTCTCTCTCTCTCTCAGAAATAAATAAAAAAAGTTAAAAAATTTTTTAAAATTATTGTTAGATTCCCTTTGGTATATATATATTATTTATATTAATATATAATATATATATATATTTATATATATTATAAATAATATAAAATATATATATATATTTAAGCAAACTCTACCCCCAAAATGGGGTTCAGTCTTAAAGCTGGGCAGATCAGCGTGCTCTACTGACTGAGCCAGCAAGAGACCCCATACGTTATATCCTGTGTTGGTTATTGCTATATGTAATTGTTTGCAGAACTGTTTCTTTTTTCTTTTTAAGCTTGTAATAGAAGAAATTGAGGCAAGGTAGTGAAAGAAAGATTCTTGAACTTGGGCCCAGAATCTTGATTCAGTCATGTTCAAACCTGGCAAATTACCTAACATCTATGAACTTTAGTGGACTCACCTATAATCATTTTTTAACAAGGTGGTTTATGAGGATTTAATGAGACACATGTATAAAAGTCCCTGGCTCATAGTAGATATTCAGTAAACAATGCCTTGGGCAACAGAAACATTTCTGATAGTGAAATAATTTCAAGGTAACAAAGAACCTTAAGAACCTAACTAGAAAGCAAAAATCCTCTACTCTAATTTCAGCAGTACCAGTGATTGGGATATGACTGCAGGAATATTACTTAACTACTTTGTCTATGACCATCATATATAAAATGGGATAGTAAGGTTTACTTCCCTCACAAAGGTCCTGTGTACTGTTAAAAACAAGACAAAACCGAGACAAATACAGTTTGGGGTTTCCTAGAAATAGATCTTAAAAGACTCAATCAAGAATGGCCTGATTAGCTTTAGTCAGGTAATCAGTCTTATAGACCACAGGCATCCATTAAAGGAAAGTAACCTTGCAATAACCAACCTGCTTTTTTTTGCCTAATATAAATAACTTCCTTGTTCCTGCTCCACTCTGGCTATAAAAGTCTTTCATTTTATACAGCTCCTCAGAGCTCCCTTCTATCTGCTAGATTGGATGCTGCAAGATTCAAATTGATTTTTGCTCAAATAAGCTCTTAAAAATTTTAATATGCCCCTGTTTATCTTTTAATAGTACATTAGGTAAATAGTATAAAACACCATTGTGATAAAGAATATTATATATGTTGTTCTATTTTGTATGATAAATGCTGTTTTAGACAATAGAATGAGTTGGTATGCAAAACATTATTGTGTTAATTAAACATAGGATTGTGTTTAATCATTTGGTTAATTTTCCCTGAACATTCTGTAATCTTTATATTAGAGTTTCTATTAACTAACACAGCTTGACAAATGCTTCTATTCCTCTATTTGTGCATGGTGCTATTTTCAGTGAAGAGAAATTATTAGAAATACACTGGTTAATAGGAATGGTATTCAGGAGCTTTTAATGTTGCTTTAGATAGATCAGACCTGCTTGTGAATGTTTCTCTGAAGTCTGAAAATAATGACCACGTTCAGTTCTTGGTCTAGCAAAAAATATCTGGGCCAGGCAACCCCAAGAAGGTTGCAGATTCCAACACAGTAGGAGACTGACCTATTCCTCAAAAAGATTATACTGCTGTCGAAGTCCTATTCCTCCACCAAACACATAACTAAGCTACAGATAAAAGTTGGAGGTATTGGTGGTGGAGGCTGGGGAAGGAAGGAGAATTTGTTGGAAAGAGAAAGATGGTTTAGTAATAACTCCTCATGAGGAAAACAGCATGGTGATTAAATCAAAGGTAATATAGATTAGCCTTATAAATTGTTAACATTGTTTAGCTGTTTTCTTGCCTTCGTGACTCTAGAAAGCTATTCCCCCTGTTGCATTTATCTACATCCCTGAAATAGGAGCGTCATAGGCATACTCTTCAGTTAAAATAAGGTATTTTAAAAACCTCAGATAATAATTCCTGTGTGTGTGTGATATATGAAGAAATCAAATTCTCAAGACCTCTCTCTTTCAATTTACAATATGCCCACTAAAGGGATGGTAGACCGGTTGGGAAATGAAAGGAGGAGAGTTTAAGCAGAAATCATGGTCATCTTAGGGCATACCTATTTCTGAATGATTACTTCTCCCCTATTCTCCCTGTCATATTTATTTTCTTGTTTGCTTGCTTGTTTCTGTTTGGGGGACAATGTTAACAGAAGACTCTCTAGTGGATCTTATCTTCACTGAGCTGCTTGCCCAAGTGAGGTTTCAGAAGAAAATTCTCGAGGAAAATTCTGAATGAGTAAAGGGGCTCTTCTCTCTCAATTCCTAGGGAAGAAGAGAGCTAAATATATAATTATAAAAATTAGACTTAAATTTAGGAACAGTTTGAAATGCCAAATAGAACCAGAATGGAATAGATATAAGACCCCTGGACATGGAATCGAAGATATTGGTGTCAAGCTAACCTTCGTCACATATAGGTATGTGACTCTCTCTGAGACTCAATTTCTTTGTATGTATAATGGGATAATGTCTCTTTTTATACTTCACAAGATTGTTATTGAAACCAAATAGGCTTATAAGTGTAGAAGAATACACATGGACACTCACAATCACTCTCTCTCCCCCCCATTCTCTGTCTCTCTATGTGATACACACACACACACACACACACACACACACACACACAAAAATCTAAAATGGAGATTTTCACAATGTTTCAAGAGAAGTCCAGGAAGATCTGGAGGAGTCTGTTTCCCACTTCCCAGATACCAGCTCACTTTTATCTACTTCATATGCTATTGACACATATCAATTTATTTTATTGATTGTATAGGTTATGCTGCTAAGGACAGAATGTGAAGTGTACAGGTAACAGATACTTATATTCTTTGATCATGATAATGGCAACTGCATTGTGTCTACCAGTACACAGAATGCATTGAAACCATCAAAGGAATGGACAAGGATGTTGCTGTGAGATGAGCCAGGTAACTACATTTTAATAGGTTTCCAATGTTTTGGTCTCAAGACTTGTTTATACTCTTAAAATGTATTGATAACCTCAAGAGTTTACTTAGAAAATCCCCCCCAAAACACAAGAATACACAAACACACATTCTGTTAGCCACCAGTATGATGATGTCATCACATGTCATGTCACCTCTGGAAAGTCCACTGAATACTCGTGAGATAATCAATGTGGAAAAACATTCTTAGTATTATTATGAACATAAGTCTGACCCCATGAGGCCCCCGAAAGAGTCTTAGGGACCCCCAGAGAACTCGAGACCACGCTTTGAGAACCACTGACCTATTATTTTGAAGAAAACACAAAGGTACTGAATTATACATTGTCAGGTATGTATTTTTTCCATATCTGCTTCCAGCTCAGAGAACGTTTTTAAGATCTTTTAAAAAGTTATGTTGGGCTGCTTTCACTGAAGCATGGTAGCCACTCTTCTCTCCCATGAAGCAAAAAGCAACCACAAATTTCAGTTAAAATGGAATTTGGACCTCTCATTTAGCCATGGACAAAATATTTTAATTTGATTCCTTTTGGGGTGGGGATAGGTGTATTCTGAAAAATTAGCCTCCGCCAGTGAATAAAAGGACATTTCAGAAAGTTAGAGGTGAAGGACATCATCATCTGGATGTACACCTTCCTTTAACGGAGAGGCTCCATTTGTAAGTTGCCTTGAGCATGGCATTGTAGAATTAGACTTCTCCGAACAACTCATTGTTGCTTACTTAACATTCAATAATACATTTTAATTGGGCACAATTGGCTCCTTTTGTCTTAAAATTTTTTTTAAATTATCTGCCCCTTTATAAGCAAAGGCAAAAGCTTGTCAGTCCCCAAATGCACTTTCTCGGCTTCACTTTGAGGACTCGTGTAGCCTGAATAGTTTTTAGTCCCTCCCAACAGCTGCTCTGTGTTTTTACATCTCTCAAGAGGGGTTAATTCTTTACAGCTGTATCCTGCCTTCCAAGAATCTCACATGTGCAAATTATTAATCTTTTTCTATTGCTACAGTAACTCCCCAGGCCATAAACACCCCCTACCTAAAACTGGCCCTTTTCCAAGGTAAACTTTGGTATTCTTTCCCTGAAAAGATAATTTGGTCTCCTTCAGTTTGCATTGTTATTTAGAACAATTGTTAAGATATAGAAACTTGCAAACAATTACTTAGAATTAGTAATTTAATCTTCAAGTTTAAACATCTATTCATTGTTACATAATTTGTGTCTGAATTTCATATTCTAGTTACTTAAAAAATCAGACTGCTTCTACTTTTCACAAGTATGCATTTCAATATTTTTAAATTTTGGCATTATGCTAATTCTATCAAATAGGAGTTTTTAAAATAAAAAAAATAATGTGGAGCTCTTCCTTCAGTGTGAGCAAATCACATTTTCAAATGTAGTCTTCATGTATTTACACTTGCAGTGTATATCATATGTATACATGCAGTTTATATCAATGTTTATTTTTAAGGAAGAAAAGAAACTTAAAAATATTATGGTAAGATAATTTATATGGATGCACAAATATGTTGGCTTGTTGTAGCCCATCTTTTCAATTTTAATATAAAACATACTACTTTATTGTAGATTTTTATATCCTTCAGGACTCCTAGTAAGATGGCTACAACTTGATCATTTCTCATTGCTTCCATGATCTATGCTTTGCTTTCTTCTCCATTCCTTAGCTACTGGTTGAATTCTCTTCAGACAGCTCCAGCCTTCAAAATAAATGATTTATTTTAAAAGTTAGATATGTCATAATAAAGCATTAAGAAATTCTAGGAATTGCATTTCTCAGTGATTACATGCCTCTAGTGGTGTTCTGAGGCACAAGGCAGAGGGACCAGTGATTTTTACCACCTGACAAGTGCAATAATCCCCCGGAACTGCAAGGCCTGAAGCATCTTATTGCTGTTATGAAACAGAATTTATAAATAAAAATAAGGAAAACAGCCAGAGCCATGCATTTGCTGGGCTTCACTGACATTGATATGACAGCCAATCAGAAATTTCCGTTGATGCCAAGATTGCCAAACCAATAATTTTAGCAATAAAGCTCATTCTAAGAAGTACTAAAACGGTTTGCTTCTAATACGTATTTAAACACAAAGGAAGTTTAAAGGTAGGTTCGTTATAATTCAGACACACAATCATTTTAATATATACAGAAAACCTCCCTGTAGACCAATTAAAAGGAGCTTCCAAACAATACTGACTCTTAATTCACATAATATTATAACTCAAGCAAGTTACATTTCAACATTTTTAGATAAGCTGTATAAGAGTAGGGAAAAAAGGGATTAGGACAATAGTGAGATTTGAATTGCATTTTGTATTATTTCAACTGCATTTTAACAGCCTTTATGAATAAAAGAGGGAATAAGAATGCAAAGGAACAAACTTGTGTAGATTATTTTTTCATTACATGCATTATTCCAGTTTAAAAATGTCAGTCGCTTGTCATGTTAACGAAGAATGCATTCACTATTGTACATATCTAAAGCTGGAGTTAAACTGAGAATTTTGCAAAGGACAGATACAAAGAAGTGATTTTTCCTTCTCTCTGTATATAAAAATAGAACTTTCAGAAATGTCATGGCTGACACATTTAGCTGCTGGACATTGAAAATCCTCTTTCTGACTCACAACCTGTGACTGGAACTCTGTCAGAGTAATCAAGAGATGTTATACTATAGAGCACAATGGTAGGGAAGGCTTAGCTATTTGGCTTTGTTTTTAAAGTGAAAGACTTAAATTTAGATCATCACGTAAGTAAATGTTTCTTATATCTCTCATCTTCACAGTACAGAGGAAGAATAATTGTGTAAGGTATTTGTGCAGCTGATTATCTACGTTAACTATTTAGTTTCCCTAATTTAGTATTTGATGAGCGTGTGGACTAGTGAAATAGAAATATGCTAAGAGATAAACATGACTAAATAAATACCTACAGCATGCTGGATTGTATTTCTAAGATCGTATTGCAATTAGTGATGGTCATCAAAAAATACAACCACACTTCAGAAATTGAAAGGCAATTCTTGGATAATACTTATCTCCTTTTGATATCATATGTAATTAGAGCCCCTCTTTCTTCAAGAGAGATCAAGACGAGATCATGACACACGTTATATAATTTCCCCCAGTAGTTTACAAAAATTAAGGAAGGCTGGGTACTTAGCTTTTTATTATGTCTGTGAGTGTTTTCACTAGTGCATCCTTTAAGAAAGACTTTTATTATAATTGTCAATTGGTGAAAACAGAATATGGCTCAATAAACATTAACATAAACATCCAGATTAGAAGAGTTCTTAGTAAGTGTTCAAAATTCTTCCTGGGATTTTAAAGTTACCAAATGGTGTGTCTTCTTGGTTTTCCCTCACTTTTTGGAAAGGCAACATTTAACGTTTCAAGATGAATGAATAATATTTAAGGTGATGAATGACATTTAAGATATTTCAGCCCACTGAGGTAACTGATTATGATACTACTGTAATTTAAGGGAAGATACCCAATTTTTGATTGGGAATTGATTTAGGGTCCCAATGTTATATATTTATACTTATTGGGAAGGGTACCTTTAACAAAACTATAGAACCTCATCGTATTTCTGCAAATGAAACAAACATAGGTTTATTCTCTCCCATGTTTGTATCTCTGACGCCTGGTTGCCTAAAGGCTAAGCTAGGAAGTAGATGTTTGTCTGGTGGTATGGAAAGAACTGTGATTTTTGAGTTAGATTCAAATTCTGCTTCTGACAGTTACCAGCTACATGATGTTGGATAAGTTTCTTAATCTTTATGAACCTAAATTTTCTCATCCTTATAATGAGGAAGGTACCTAATAGCTCTCAAGGTGTGGGGTTTAACAAATCAGGTAATAGCATGAGGCTTAGCAGTGTCAGGCCTTGAAAAAGACACTTGACAAAACAAATAACTCTTTCTTTTCTTGAAGGCATTCAAAATTTGTTTTTTGCCCTTCCTTGCCCAAATTTTAAGTGACTTATTTTTCCCATGTCCACATTTCCTAGAGATCTTTTGGCTTGCTTCTTCCTTCAAGTTCACCCAAATAAGCAATACCCCATTCTCCAATTTTCCTTGAATGTATCTGTCTGTTAGAGCATAACTACTCCCTACCCATTATCTCTGGTTTTAATCTTTTTAAGTAGAAGCTTACCGTTCTAGGAACTAACAGGATAATGTATTCTTATAAGCTTAAAGAATCATAGAATCTTCAAACTTGAATGGACCTACTAACTTTGAGATAACAAAATCAACTGCCTTCAGGGCTAGGCAGACACAATAAATGAGTAAAATAGGCTGGGCGAGAGTATATATATGCATGTTCAATACAGAAGAGCAGTATGACAACTAAGTAGAAGTAGCTTGCATCTGTAGAGGGCAGTCACTACCCAGCTCAAGCTGAGTGTTATGGAAATTTTGGCACAGTATTGAGCCAGTTTTTCGATTTTTTTCAAGAAAAAAAATGAAATCCAGATTTTTATGTGAAATATTTTAATTAACAATTTTGTTGTTTTCATTGTTTGAAAACACACTGGTCTAAACCGAATATATCTAATGGCTGGATCCAGACAAGGGCTCATTTTAGGACCAATGTTAAGTCATCTGACTCTCATAATCCAATATGCAGATGAAGACACTGAAACCCAGAGAGTCAAGTTCCTTTTCCAAGGTTCATTAGCGGCAAAACAAGGAAAAGAACCCAGGTTTCCAGAGCCATGTTTTTCAGAATGCCACCTTTAACCACTTGGCCTCTTCATTCTTTCCAACACACACATGATGTTTTGGGAGTATATCATTTTCTTAGGGTCACAGGCACAATATGTAACAATATTCTTTCCTACACTAAAGGATCATTAGGTCTTTAAGATACTAAATCTCCCAAGTGAAGTGCATGTATAAATTATTTTGATCAAGAAACTATTATTTTAATGTTGAAACACTTTGTATAGTTTCTCCAAATATGTGAGTTTACCTTCCCACCAACCTTTACCACACTCTGGAGTTAATTCATACTTTGGAATTATTTGCTTTGAGACTATCATTATGTTTCTAATGGAAGTTTAATATTTTAGGAAAATTTAGGACAATTTAATATTTTGCAGTAATCAAATATGTAAATTTAACTTTTTTAGAATTAACTTGAAATGCTTAAGATTAGCCTGTCTATGTATAATTCACTTGATCAAGTTTAGACTTTCAGGAACCAAAAATTAGTAAGTATGGACATATTCCTCTGGGGGAACATCCGTAAGTCATTTCTGTGTTATAAAAATGACAGAGAACTCCTTTGTTGACTTGTATATAGAGTTTCTGTATTCAGGGGCTCCCTAGGCTCTAAAAACTGAATAGCAATTTGTGAACAAAGTTGAGGTAATTCTGGCATTTTTACCTTAGAGTTGATTATAACTCAAGTTTAAAATTCTAGTGGGCAAACTTATTTTATTATTATACCCAGCTTGGTAGCAGTTGCTAAATTTGAATCCTCTTGAGGCTTCTCATTTGGATATTTGAATTTTAATGTGGTGCACATACATTCTCCATACTAAATTCAAACGCACCCTGATCACGTACTAATTGAACAGAACTGTCCATTCCAATTGTGGGTAATGGAGATTAGGGTGCTTACAAATACAGTCCATTGATTAGGTTACATGGTATAATTTCAAGGCTGTGAAAAACTCCTACCTCTGGTTTTGCTCTTCCCTTGGGGTGCTCAGTCTTCTCTGTGACCCCAACTTGCTTCAAGATTTTTAAATTTGCTGCTAACTAAAGTGGATGCATTTCCTGACCTTGCTGTGGGAATAGAACATAAGTCCCTCAAGTGCTGTATGAACTAATTAATATGCATATTATTTCAGGAAAGAATCATTATTTCATGGATATCTTTGTGAGAGTATCTGCCATAATGGTTAATTACTAAGGCCATGCCCATTGCTAATACAGAAAGAGATTCTTTATTTAGATATGATATTTTTGTTTTACTATTTAATGTGCTTCATATAAATTTGTGCATATGTAAGGGTGAATATTGGATGTTTTTATACCACTCTAAAATTCCTTTCGAGGATTGATAAGTGATAAATCAAAAACAGGCTCAGAAATTATCAAACTTCCCGAAGACTTTTGAGAATTTAGAAATTTATGGGGCGCCTGGGTGGCTTAGTCGGTTAAGCGTCCGACTTTCGCTTAGGTCATGATCTCGCGGTTGGTGGGTTCCAGCCCCATGTCGGGCTCTGTGCTGACTGCCAGCTCAGAGCCTGGAGCCTGTTTCAGAGTCTTTGTCTCCCTCTCTCTCTGATCCTCCCCTGCTCACGCTGTCTCTCTCTCTCTCTCTCTTAGAAATAAATTTAAAAAAAAAAAAGAAAGAAACTTACATGGTGTCACGGTGATAACTGCAGAAAACAATTGTAGTCATTTTGCTTAATTTAGTGATACAAATACTTGTTGGGTGATTTTGAGGAGTGTAGCACCATACTGTAACAGGCACAAGAAATAGCATGATTAATAAAGCATGGTCTCTCTTTGAAATTTCATCCCTCTCTTGTCCTTATTCACCTTAGTTGGGAGCTTTGTTGCTGATGGCATAGGCCAACCAGGAATGACAGGCAAGACAGAACCCAGCATACCCAGAAAGGCTACAGATAGTGAGGAGGTGGTTATCCAGGCAAAGCAGTCAATGTCAGGGTGCAGCTCGGGATTAATGTAAAGTTCGACCTTCAATTCAAGAATAGGACTGGGCCTTAGACATTAATTGATATGTGGTGGGTTTCTGAGGCAAGGACAGTGGAGTAGAACAACAAGAAAAAAGACTGAATTACTAGACTTGCGATATAAAATAGAAATCTAGCCAAAGACAAGTCAAACACCCCGTTTCTTGATTTGAAAACTGCCTCAACTTGGACACCAACCCACCCACAAGATGGAAGCCATGTTGGCTCAAGGTGTTTGAACCCTCAGTCTAATCATTGGATGATTACTGACGAACACATGCAGGTAATCCATTGGACACCAGGCTAAAAATGAAAATTATAATAAAAAATACTAAACAGAGACATCAGCAGCCACACCGTATGGGGTAAACAGATTCCATAGATTAATTCTCTACAAACTGAAACAAACAAACAAACAAACAAACAAAACATCCAGAAGTATAGTCCTTGTGGGTGCAGTTAGGGGGTACAATGACTCATAATCCAGAGTTGCCTCAATATATAATCTAAAATATCTACTTTTAACTAACTAAGTAGCTAACTAACTAAACTATTCAGAGAAACAGGAAGACATAGTCCACATTCAAGGGAAACAAAACAAAACAACAAAAAACAGTGAATAGACGGTCTCCAAAGGGGGACCTTTAATTTAACAGACAAAGATTTCAAAGCAACTATGGTGAATATTTCAAATAGTTAAAAGACACCTTCCTTAAAGAATTGAAGGAAAGTATGATGATAACTCATGACACAGGAAATATTAATAAAGAAACAGAAACTGTTAAAAAGGAACAAATGAGACTTCTAGAGTTGAAAAGTACAGTAATAAAAAAAAGGGCAAAAATCCACTAGATGAAATCAATAGCCGATATAGCATACACAGGTATAAGATGGCAGAAGAAAGGATCAATGAACTTGAAAATAGAAAAACAGATGATAGGCTGATCAATAGAAGTGATCCAAACAAGAAAATATAGGAAAATAATTGAGGAAAAGTGAGTAGTATCTGAGATACCTGTGGGATAATATCCCATGTGCCAACATACGTACAATGAAAGTCTAACAAAGAGAGGAGAGAAAGGGGTAGAAAACCTATCTGAAGAATAATGGCCAAATCCATCTTACATTTGATGTTTTTTTTTTTAATTTTTTAATGTTTTATTTATTTCTAGGAGAGAGAGAGAGAGACAGCGTGAGCAGGGGAGGGTCAGAGAGAGAAGGAATCACAGACTGAAACAGGCTCCAGGCTCTGAGCTGGCAGTCAGCACAGAGCCCGACGCGGGGCTCGAACCCACAAACCGCGAGATCATGACCTAAGCGAAAGTCGGACGCTTAACGGACTAAGCTACCCAGGCGCCCCACATTTGATGTTAAAGAATAGATTCAAGAACCTAAGTGAATTTCTATCAGGAAAAAGACAAGAGATTCATGCCCCAGACCCATCAGAGTCAAACATTGAAACCCAATACCAAAGAGAAAGTTTTAAAAGTATATAGAAGAACAAAAGTAAGATTAGTGGCTTATTTCTTCTCAGAAAAACTGGAGGTGAAAAGTAGTATAGTGACAGAGAGAGAGAGAGAGAGAGAGAATGCTAGAGTTTGTTGCCAGTAGAACGACCTTAGAAGAAGGACTAAAGGAAATTCTTCAGGAAAAAGGAAATTGTATTGGACAGTAACTTGAATCCATAGGAAGACATAAAGAGCGTTGGAAAATATATGGGTAAATGTCAAAAACTATAAATATGTATTTCCTCCCTTCTTTGCTTAATTTTTCTGAAAGATATGATTGTGTAAAGCAATAGTTATAACACTGTTGTTGGATTTGTAACACGTTGAGGTGTAATGTACATGACAATAATAGCACAAAAGCAGTGGGAGGAGATGAAACTATCCCAGAACAAGTTGCTGTATTTTCCCGGAATTAAGCCTGAGTTAAAATAGATTTTGATAGTTTAGTTGTAAGTTGTAATTCCTAGTGGAACCACTAAGAAAATATCATTAAAACGCCTAAAATATCAACAGAGGAATCATAACACTAAAATATATTTAACACAAAAGGCAAAAAAGCATGAAAAGAATTAAAAGACATGGAATTAATAAAAAAACAAATAGCAAGGTGGTAAATACAAATCCGAACACATCAGTAATTACATTAAGGGGAAATGGATTAAACATTCCAGTCAAAGTAAGAGATTATCAAACTGAATAATAATGCAAGGATCAACTATATGCTGTCTATAAGACACCCACTTTAAATACAAAGATACAAATATTTTGAAAGCAAAAAGATGGGAAAAGATATGTGAACAATAATCATAATAGAGATGGAGTAGCTATATTAATATCAAACAAAACCAAATTTAAGAAAATAAATATAAGAAGGAAAGAGAAACATTTTGTAATAAAAAGGTCAATATCAGAAATATATAACAGTCATAAGTGTAAACACGTCTAACAACAGACATTAAATACAGTAAGCAGAATCTGACAGAATTGGAAGAGAAATAAAATAATTTAAAAATTATGATTGGAAAAAATCATGGTTGGAGATTTTAACCTGCTGTTAAGTTCTCCAACTGGTTTCAATAAATGATAGAAGTGGGCAGAATATTAGCAAGAATATGGAAGACTTGAATACTTCTATCCATCTAACAACTGAAAATTTAAGAATGCCTCATCCAACGTAGCAGAAAAACATTCTTTTCAAAGGCACATATAATTTATTCTTCTTAATATTTGATAATTAAGCAACACATTTCTAAATAATTCATGGGAAAAAGAAGAAATAGAAGGAAATTTAGAAAATGTTCCTAATAAAAATGGAAACATAGCATATCACAATATATAGAGCACAGCTAAAGCAGCTCTTAGAGGAAAATGTATAGTTTTAAATGTCTGTACAGTTGACCCATGCACAACACAGGTTTGAACTGCATAGGTCCACTAATATGTAGATTTTTAAAAATATTTGCAACAATTAAAAAACTTGGAAAGGAGCTGTATCATCTGCAAATAACAAAAGATTAAGAAAAAAGTATGTCATAGGGTGCCTGGGTAGCTCAGTCAGTTAAGCGTCCAACTTTGGTTCAGGCCATGATCTCATGGTTTGTAGGTTTGAGCCCCACGTCAGGCCACAGAGCCCCAAGTCTGCTTCTGATTCTGTGTCTCCTCTCTCACTCCTCCTCTGCTCACGCTCTGTTTCACTCTGTCTCTCAAAAATAGATAAATGTAAAAAAATTTTTTTGAAGAAAGAAGTATGTCATGGGTTCATAAAATATATGTAGATCCTAGGTTTTTTAAAATCACTTACTACCATAAAATATACAAATCCCGTTATAAAAATTAAAAATTTATCAAAACTTATGCACATAAACACTGTGCTTGATGCCATTTGCAGTCAAAATAAAGATAAACAAACATAAAGATGCAATATTGCACTATAAACATATATAATTAGCTACAGTCCATATTGTACTACTATAACAATTTCATAGCTGCCTCCTGTTGCTATTGCTGTGATGGTCAAATGTTGTATCCACTTAAAATGCCTGTGTGATACTAATTATCTTCACGTGAGCAGTTTGTGCTTCCAATAAATTGCATGTGTATGTAAAAATGATCTCTTGTGGTTCTCACTATTAGTAGTTACATTTTAGGGGGAATCAAAAGTTGTAAGTGGATTTTTAACTGCATAGGGTCAGTGCAGTAACCCAGCATTGTTAAGGGTCAACTGTATCATTAAAGAAGAAAGGTTTCAAATCAATAACCTAAGCTTCTACCTTAGAAATAGAAACAAGAGAGTAAACTGAGAACAAGACAATCATTAGAAGAAAACAATAAAGATCAGAATGGACATGAATAAGGGAAAAAAACAGGAAATAGTAGAAAAAAACTCAGAGAATAGTTGGTTCTTTGAAAAGTTTAACAAAGTGATATATCTCTAGGTAGACTAAGGAAAAAAGGGGGGAGGGGATCCAAATTAGCTAAATCAGAAAAGAAAGAAGGGTTATAGTTATTAATCCTAGAGACATTAAAATGATAAGAGAATATTATGAACAACTTCATGTCATTTTTAGAAATTGACTCGCTGATTCTAAATTTTATGTGCAAATTTAAAGGACCTAAGAAAGCCAAAACAATTTTAAGAAAGAAAAACAAAGTTGGAGACTTATATCATCTAATTTCAAACCTTACAATAAAGCTACTATAGTCAAGGGGGTGTGGTATTGCTATCATATCAATGGAACAATAGAACAGAATTAAACATCTTTTATATATGGTCAACTGATTGTCAACAAAGTGGACAATGCAATTTAATGGGAAAATTAAAGTCTTTTAAAGAAAGGGTTGAGGGAAAATTGAATATCCATATTTAAAATAAATGAACTTAGACCATTACCTCACACTATATGTAGAAAACTCAAAATGGATCATAAACCTAAATATAGTAAAATAAAACTATAAGACTCTGGAAACAACCAAAGGATATAATCTCTACAAGGTTTAAGAAAAGATTTCCTAGATAAGATACCACATACAAAATCTATAATAGAAAGAAATGAATTAAACTCATCAAAATTTAAAACTTTCACTAGGAACTTTAGATTAGGAAAAAGTACTTCCAAATCATATATCTGATAAAGGTCTTGTATTATAGATTTGCAAAAGAATCTTATCATTTTGCAAGAAGACAATACAATTAAAACATAGGTGCGGTAGCCAGACTCCAGATAGCCTCCAATGACTTGTTATCTTTTCATGTTCCCTTGTGCAGTGCCCTCCCACATTGTATCAGAGTTGCACTGTGTGACCAATAGGCTGCAGCAATAGTGATGATGTGTCATTTCTAAGGCTAAGTCATAAAAGCCATTTAGGCTTGTGTCTTGCTCTCACCTTTGCATCAATCATTCTCAAGCTGGTGTGTCATGAGGAAAGTTTCATTTAACAGCTTCGTGAGTGAGACATCTTGGAAGTTCATCCTTCAACCCCAGTCAAGCCTTCAGGTGATTGACATCTTAACTGTAATCTCATGAAAGACATAGAGCCACAAACACTAAACTAAGCATCTACTAGAGTTTTGGCCCTTAGAAACTAAGTGAGACAATGATTTTGTTGTTATTGTTTTAAAGTCACGAGGTTTGGAACAGTTTTTTTGTTTTTTACTGAAGTAATCAATAACAAATACAAGGGATGAAAAGGTTTGAATGGAGTTCACCAAAGATTTATGAATGGCTAATTATTACATGAAAAGATACTCAACATCATTAGTCATTAGAGAAATGCAAATTAAATCCTCAATGTGATACACTACAAACACACTAGAATGACTATAATAAAAAATACTGACAATACCAAGTACTGGTGTATGTGTGGCAAAATAGAAACCCTCATACACTGCTGGGGGGAATGTAAAATGAAAAAGTTTTTTAAAAATTTAAACATAAAGTTACTATACAATCCAGCAATTTTATTCTTAGATATCTACCTAAGATAAATGAAAACGTATGTCCATACAAAATGTATGTATGATTATTCATAGAAACTTTTTTCATAATGCCTCCCAGACTCGAGACAGTCCACATATCCACTGATTTGTGAAAGAGTAAATAAAATGTAGAATGTCCATAAACAAAATATGGTATCTCTATATAAAATTTCTATGCAATGAAGTATTTTTCAGCAATAAAAAGAAACAAACAACTGATGCATGCTATAACACAGATGAGCCTAAAAAACATTATGCTAAGTGAAAGATGCCAGACACAAAAGGTCGCATATTAGACTTATTTAATTTACATAATATTTCCAGAAGATTGAAATATGTAGAGACAAAAAAGTGAAGCACTGTTTGCCTGCGGGTGCGAGTGCGGATTGATATGAGGGAACTTCAGGCGTAAGGAAAATTTTCTGACACTTGATGGTTGGGATGGTTGCACACCTCTATGCATCCATTTGTGAGGAAATTCAAAAGAATTAAAATAGTCAAAACAATTTTGAAAAACAAAAGAAAGAAAACATTGGAAGCTTTATATTATCTAATTTTGAGTTTATCGTAAAGCTAACATAATCAAGAGTGGGGTGGGATACCTGACTGGCTCAGTTGGTAAAGCACACAGCTCTTGATTTTGGGGTCTTGAGTTTGAATCCCATGTTGGGCATGGAGTTTACTTTACAAAAAACAGGTGGTGTGGTACTGGCATAAAATACGTAACACTTAACAATGATTTATATATCTGCAATAGGTGAATTTTATGGTATATGAATTATACCTAGATAAAGCTGTTACAAATAATGTGAAAGAGGTACAGAGTACTATGAGAGAGGGAGAACCTAATTCTAAATGAAGGCATCTGGGAAAAATACGAATGTGCAGAAACTGAGGTAGACCTCAAAGACGAATTTGTGGTAGGACTTAAAGGGAAAAGTAGCTCTGGTCTGCAGAAATAGTAAAGATGCAAGGCGGTGAATAAGCTGTTCTTTGACATGATTAGAAGCCTAGTGTCTACAGTGGTGAATGTATAGCATTAAGAGTAGATGTGGAATGACAGACATTTATTCTATAGGCCATGGGGAAAAACTACCCTTGTAATCTCCAATCCTGACCTCACCTTTACACTTCAGACTAAAAAGTCTATTTGTGAGACATCACCACCTGGATGTCCCCACACAAATTAAATGTGCTCTAATTTGTCACTAACTCCGTCTCATGTTCTCTTTCTCAGTTGATGACTATACTATCCACCCCTTTGCTCAAAATAGAAACTTAACTATTCATAAATGTTTGTTTTGAGAGAGAGTATGAGTGAGGAAGGGGAAGAGAAAGAGAGAGAGAGGGACAGAGGATCCAAGACAGGCTCTGCACTGACAGTACTGTGCCCAATGCAGGGCTTGAACTCAGGAACTGTGAGATCATGACCTGGCTCAACTGACTGAGCCACCCAGGTGTCCCTGAAACTTAACTATTCGTAATACTTCAGTGTTTGCTTCTCCATATCAGATCAATCAACAAGTGTTACTACTTTATTTTACTTCCTATGTTTTTCTCAGGTCTTTATTTCTTTACCGATATACCTCCACTTGTTTAGATAAGATTTAAATCTTCTCCCGGACTCTTGAAGTTATCTTCAAGGTAGTTACTTTGTTTCTAGTTTTGCCCTATTTAAGCATATTTACAATGTAATTTTCAGTGAATAATTTGAAATTCAGATCTGATCATGTCAGTCCCTTGATTAAAACCCTTCAGGGACGTTTACTTTGCATGTCCTAATGGAAAAGTTTAAGGTATTCCACCACATTCTTCATTTCTGACTCATACCTATTAAAATTTATCCCGTGACCTCTTCAGACCGTCTTACCAGTCCTTGCTATTTTCCAGCCTATCTCATCTTTATGCTTTTCTCAGTCTTCCCACGTCCAACTAACTATCTTAACTTATAAGGCCCAATTCAGTACGTCCAAGAAGGTCTCCTTGAATTCTGTCTCCTTTGTGCTAGATTAGATGGCCTTCATACCAAGTTGGGGACTTTTTTTTTTTTTCATCATAGTTTGTCCCTTATTGCATTTGTGGTACAGTTTATGTGTCTCTCTCTCTCTAAGTTGTGAGCCCTGAAAATAGGGCTTCCATATTTCTCACATTTGTAATCAAACAGTATCTCACTGTATCTATCACCCAGGAGAAGCACAAAACATATTTACTGAGGGAAATGGATGGATGGGTGAAAGTAGATAATTGCTGGTGATTCAGGGAATGGACTGGAGAGGGAAAAAGCTTGGGGAAATAGCATTGTTTTTAAAATGGTTCAGGTGAGAGTTAATGAGGCTATATTTTTTTAATTTTAGCAATCAAAGAAGAAGTCTCTTATGAAACTTTAAAACGTAGATTAATTTTTAGCGCTCTTGAACTTAACAAGTAGATTAATTTTTAGTGGTACACAATACAAAGTAAGTTGAATAGTATGCCACAGCAAATGGTAGATGTGAATCTGAAGCATGTCACTGTGCTTTGTTCTGAGCTAAGGATGCCAAGCTATTGCCATCTCAAGTGCCAAATATTACTGATTAGCAGAGGCTACCAAGAGTGCTGTGTTTACAAGGACTTTAAAACCAGATCCCAGTTCCATAGAGGAAATTACCACAATTAATTATTAACGTCTGTCATGGTTACAGAAAGGTAGTGTGACTCCATGAAATTAAGGGATTTCCCAAACCTGTAATTGGCCCTATTCAACACTAAATGACTGACTTGAATACATAAATGGCAGGCTTATCTAAATTGTAGATAACACAAAACTAGGAAGATTACAAATACGTTGTGCAGCAATCATGTCAAAATGAATTTATAGTTGGCAACATTGCTCTACCAAAATTAAATGCAGCTGGATTAAACATACAATCCTATACTTGGATCAGAAAAATCTTCCTGGATGTTAAAAGAGAAAAATACTTAAGAATTTGATGTAACAGAAAACACAATCAGAGTAAAAAGCATGATGAGACAAAAACACAATGTCCTAAGGGAGTTAGCAGTTCTGGTTTACTCTGTGATGATCTAACTTCACTGGGCATTTGTCTTTAAATTTTTGCATTCACTTTAAAAGGAACTTTGAGGGGCACTTGGCTGGCTCAATCAGTAGAGCATGTGACTCTTGATCTTGGGGTTGTGAGTTTAAGCCCCATGTTGACTGTAGAGCTTACTTAAAATAATAATAATAATAATAAAATAAATAAAAGGAATTTTGAGAGGAAACCAGAAACCATATTATGTTGTAAAAGTTAAATGAAGTTGAGTGAAAAATAGAACATTATGTAGAAGATGGATTTAATTTATACTACATCTAAATTCTAGAGCAACACTGGACACGTGGACATGTAAAAGAAAGGGAAGCTGGGATTTAATCCCAAGGATAAGAAGAGTCTAAAAATAAAATTGGCTGTACCAAAATAGCATCACTGGAGGTACTTACTACAGACCAGAAAGACATGTGCCAGGAACCCATTATATTACTGGTTTCTGTCCAGAACTAGTCCCAGGGTTTACATCTACCACTGGCTGATTGAATTTTTCATGAGTATAACTATATTGCAGAGAATTTTGGGGATGAGATGCTGGAGATCTGATCCTGGTTTTGCCACTAAAATATAATAATGAGGGTGATCCTTTTAAACATAAATTAGATTATGTCATATCTCTGCTCAAAGCTCTCAACTAGTTCTCTCTTTTTTTCAGAGAAAAATTCAAAACTTTTCAATGCCTTCAAGGCTCTAAACTTTCTGGTCCCTTTATCTCTCCAGTCTTCTTCTTCTCCCTGCTCCATCTCCCACTTGCCTCACATGGATACTTGTACTGACTTCTGAGTATTCCTCAAATATCCCAGACACATTCTGATGGAAGAGTTTTTGTTCTACCTGAGCTTTGCTTAAACTTTTTAGTGTTTCATAGCGCTTCCAAATGCATAGTTGAAACTTGGCATTTTAGATGTATGGTTTTTCTTGAAGTGTTGGAGAATTTGACAACGATGACCTCATATTTTGAGAGGGCAATGTCAGCCAAAGCTGCACAGTTTAGCACTTCTTCCTTTTGAATGGGACATGTGTTTTCCAGTTCACCACAGGTCCCACAAGGCTGAAATACTCATTTATTACTAAGTCTGTCCCAAAAGAACACAATGGTGGTGCATTCTCAAATTTTAGTGTGTGTAGAATCATCTGGAGAACTTGTTAGAATCAAAACTATTGGGTCAACCTCAGATATTCTGGTTTAAGGAGGTTAGGGTTGGGGCCCCAAAATTCACATCTCTAACAAGCTCCCAGGTGCTGGAGCTGTGGTCTGAGGACTAAACTTCATGTGGCACTATAGTATAACATTTTCCTTTATAGTAATTTTTTTCTTCCCAGACATATTTCATTTTAAAATTAATAATCAGGGAATGGCATTTTTAAAATGTATACTGTTGAATCCTAATTATTGCTGTACTTTATTGGGTACAAATGGCAACAGTTAAGCTGTTTGGTCTCCTTATATCTTCAGGTCTTGAAGTTTTGGCTCTTTACTCCCCCAGGGTACTTCAGCTGTCTTTTGATTTGACCCTGAGTTACAGAGTTATGAATTGGTCCAGAATAAACTAAAGAGGTATTAGCATTTCAAGAGCAACTTACATCTATGTTATTTTGAAAATGCCATCTGGTACCAAATATTAATAACTTCATAGTAATGGAGAAACCAAGACTCATGACTGGGAGGGGATACTCTATCATCAAATAGTATTTATGGTGCACACGAGGCCTATGTTTTAGACAAAGCTGGGCATAGCAGGAAGTCTCACTATAAGGATGAAGCAGAGCTGGTGACACAATTGAGGTATGGAGGGGGCTGGATTTCTTGGCCAAGATCACCCAGGTTGGGCACCTGCTTGTTTTTCAAAGGATCATGTCCTGCATTCCACTGAACACCATAAATCATTTCATTAACAAAATAATGTCTGAAGGTGAAGGAGAGGTTAAATTGCCTCTAATTATGCACAAATGGAATAGTTTCTTTTATTATAGGTCTTGTACCACTTGCAGTGGCAAGCCAGTGTGGTTATGGCTCTTCTCTGGGAGCCTCAGGCAGCCATGGAATGCCCAGCAGAGATCCTGGGGAGGTGAGTGCCTTCAGGAGCCATGCAATGCAGTGGCAGTAGCTGATTCCAGGAGTGACAGTGAAAGACTAATGGACTACATCATATTCTAGGGGATTGTTTAGCATAATCTCACCCAAAAGTTTCAGAAGTCAGAGAGCTCACAAAGCATTCAGAAACACTGGCTTTTGGCATAGGCAGCAATCCTAAGAACTCGTTAGAGATCTGTAATGGGGCCGGATATCGCTCAGAAATAAGACTACTTCTGACAGGACTTATTTTCCATCAAATGGTGGCAGACACATAACTCTATCAAATTCTACAGGGAAACCTCAACAAATGGATTCTCAGGAGCTGACACTCCTCGGGAACTATTATGAACAGAGAGTAGTCACTGAGTCTTAACTCCACTGGCTCTAGTTGTGAGAAAGAATTCTGACCTTTGATTACAAAGGATCTTGAAGCACATATTCTTTACCTAAAGTCAAGGTAGATAGCAGTCTTCTTTGTGTTCCTTCTCCAATTGTTTCTCTGGATGGAGTCTGATGTCTCTTTACCTGGAATCAGCTAGTCCAAGACTGAGGAAAAAATTATGTGCTGAGCACTTGATGTATGCCAGACTCTGTTCTAGGCACAGGAGATCTAGCGGTGAACAAAAGTGGTAAGCCCCTGTCCTCAGGGAACATACATTCTAATGGGAAAGATAGGGAAGGTGGACAATAAGCACATAAATTAATAATTAAGCTTAATTCATTTACTAACAAGTGCCTTCAAACAGATAAAATAAGGTAAAGTGCTCCAGAGTGATGGGGTGGAGGAGTACTTCACCTGGGGTACTGAGAGAAGACCTCTTTAAAGAGGGCAGTTGCTTTAAGCAGAGGAATGGCATGTGAAAAGGCCCTGACAGAGAAATGTAGTTGAAGTTTTCAAGAGAGCAAAAGGTGGCAAGTGTAGACAAATGGGAGCAGAAAACAGATGGGGCCAAGATATTTGGAAGCTTATGCAGAGTGTTATGCATTTCTGTTTTATTATATGAATAATGAGGAGCCATTGGATGAATTTAAGCAAGGGAATAACATAATTGAATTTATATTTATAAAGTAGTAGTTTAGGGGCTACAAATTTATTAAATTATGGAGGGCTGTAAAGGGCTTGAGAATGGATTTGGATGGAGTCCCAGCATGGAATCAGGAGCCCTGTGTTGGCTATATAATGTTGAGATGCATAGTGCTTATCCAAGTGGAGATATTGTGAAGGGAGCTGATACATAAATCTAGAACCCAGGGAATAGGTCCGAAGATGAAGTAAAAGTTTGAGAGTCATCAGCATAGAGACAGTAATTGAAGGGTTTTATCTCTTACATGGCCCAGTAGATGAAAGAGCCCTGATAAAAAGGCCCTTTCAGCATCAAGGCACCTCACTAAGGTTAATGCAGAAAGGACTCAGGATTCAGAAGTTAACATGAGAAATCAGGTATCAGGGAACTGGGTCTATATCTCCAGGAAATGCAGCAGAATCATTTTTAGGTAGCAGACCTTTGGACTGCTGATGGGTGTCTAGACAAGCTAAAGTTGTGAGGTTTTTTTGATAAGGCTGCATGTTTAGATACACAGAAAGAGTTCAACATTGTTGCACATTTCTTGCACAAATGACAGTGGGAACACAGAAATGTTAGACTCACCTGAGGGGAGTAAAGCTCTGCTAGTACTTGACTTCTAAAATTTCATGGGCTGTGAAATAAAGATGATGTAATAATACACTTTAGGATTTGGTGCAATGGGTAAAGGAGACCAAGAGACCTTGGTTCAAATTCCCATCCTCCGAACTACTAGTTTTGGCAGGTAATTTATCCAGTTTTATCATCTGTCAAATAGGGATACCTAACTTGTTGTTGGAACGATTAGAGACAAAGTATACTATCTGGCACCTAGAAGTCTACCAATGACTATTTTAATGGGGGCTATTATTTTTAAAAATGAAATGTGGACACTATAGCTTGAGATCCGTATACGGGAATGGCAGGTCTTATCTAAGAGACATTGTTTAGACTAATAACTAATATCATAATACATGATTTTTTCTTTTATAATTTTGAGCTGATTCTATAATATCTATCAACTGCCACTCAGCTGCAGCATTGCAAACATCTATTTGGTAGCCTGAACCAGAGGCCCAAAGAAGTGAACATAGCCCTTCGGTAAGCGAAGATTAGATAAGCAACATGCACATGGCAAAGTTACTCATGTGTTCCTTGGCCCAGTGGCTTAACTTCTCTGATCTACAACTCCTCATCTTTAAAATGGTGACAACTAGGGTTATGTCTTCTTCATAAAATTTTTAAAGCACCTGGAACAGTAAAATAAAAGAAAAAGTTTCTCCTTCTCCCCTTCCTCTCCCAATTCAAAAATTTGAATCGATGGATGATACCATTTAATGACGAAATATGAGGGAGATCTTCAGTCTCTCACATGGGTCCCATACTATGAATTGCCGCAGCTCTTTTGTCAGCCTTTGGTCCTGTGAAGACCTAGAGGCATTGGCTCAGAGTCTGGCTTGCTTGGCTGAGCCTTTTCTGCTTTCCTCCTGCAGCTCAGAACCAAATAAATAATTAAACTCTTAAGTAGAGTAAGATTTTCAACATGTGAGTTTCTCCTATGAACTGTAAGAGCATTTAGTTGAAATAGGTAGTGCGTGAGAAACTATTACTTTACAGAGCCTATAGTTTTCTGTAAACCCCATAAATATTCCTTTTTGAGTGAACACTATATTCTAGTAGGTAAAGGGTTTACCTTTCATAACCTAAGCAGTGTGACTTCCAGATTGATCCCAGGGGCCTCTAATACTCAAAACACCTAAGCTCTAGGGGATTCCTTGGGCAGTAACCGTACCCCTAGATACACAATGGACATTGGCTGCTAGGGAGGCTGTTATCTAAAGGTAAAAGGAGATGACAGTTGCTACATGGTCTGATTTTTACTTTTATTTTTGGAAGACTGTTAGAATGAGCCCTGCTTGCAAGTATCGTTTTAACTGCATTGTGTGAAGTTTCCTTAAGAAAAGTCATTTCTTTTGCTTTTAAGTCACTGTTTTACTAGAAATCCCTTGTTGAAATTTAGATTTTCCCCAGTCTCTAATACATTAATTGGCCGTCAGTCATAGATAACTTAGAGGAGACTGATGTAGGAAGGAAGAAGGCAAAAAATGAATTTATTTTATTGGGCTGAGGATCTAGACTATGGGTTCTGGGAAAAGTCTAGTTGTCATGCTATGAGAAAGCAAACACAAAGAAGCCTGAGAGGTTCTAAATACAGGTTTCCTTATTTTATGGTTTGGTCTTCAGACAGCTTTGATGAAGATTAACCACTGCATCCTGACTGAGCCAGTGTGCTGATAAAGGAATGGAGTGGCTTTGCTTGTATCAGAGGATCTCAAACTCTGTGAGAACAGACAAATTGTCCAATGAGGTAGAGACGTGATCACTATTCTTCTTATGGTCCTGAAAAGGAGACATATGGAAAACTTATGGGTCAGGGTACCTATTTGAGTTGCCAGGGCAGGGTAGCAGGGAGGTCAGATGATTGGAAGTAAAGAAAATAAAAACAGTTATTCTGGGTTCATATGGATGAATACAGATTGGATTAGTCAAATAATCATATGATATGCTTTATAGAAATGTGGATATGAGATCATTTTAGATGTCAGGTAACACTATGGAAATGGAAAACATCATCTAAGCCAAAAGGGGGATATATGATATGGAATATGAGCACTAAAACTTCATCTCAACTTCAGTCCTTACCATGTGCCAATTTTTCTTTCAAGACAAAAATAATATCTTTTACCATTATATCATGAAAAAATAACCTAAAAGGTGGTCTTCCTTCTCTTGGAAAAGTTCTTTAAAATTTAGACCTTTTTTTCCAGGGTTTTCTGGATGCTTCCTCCTTCTACAATTTTATCTTTCATTATTTCCCAAAGTTCATACTCTATGTTTGTAGGTCATTCTTCTATTAACATAGTGTACGTTAATAGGTAAGTTCGAATTGCTGGTTTGATTCCAACACATTTATTCCTAATCTCGGGGATTTTTCATGCTTTCTCCATGCCTAAGAGGTATTTTCTCTTAATTATGACATATATAATCCTGCTTGTCATTCAGTGCACAACTCAACTTCTGCTTCCTCCATAAATGTTTGCCTGTTCCTCTAAACTGTATTTGATATCTTGAGCAGGGGTTGGCAAACTTTCTATTAGGATCAGATAGTAAATATTTTAAACTTGTGGGCACACAGAATCCCTTACAACTCTGCTATTGCACCGATACATAATACATTAAAGAATGATCATAGCTTGGTTTCAATAAAACTTTATTCATGAACACTGACATTTAATATGGGAGAAATGCAGGCTTCCTGGACCTGTACAAGTTGCTCAGAGTCCTGCACTTTGAAGGATTTCAAGCTTACTTCAGTACTTGTCTACTACCATCTTGGAATTCTTAATGATTTTTTAACAACAGGCCCACATTTTCATTTTTCAGTGGGGCCTTATATAGCCTATCCTGGTGGGAGCACATATTCTATTAAATGTCAAGATTTAGTGTAAAGCATTAGGAATTTAGACAGTGTGGCTTTAGTGCAGGGTTGTATAAATAGTTAGATTTCACAGTCCTAAAAACAGAATAGAATTAAGAAATGGTGCATGCTTATACGGACCTTCGATTTATGACAGAGGTGGCATTCACTGAAAGACAGTGGAGAAAGACTATCAAATAAGGCTGGAACAATAGGGTATCTATTCTGAAAAAAAAATGAGACTGTATTTCTAACTCATAGTCAGAACTTAGTGTAGATTACAAGACTTAAGTGTAAATGGTAAAACACAAAAGTCTTTAGGAGACCATATGGAAACACCTTCATCCCAGAGTAGGTTAAGGTTTATTCCACAAGACACAAAAAACCAGTAATGATAATGAAAAAGATTTATAAAACTGATCATATTAATTTTTTTTACTTTCATAAGTTTTTTACTTATTATTACTTTTTTTTACAAATAGTTTATTGTCAAATTAGTTTCCACATAACACCCAGTGCTCATCCCCACGGGTGCCCTCCTCCATGCCCATCCCCCCTCCCCCCACATCCATCAGTCCTCAGTTTTTGTCAGCATTCAAGAGTCTCTCATGTTTGCCTCTCTCCTTTTCCCCCACCATTTCCCCCCTTCTTCTCCCCATTGTTCCTCCGTCAAGTTCCTCCTAATCGTCCTATACGTGCAAACATATGATATTTGTCCTTCTCTGCCTGACTTATTTCGCTCAGCATAACACCCTCAAGGTCCATCCATGTTGCTACACATGGCCAGATTTCATTGTTTCTCATTGCCGTGTAGTATTCCATGGTATAGATAAACCACATCTTCTTGATCCATTCGTCCGTTGATGGACACTTAGGCTCTTTCCATGTTTTGGCTATTGTTGAGAGTGCTGCTATGAACATTGGGGTACATGTGCTCCTATGCCTCAGCATTTCTATATCCCTTGGGTAAATTCCTAGCAGTGCTATTGCTGGGTCATAGGGGAGTTCTACTGTTAATTTTTTGAGGAAACTCCACACTGTTTCCCAGAGGGGCTGTACCAGTTTACATCCCCACCAACAGTGTAGGAGGGTGCCCGTTTCTCCACATCCTCGCCAGCGTCTCGTGTTCTCTGATTTGCTCATTTTAGCCACTCTGACTGGTGTGAGGTGGTATCTCAGTGTCGTTTTGATTTGTATTTCCCTGATGAGTAGGGATGCTGAGCATCATTTCATATGTCTGTTGGCCATTTGGATGTCCTCTTTGGAGAAGTGTCTGTTCATATCTTCTGCACATTTCTTCACTGGGTTGTTTGTTTTTTGGGTGTGAAGTTTGGTGAGTTCCTTATAGATTCTGGATATCAACCCTTTATCTGATATGTCATTTGCAACTATCTTATCCCATTCCGTTGGTTGTCTATTAGTTTTGTGGGTTGTTTCCTTTGCCGTGCAGAAGCTTTTAATCTTGATGAGGTCCCAATCGTTTATTTTTGCTCTTGATTCCTTTGCTTTGGGATATGTGTCAAGTAAGAGGTTGCTGCGGTAGAGGTCAGAGAGGTTGTTTCCTGCTTTCTCCTCTAGGGTTTTGATGGTTTCCTGTCTCACGTTCAGGTTCCTTTATCCATTTTGAGTTTATTTTTGTGCATGGTGTGAGAAAATGATCTAGTTTCATTCTTCTGCATGTTGCTGTCCAGTTCTCCCAACACCATCTATTAAAAAGGCTGTCTTTTTTCCATTGGATATTCTTTCCTGCTTTGTCAAATATCAGTTGGCTGTATACTTTTGGGTCCACTTCTGACTTCTCAATTCTGTTCCATCGGTCTATGTGTCTGTTTTTGTGCCAATACCATACTGTCTTGATGATGACAGCTTTGTAGTAGAGGCTAAAGTCTGGGATGGTGATGCCTCCTGTTTTGGTTTTATTTTTCATTATTACTTTGGCTATTTGGGGTCTTTTGTGGTTCCATACAAATTTTAGGATAGTTTGCTCTAACTTTGAGATGTATGCTGGAGCAATTTTGATTGGAATTGCATTGAATGTGTAGATAGCTTTGGATAGTAATGACATCTTAACTATTATTTATTCTTCCTATCCATGAGCATGGGATGTTTTTCCATTTATTTGTGTCTTCTTCAATTTCCTCCATAAGTTTTCTGTAGTTTGCATCATACAGATCTTTTGTACCCTTGGTTAGGTTTATTCCTAGGTATTTTATGGTTTTTTGTGCAATTGTGAATGGGATCAATTTCTTGATTTCTCTTTCTGTTGCTTCATTGTCGGTGTATAAAAATGCAACTGATTTCTGTACGTTGATTTTGTACCCTGCAACTTGGCTGAATTCTTGGATCAGTTCTAGTAGGCTTCTGGTGGAGTCTGTTGGGTTTTCTATGTAGAGTAGCATGTCGTCTGCAAAAAGTGATAGTTTGACTTCCTCTTTGCCAATTCTGATGCCTTTGATTTCCTTTTGGTGTCTGATGGGTGATGCTAGGACTTCCAGCACTATGTTAAACAGCAGTGGTGAGAGTGGAAATCCCTGTCGTGTTCCTGATCTCAGGGTGAAAGTTCTCAGTTTTTCCCCGTTGAGGATGATGTTAGCTGAAGGCTTCTCATAGGTGGCTTTTATGATGTTTAAGTAAGTTCCTTCTATCCCAACTTTCTCTAGAGTCTTTATTAAGAAGGATGCTGTATTTTGTCAAATGCTTTTTCTGCATCTATCGACAGGATCATATGGTTTTTATATTTTCTTTTGCTGATGTGATGGATGACATTGATTGATTTGTGAATGTTGAACCAGCCCTGTAACCCAGGAATGAATCCCACTTGATCTTGGTGGATAATTCTTTTTATGTGTTGTTGAATTCGATTTGCAAGTATCTTGTTGAGAATTTTTGCATCCATATTCATCAAGGATATTGGCCTGTAGTTCTCTTTTTTTGTTGGGTCTCTGCCTGGCTTGGGAATCAGAGTGATGCTGGCTTCATAAAATGAGTCTGGGAGTTTTCCTTCACTCTCTATTTTTTGGAATAGCTTGAGAAGAATGGGTATTAATTCTGTTTTAAACATCTGGTAGAATTCCCTGGGGAAGCCATCTGGTCATGGGCTCTTATTTGCTGGGAGATTTTTGATCACTGATTTGATTTCCTCACTAGTTATGGGTCTGTTCAGATTTCCTACCTCTTCCCGTGTGAATTTTGGTAGTGGGTGTGCATTTAGGGATTTGTCCATTTCTTCTAAGTTGTCCAATTTGTTGGCATATAGTTTTTCATAGTATCCCTGATAATTGCTTGTATTTCTGAGGGGTTGGTTGTAATAATTCCATTTTCATTCATGATTTTGTCTATTTGGGTGCTATCTCTTTTCTTTTTGAGAAGCTTTTGTAGAGGTTTGTCAATTTTTTTAATTTTTTTCAAAAAACCAACTCTTGGTTTCATTGATCTGTTCAATTATTTCTTTGGTCTCTATGTTGTTTATTTCTGCTCTGATTTTTACTATTTCTTTTCTTCTACTGGGTTTAGGGCATTCTTGTTGCTCTGTCTCTAGTTCCTTTAGGCGAGCTGTTAGATTTTGGACTTGTGCTTTTTCTAGTTTCTTGAAATAGGCCTGGAGTGCAATGTACTTTCCTCTTAGGACTGCCTTTGCTGCATGCCATAGATTTTGGATTGTTGTGTTTTCATTTCCGTTCGTTTCCATATATTTTTTAATTTCATCCCTAATTGCCTGATTGGCCCATTCATTCTTTAGTAGGGTGTTCTTTAACCACCATGTTTTTGGGGGTTTTCCAGGCTTCTTCCTATGATTGATTTCAAGTTTCAAAGCATTATCATCTGAGAGTGTGCATGGTATGATCTCAATTCTTTTATATTTATTGAGGGCTGCTTTATGTCCCAGTATGTGATCTATCTTGGAGAATGTGCCATGCGCACTTGAGAAGAAAGTGAATTCCTTGGCCTCAGGATGTAAAGTTCTAAATATATCTGTCAGATCCATCTGGTCCAAAGTGTCTTTCAGGTCCATTATTTCTTTAGTGATTTTCTGTCTGGTTGACCTATCCATTGCTGTAAGTGGAGTATTGAAGTCCCCTGCTATTAGCACATTCTTATCTATGAGCCTGTTTCTCTTTGTGATTAATTGTTTTATATATTTAGGAGCTCCCGTATTCAGTGAATAAACATTTATGATAGTTAGTTTTTCCTGATGGATAGATCCTGTAACTATTACATAATGCCCTTCTTCACCTCTTGTTATTGTCTTTAATTTAAAGTCCAGTTTGTCTGATATAAGTATAGCTTCTCTGGCTTTCTTTTGATTTCCAGTAGCATGGTATATATTTCTCCATCCACTTACTTTTAATCTGAAGGTATCTTCAGGTTTAAAATGAGTTTCTTGTAGACAGCATATAGATGGATTTTGTTTTTTTACCCATTCTACTACCCTATGTCTTTTGATTAGAGCATTCAGCCCATTTACATTCAGTGTTATTATTGAGATATGTGGGTTTAGAGTCTTTGTGTCCTTTGTGGAGTTCATGCTTGTGGTGGTGTCTCTGGTATCTTTGTTTCTTGCAACCTTTCCTTCAGAGCATCACCCTCAGGATTTCTTGTAGGGATGGCTTAATGGTGACAAATTCTTTCAATTCTGTTTATTTGGAAAGGTTTTTATCTCTCCTTCTATTTTGAATGACAGGCTTGCTGGGTAGAGGATTCTTGGCTGCATATTTGTTCTGTTCATCACATTGAAGATCTCCTGCCATTCCTTTCTGGCCTGCCAAGTTTCAGTAGATAGGTCTGTCACCACTCTGATAGGTTACCCTTTGTGTGTTAGGGCCCTTTTCCCCCTAGCTGCTTTCAAAATTTTCTCTTTGTCCTTATATGTTGCCATTTTTACTATGATATGCCTTGCAGAAGGTCGATTCAGATTATGTCTGAGGGGAGTCCTCTGAGCCTCTTGTATTTCAACGTTTACTTCTTTTCCCAGGTTGGGGAAGTTCTCTGCTATAATTTGTTCCAGGACTCCTTCAGCACCTTTCCCTCTCTCTTCCTCTTCTGGGATTCCTATGATACGGATATTGTTGCGTTTGACCGTGTCGCTGAGCTCTCGAATTCTTCTTTCCTGTTCCTGGATCAGTTTGTCTCTTTTTTTGTCAGCTTTTTGTTTTTCTATCATGGTGTCTTCTGAATCACTTATTCTCCTTTCTGCCTCTTCAATCCGTGCATTGGAGGCCTCTAATTTATTACGTATTTCATTTATCGCATTTTTTAATTCTTCATGCCTATTTTTATTTTCCATTCTGTCTGTAGCCATAGTTTCTTTGATGTCCCCTGTTTTTTTCAAGCCCAGCTATTAATTTTACCATTATTGGTCTAAAATCTTGTTCAGTTATGCTGCTGATATCTGTTTTGAGCAGTTCATTAGCTGTCATTTCTTCTTGGAGTTTCTTTGGAGGAGAGCTCTTTCATTTCATCATTTTAGTTAGCTTTGCAGCTCTTGTTGGTTTTAAAGACCTGTTATCTCTCTGTATCTATGAGCGCTGCTCTATCCAAGAAGACTCTTTGACTGTCCAGGGCCTATCCTTTTAGAGAGTGTTTTTTGAATGGTATCTCTTGGTCTCTCTTGTTGGGACCTTGGTTATTTTATTTTCCTATTCATAGTGATATTTGGGACTGTCCATCTTGTGTACTCTGGCTTGTTTCTTGAGGTAGCCCTGGAAAAGAAAACAGACAGACAAACACAGGGAGCAGGAGCACACTAACACACAGGCTAATTCAACTAACATGCAAAGCAAGAGGGAAAACAAAAAAGTTAAGAGAAAAGACGGAGGAGGGAATGAGAATAATAGGGAGTATAAAATACATAAAAGGGTCAAAAAGGAGAAGAGGAAAGGAAAAAATAAGAAAACCGATGGACAAAGAACAGTTTAAAGCATATACCTGGATTTCCCAGCTACAGTTAAATAGCCATGTGTATGCAGTGCTGGTTGAAGAGCATAGAGAAGGAGAGAGAAGACTAGGTGGGATGAGGCACAAGTGGAAATAGAATGAACAGGCAGAAGGGATAAGAAGCTTTTTTCAAAGAGGTAAAGGGTAGAATATGGTTGGATAGGTGAGACAAGGATGCTGGAATTATCCAGAGAAACTATATAGTCTAATTACTCCTGAGAGAAAGAGATGAAAAGGTCGGGATGTATAGAATTTACATCTACAGAATGGACTAAATTTGATTGTTTAAGTATGCTGGTGACCAGAGGTAACAGGTCAGTGTTCTGTGGAAAAAAAGAAAACAAAAACAAAAACAAACAAAAAAAAACACACAAAAACACACACACAAAAAACAGAAACAACACACACACAAAAAAAAGGGGGTGGGGAGAGTGGAGGGCAGCTCTCAAGCAGGGATGGGCGTGGTGTGATCCAATGAGTCAGGCGGGAGTTCTGCCTGGAGGTTGTAGGGAGGAGAGTGGTGGCGCTCCACCTCGCTTTTATAGGCATGTAAACTTCCTGCGCCAGGGGCTCAGGCAAAGTTTGTTGTGCTTTTCAACCCAGGCCAGTCCCAGCCTCCAAATCCTAGGCCAAGTACCCGCTGAAATTGCCTCAGGCGATCCCCCGGCTTTCGCCTCAGGGCGATTCCAATCTTCCAGGCTGGCTCTGGGGGTGGAGACAGAAGCCTCTGCTCCTTTCTCCTCCGGGTGGGGCTGGGGGGCCTGGGCTGGGCGGGGGGCCTTGTCTGCCGGTGCGCTGAGCCCGCTGGAGTGAGGAGATCAAGTTCCCTCTGTGTCTCAATCACCCAAAACACGAACTCGAGGTCACATCTGCGAGTTTTTAGCGCCTTGCCTTCCCTCTAGAGCTCCAGTCAGCTAGGAGCACGGACGCCGGTGCCTGCGCGCCTCCTCAGGGGCCCAGGCCCGCCTCGAGGGTAATGGCTGCAGGCGCGCAGCCTCTCCCAGCCAGCCAGGCGCCGGCACAAAGACGCAAATTGCAAGCGCAGCCCCTCCTGGGCGACTTGGAGCGTGGAGGGGCCTGACATGCAGGTATTTTGTGCGCAAAGATTTTCTACACCCCGAGCGGAGGTTTTTCCCCCCGAGCGGAGGTTTTTCTGTTTCGGACTCTCTTTTTCCCCTCTCACTCCCCACAGAGGGGGCGGCCCGTCTCTCCAGTCTCCAATCCAGGCCCGATTTTTACTTCTCCAGTTCACACTCACGTTAGAAGGCTTTCTCAGTGGAATCTGTGTCCTTTCTCTCCCAATCTCTTGAGTGTGGTATGGTTTCCTATGGCTTCAGACTTTTTCTGTGTGATGCCTGGGTGTGAGTGCAGGTACGGAGCTCCCTACTTCTCCGCCATCTTGCCCCTCCCCTCTCCAAACTGATCACATTATTATGGTTGAAATGGTAGAGGCATGGAGCCCAGCAGCCAGTTCCACAGAGTCAAATACCAGGATCATAATAATGGGAATGTAGGATTAAAGGAAAAAATCGTAGAGGGAATCAGAGAGGTAACGTCAGAGAGAAGTGAGGACATAGAGACTATGTAGGCAATTTGGGGCCATTTCTCTTCTAAATACAAATGATTATAGCCCATCAATTATACCCACATGTTACCTAAGCTCCTTTCATTGCAAAGTATAACCTGTGGGGATTGTTCAAGTTCCCTATTCCAGCAGTACAAACCACTCTGAAACCTAGTGGCTTAAAAGTATAGCAATCATTTAATGGGTCCAAGAATCTGAAATTTTGGTGGGGTTCGGTAGGGATAGGTGGGACAGCTCAAATGAGGAGAGAAATTTGCTTCTAAGATGGTTTGCTCATATGGCTGGCATATTGATTCTGGCTGTTGGTTCCTCTGCATGCCTACCACTCCATGAAACATCTTAGGCTTCCTCACAGCATGGTGGCTGCCTTCCAAGAGCAAATATCCCAAGAGAATTGGGAAATGTAAGCTGCCAGTGTCATTTACACTGTGCTTTATGGGTCAAATAGCTACATATCTAAGGAGAAAGAATGTAGAGTGCATTTATCAATATGGGACATGTCAAAAAATCTGGAGACCAATCTTTGACATGGGCAGAGGCAAATATAAAACCTAAGAAATGGAGTTGTGAATTTGATAACCTGGGTGATAACACAATATTTAATAAAGAGATACCTGAGTCAGTTACTGGAACTGCTGTGATTTGTAGTTTGCCTAGGTGAGCAAAGGAGATGGATCCATGCAAAGGAGATGGATCAAGAGTTTTCCTGATGCAGGAGACATCCGTTTGTTCAATGATTATGTAAAAAATTATATTTTTTAAATGATCTATTTTTTACAAAATTTTTAATGTTTATTTTTGAGAGAGATAGAGACAGAATACAAGTGGGGGAGGGGCAAAGAGAGAGAGAGGGAGACATATAATCTGAGGCAGACTCCAGGCTCTGAGCTCTCAGCACAGAGCCCAACGCGGAGCTTGAACTCATAGACCGTGAGATCATGACCTGAGCTGAAGTCAGACACTCAGCTGAGTGAGCCACCCAGGCGCCCCTTTACATGATCTATTTTTACACATAGTAATTGGAGAAAGTCCTGGGCATTTGGAAGCGTCCAAGAAAAAATGTTCAGGTTTTTGGTTCAACTAATTGAACATAACCCAATTTGGGGGAAAATAAATATGAAACACTCAGTTTTGAAAGGGACATTCCTTGGGGCGCCTGGGTGGCTTAGTCGGTTAAGCGTCCGACTTTCGCTTGGGTCATGATCTCGCGGTTCGTGGGTTCGAGCCCCGCGTCGGGCTCTGTGGTGACTGCCAGCTCAGAGCCTGGAGCCTGTTTCAGTCCATGACTCCCTCTCTCTCTGACCCTCCCCTGCTCAAGCTGTCTCTCTCTCTCTCCTAGAAATAAATAAAACATTAAAAAAAAAAAAAAAGAAAGAAAGGGACATTCCTTTGTATGTGCCTAACATGCACAGCTGCAAAACTGTCCTGTAACAATAAGGCTGATCACTCAAAATGACCAGGGGCTTCAAAATAGGTAAATACATAAACTTCTATGTAAAACTGCCTTTAAATGTTTCCAAGTTATGAAATTGCTCAAGTTTGTCTAGGCTACACATGGAGAAAAACTCCTCATACAATTAAGCTTTGATAGTCATATTTCTGATATTGGAGTAGCTTATAAAAATTGTAGGATGTCTTCAGGAATAGAACTGATGGTGAGTGATTCTGAAGTCTGTTTGATCTGTAGTTCACAATAACAGGAGAAAGGAAAGAAAGCAAGGGGATTACTTTTCCAAGGGCTGGGCACTGGAAACGTAATCCCTGTGATCTTATTTATCTCCCAAACAACTATCTGTGGTAGGTATTATCATCCCTATTTTTACAGTTGAAGAAATTGAGGCTCAGAGACACCAAATAACTTGCCCAAAGTGCCACAAAGTAGTTTTCACAAGTAGGATTTGAACCCATGGTTGTTTGATTACAAAGCCCTTGCTCTTTCCACTATATTAAGCTGCCTCTGAAATCAGAGGTCTGTTCCCAGCAAGAACTTGAAAACTTGGTGGGGTTCAGTTTGATATTAAAGGAAGATATGTGAAGTATTAAAAATGTTGCCCATTGAAGGTAATGTATAATTTTACATCGTGTGTCTTTTAGGGTCATAAACACTTCATAGTTCTACATGAAAGTACATAAAAAGGAGTTGGCATATTGACATTCTCACACTGTCTTTGAGAGAAGCACAGAATCGTGCTGTGAGTGGGCATGCCTACTCTGCAATGGGCTCAATCATCAGGCATGTTGGACTCTCCACTGCAAAATAGGCCAGTGAGGAAGAATAGGAAGCCAGGAGAGAGTCACAAAACCCATGGGCTGGGTTAAGCGATTCAAGTTTAGTGCTGGCCTTTGAGAGAGGAAACCAACAGTCTCTCATAGTTTCCAAAGGAACCTGGTGAACCTGAAATGAAGCAGGTTGGTGTCATCCATGATGCAGCTGGGAAGTGAGGCAATGGGCACGTTCCACCAAATTGGGGGCAGCATTTCATTTTGATATTGTCAGTCGTATTGGGAGAGGGGACCAAGCCATTGCAGAGGGTCAAGGGACAAAATCCTTTCCTACTCTGACAAAAGATGGGAAGGAAACCAAAGACTCAGCTACATGGACTGAAGTTTGCAGCTGAACTCTACTTCTGGAAGGAAACTGGAGCACTCAACAGGAAACTTAAGGCTGAAGCTTAAGCATACAGACTGGGGAAGATGGCTGCAGTGGGAAAAGGCTCTATGTAATATGACAGATACACCAGTGTCTAGTGATCAATGCAGGCTCATCATAAAATTAATTCCAGACTCCAGTGGCTGGTGAGTCTGAGCTCACAGAATATTCTGCTTCCCTGGCTTTGGATTAAATTGAAGAGTTTAAAAGACATAAGATCTTATAGCGCAGATGGGTCTGAAAAGATAGCAACAGAATGGGCAGAGCAGTAAGAATGAACTTTCATTCAATCATTCCTTCAATTCTTCACTCATGAAAAAGTATTTATTCTATGCCTTTATACATAAAGGCATAGTGAATTTCATTATTATATAACATTTCAAATTTTAGGCTAGTATACTGCTTATGTAAAACCATGCACGAGTGCTTAATTTGGTCTAATACTTAGGTCTGATTAATCAGCAAGAACAAAATCAAGAAGTGCCTATCATGCACTAATCTCTTTACCTTATCAAGAAATCCTATAATTTTTGATAGCTTTCTTCATCAACAATTACTTCTTTTTCCTCTTCTCTCCCTTGAAATTCCCATTTTTTCTTTCCTCAGCATGAAAAGGTGTTGAACTGTCTATGAAACAAAAACATCCTCCTTTGACCCTTCTCAAACATTAAAATAATACTCAGTGTGTGCTGGACACAGTTCTAAATGTTTTGTATTTAGAAATTTATAACAACTTGGGGCGCCTGGGTGGCTTAGTCGGTTGAGCGTCCGACTTTTGCTTAGGTCATGATCTCGCGGTTCGTGGGTTCGAGCCCCGCGTCGGGCTCTGTGCTGACTGCCAGCTCAGAGCCTGGAGCCTGTTTCAGTCTGTGACTCCCCCTTTCTCTGACCCTCCCCTGCTCACGCTGTCTCTCTCTCTCCTAGAAATAAATAAAAACATTAAAAAAAAGTAATTTATAACAACCTTATAAAGGAGATAATAATATTTCTCATTTTGATGGATAAGGACATTGAGGCACAGAAAGGTCAGATGAACTGTTCCTGATCACATACAAGCAGTCTGACTCCTCATGTGTCCTTTTTTTCACTATGTCATGTTCCTCTCTGGGATCCTCTTTACCTCTCCACCTACTTTTCTTCTCAGTCACTTTCCTTGAAGGATTGTCTGTCCTATCAGATTTTATCACCTGCATTCCATTCAATTCACACACGTCTCCAGATTTGTCTGGCCCTTGCTGCCTCCTAGGTCCTTGGCTGCTTGCTCAATGAACAATTTCCATACACACAGCTGTCTTCTCACCTACTGCTTATTGTGGATTCTTCCAGGACAAGGGCTGGGCCCTGGCCTGGTCTGGATCACAGTTTTCCAGGAAAGAGTCACGGCTGTTGCAGTGTCAGGGTCTGAGCTGACCAGAGCCACAAAGACTCTGGCTCCTTCCACCATTAGGACTTGGATGCAGAGCTGTGTGGCCATGACAGCCCTAGAAGACTGTGACGCATTGCTTGGGAGTAAGGAGGAAGTTAACAGCCCTTACGGTGAACTTTGACAATCAGAGAGGAGAGACGGAGGGTGGGGCAGGAGGAGAGCCAGCAGATAAATTCCTCTTCCTCTTTCTCTATCTTAGATTAATTTCCTCACTGTGGGTGGCTCCATATGGTCTATCCAGGCAACAAGCAGGGTCTGGATTTTCTCAAAAATTTGAGATTCCATTTCTCAATGAAACATTGGCTTCAGTCTCTATTCTCTATGGATTTCCAAGACACTAAGTTTTCTTCCAGTGCAGCAGGCTGTATCCCCACCTCCCTACTCAAGCTGTTTTCACTGAGATTACCAGTGATCTCATTGCTAAATTGAATGAACATTTTTCATTTCTTATTTTGTTTGAACTCTCCACTGCAGTTAACATTTTTGACCATTTCTCCCCAGCACATCACATCATGATAATTTGTTCCACGGGTTCTCCTGTCACCTGGTGAGTGCTGCCATTTGAATCATTCGTGTGCTTTTTCCTTAACCAGACTTTAAATGTTGGAGCTGCTCAAGGTTCTCCCATTGGTCCTTTTTTTTTTTTAATCCCTCTTTAGTTATTTTATCTACTCTTGTGGTTTCAACTCCCTGTAGTTTAATAGAGGCCAAATCCATTTGCTTAGTACGGAACCTTCCTCCTGATCTTCAGATCCTGGATTTCTATTCCCCATCTGAATATTCTTTAAGCACATGACAAATGACAAACTAAACTTACACCCTCAAGTCTACGTTGCTATTGCTGTTGAAGATCTTTCATTTATACTTCAAGATCCACTTCCCATCCTTAAGTACCCTGGACTATCACAGCTCTGAAGAGCAACCTCTTACTCTCCAGCTGCCGGTTGAGTTCACACATTTGGCAAACACAAGTGGGGTAAGAGAAGTTAGAAGGAGACTAAATCTGGTTCCTTATGGCTCCCAACATCCTCTAGGAAGTGGCTGTGTCCCTGGTTACAGGGTCACAGCTGTTGTCAGGTAGTCCTCTCTGCACAGCTCTTTTGGACACTTTTTATCAATAGGTTATAGATTCTATCATATCACACTGTAATTATTATCTTCTTTGTCTCTCCCACAAAACTTCCTGTAAGCAGGGACCTTATCTTATTCATTTCTCTATCCTTAATAACTACTTAGCTCTTTATGAATAATAGTGTATCCTCAATCAGTGTTTAGGGTTTAAAAATGTTTTCATATCTATGCCAAACAGAGAAAGGCGACAGAATAATATTTTGCCCCACTCTCAAAGAATTGGCAGTTCATTTGAGGAGCTAAGACTACGATGTGGAAACAATTAATTATTAGGAATTAATAAAATGCCAATTTCTTCAACACTTCAAGAAATTGGCTTCTCAGGATATAGAGCTTTCTATGCTATTAGAGGTCAGCAGGATTTCATAAACCAAGAAAAAAGTGCTAGGTATTGGTGACTTGGCCTCCAAATCAGCTTGCAAATAAGTCACCAACACTCAAAACAGAAATCTCCAAAACAGAAACAGGAATAGGAGCAATAACCAAAAACAACACACAACAAAACAAACATTATCAACCTTTTCTCTTTCCAGTGCCTGCATTGTTACTTAAAAATAAGTGAAATTGACATTCTTTGGTATTCATTGTAAGCAAGGAGATGACTGGCTATTTCTAAGGTTGACTTAAATGTCACTCAGAGTTCTCTCTGCAGGTATTGAACTAGCCTGACCTCCAGCTTTGGTTTTAAAAGATTATGGAAATCAAGGATGTGAGGTTGTGTGAGTGTGTGGAGAGGTGGAGAGAGGGAAGCTGTAGACTCTATTGCAGAAAGAACTATACAGATTCAAAGTAGAAATCCCACCAAGCCAGATAGTTTTTGTGTTTCAGTTTGTAGCAAACCTTCCTGGGATTTAAAAGCCAATTAACATAAGCCCTGCTGCCCGGCTTTGGTACTTACAGTTTCTACCAAAGAATTGTTCCTGTGGACACAGTTGGAGAGCACTGGTTTTAAGAAACAATAATTCCTCCTCCAAACTAGCACCAGTTCATTCATTAGGATCAGTGAGTGTACCACACACACATAATCTTTATTTATTTTTTTCTGTTTAAAATTTTTTAACGTTTATCCATTTTTGAGAGACAGAGAGGGACAGAGCGTGAATGGGGGAGGGGCAAAGAGAGAGGGAGACACAGAATACTAAAAAAGTTTCAAGGCTCTGAGCTGTCAGCACAGAGCCTGATGTGGGGCTCGAACTCACGGACTGTGAGATCATGATCGGAGGTGAAGTTGGACGCTTAACAGACTGAGCTGCCCAGGCGCCCCTCTTTATTTTTAATTGTACAATTCTCTGCTTCTAAACACATCAGGGCTTCCTACTTAGGCCTGCTATTTGTGATAGCTCATAAAGGAGGTGAAATATGGAAACATGCCGAAAATACATGAAGTGATGCTTACTTTATTAATTTTTGGTGCAGCATAGAATACAATGTGAACGAACATCAACGAAGGGTCATAGAATACTTTTTTTTCGTGCACCACTTTTATTAATACCTCCAAACTTTGAGCCATATTCTTGTCTGCCTTAAACTTCTTATATCCTTTCCAGTCATAGACTCCTGAAACCTCCATCTAGTTCCCTGAAATGCTTTCTACCTGCCTCTGTATATACCTTCTGACCATACCCATCATCTTTACACTGGGTGATCCATAAACAAAATTTCTAAGTCCCCCCCCCCATTAAGATCTTATGTCATAATGCCTGGTTAACAGAGGCCATTTGTACTAATGCTGGCAGTGTGGACTTTATGATTAGCAGGATTAAAGTTAGACGAACTGATATGGGGGTAATTCTTAGCACTTGGGGGATAGAAAATCAGAATAGAGACATGAATATGCTTTTAAGATGATTTTAAACCTGAGTAATTTAAAGAGTAGAGTCAACGTATCATTAGAGGATTCAGACAGAAAGCTAGTCTACTTTACACACGACAATTATTTTTTAAAGTTAGAAACATGTATTGCAGAGCATTTTATGATAGGAATGACCCATTCATTTGTTGAACAAACGTATTGAATATACCAGTTATGCCCGACATAAGCATAGGTCCTGGGAAGGCAAAAATGAAAAATTTCAATGATGATTTTGGGAATTTAGTGTGGGGAATACCAGATTAGTGCTGGGAATACTCAGAAGCTGCAGAATTCTAGTACTTGGGCATTTGTGAAGAGTCATAAACAAGAATACGTGTTCCTGGTTGATGGGAGGAGTCTCTGATTTGTGGCAGAAGTGGGCATCTTAAGACACATGGTGAATGGCAGCCAGTTGATGCAATGATTTTTTTGAGAGAGGAAAGGAGGGACAGGTACAGTGACAACAACTAAAATGGCTCAGTTCAAGCAGGAAGGACTGAGTTCCACCGTAAGGCCCAAAGTAAAACTTTCTGGATCCATCAAAAGTATATACCAGTTATGCCAGACATAGTCTTGAGTTGATGGAAGATAGATTAAAGCCAGAAGTCTAACTTATTTTTTTTAAGTTAATTTGTTTTGAGAGAGAGAAACTGAGAGAGAGCACAAGTGGAGGGAGGAAGAAAGAGAGAGAGAGAGAGAGAGAGAGAGAGAGGCTCCACACTGTCAGTGCATAACCTGATGCAGGGCTTGAACTCATGAACCTTGAGCTGAAATCAAGAGTCGGACTCTTAACTGGCTGAGCCACCAGGCACCCCTAACTTGTTTCATTGTAAATGAAAATATGGAGGTCTGTGTTTATTCATTTGGTGGGCAGACCATTTGAAAAAAAAAAAATGTTCGGGGCACCTGGGTGGCTCAGTCCGTTAAGCGTCCGACTTCGGCTCAGGTCATGATCTCACGGTTTGTGGGTTTGAGCCCCGCGTCGGGCTCTGTGTTGACAGCTAGCTCAGAGCCTGGAGCCTGCTTCAGATTCTGTGTTTCCCTCTCTCTCTGACCCTCCCCTGCTCACGCTGTCTCTCTCTCTCAGAAATAAACATTAAAAAAAAGAATGTTCTCCAATGCCTATTGTTTGGATTTCTAAATTTATTTTGTTTTTGTTTTAATTTTTTTGTTAGGGTTACACTTGCTGGTGTTTTACCTCAAACTAGTCATGATTAATGACAATTTGGTCAAATATGATGACATACATTGCTAACTTTTATCACAAAGGATGGCATTGGTAGTGACTGAGAACAGAATTCTGGTAGAGTTGATCACAATGGAACTTGAAGTCTTGAATTATTACAGAAATTTTTCTTTGTTACTTTTCAGATCCTTCCTGTAGGTATACTCACTATTTGTCCCTTTTTTACCCATGTTGACTGAAAATATCATTCACATGACGAAGGCCTGGGTAAATAAGACATCCTTCTGTATTTAATTTTCAGGTGACTCCTTAGAACATATCTTGTGCCTCTTCTACTTCAGCCTACTGACTATACAAGTTATTTAGGTGTCTTGTTATATCTATTTTCTATACATATTCATCTTGATGGAATTGATTTGTGATAAGTGATACCTCAATTGTGGTAGACTCGCTACATTCAAGAGCTATACTGTTAGTGATTGTCTTGCCATTCAGTGCGAAACTATGTAACACCTACCTTTCAAGCACATTGAAGATTCAACAGCACCAAAGTTTGGACAATAGAATGCCAACTAGAGCACAATTTTGGCCTATGTATGGAGTGTGTGTGTGTGTGTGTGTGTGTGTGTGTGTGTAAGAAAGAGAGAGAGGCAGAGATAGAGAGACAGAGAACTATAGAAGGCAGAGTCCATAATATCTTTTACAAGACAGAACAGAAATAATTTTAAGAAATATACTCAGAATACATTTGATGACTAATGATACACTTTCTCATAAAATTGCAGATCTATATTTCACTTTCAGGAATAGACATACTATTTCCTTTCAGCTATAGACAAAGGCTCTTTCAGGGAAGACAGTATTTTACCTTACAATCACACAACGTCAAGCCAGAGCCATTGTTCTAAAGGAACTGAACCTTCTGCCACTTCAACAGCCCCTAAGTGCTGACTGTTAACTCATTTTTCTTTCCCTTTGATGTGACTGTGACAAGAAACAAATTCATAGAAGTGGAATTATCTGTGATAGTAGGCCATTGGATAGCTGACCTTGGAAAAATTAATGCAATAAGTGAGTAGGACTAGTCACTACAATCAGATCTGTGCCAGAGTTGCAATTAGGAATGTAGACTTTTATCTGTTGCTAATTCATAATATTCCAGATACAGAGGTTGTTTTAAAGATTACTAGTTAGATTTGTCGTTGTGGTCAATATTTGTTCTTTATTTGTTTATACTGAAGTATATGCTTTTAGTACTCATAAAAATAATTTAAAAATATTTATTTAGGTACCATGAAATGAGTGTGTGTGTGTGTATGTGTGTGCGTGTGTGCATATGTGTGCATGCATACATGTGTTTGTGTGTGTGTCTTTAATGAATAACATGACTTCCATAGGCTTTAGAGTGGAAGGAATCTTTTCTAGGATCCAGTGCTTGGCTACTTCAATGTTTATTTCAGCTTAGTTTTAGAATGCTTGGTGGAATCTTTCCAGGACAGTATGTTTACCTTTCTAATGTTATTCTGATGAAGGAAAGTGAATTTATACCTTCTAATTATTTGCGTCCTCCACTTCAGGTTTTTGCTTAAATGTGCTTTGGCCACATTCTCCAGTATTCTCACTCCCTTGTTATGTAATTATGCTGCTAACCTCTCTCTTCAGCTTCTATATACTTACCCTTGCTCTGCTTATGATTTAAATGCTAAGATTTCCTATCCCAATTGACTTTATGTTTCTTTTTATGTAAATATTAGTGGGGCTCCACCATATTGAACCATGTGAATGAGCTTATGAATTTAATGAAACAGTAGGTCAATTCTATCAAATATCCATCTAGTTTAATTATTATTTTTACTTAATTGATGGACTGAGCATATTTACTTAGTTGATTGATAATTTGGCCATAGGTCTTGTGATAAGAATATATACACAATCTTGTATATTTGTATGTGTATATATATACATATCTTAAATATGTAATATATATGTATCATATTATAATATATTTGCATTTGTTGAGTCATTCATTCATACATTCAGCCTGTCATTTAATCCATGTTCATAATAGTGTATCAAGAACACAAAGCTAAGTATAAGATGACCTTGGTATTGAAGAGCTTAAACTCTACTGGCATGTTGGTTTGACTGATAAGCTCTTATTAGCTAATAATAGTAGTAATAATAGCTAATATTTCTTGACCATCATTTATATGCTTGGCATTGTACTAAGTGTTTTATATGCATTATCTCATTTGATATTTATGGCAAGCTCATAAGACATGAATTACTTAGCTTTATTTTAAGATCAAGGAACTGTGGTCCAGAGAAACAGAGTAATCCATGGTAGGCTACATAGCTAATTTAGGCCGCCTAAATCCTAGAAGCTCAACCCTAGGCACTGTATCCATCGACTTTAGCAGGACAGACCAGGATGGCATGTGTATGATCTTCTGCCATAGCACCTGGCCATTTTGCGACTTCATATGCATATCAATCCTGATACAGGAAAAATAGATGCATAGGCTACTGAGTGACAGAGATAAATAAGGCAATTTCAGATTAAATATTTTCTAAATGACATTTCTAACATGCAGGTAATTAATAATATACTCTTTATCCTTCCAACTTTACGTATATCTACTTTTAATTTTTACTTTTATATTTTAGAGGTGTAAAGTTATTTTCACCATGAAACACAGTATTTAATCTTGACATATATAGAGACCAAGTGGGAATAAAAACTTGATTTCTGGGAATGAAGTGACGTGGTTTAGGGAAATATTTTACAACTACATATGTGATGCTAAATATTCCTTTCCCACAGTTTTTTTTTTTTTTCCTTTAGGAATTTTATCTTTGAATTCCTATAGTGGTATTGTAATATTAAATGGCATCTGATATTTATTTCCACTTACCAACAATATGTATGTGAATACATATATATAAAGTATTATTTGCAGGATAATGAGCCATTCTTTAGATTTGCTCTTCTCTTGGTGATCTTAAATGAGATTTTTTTTTTAATTTAGAGAAGGCACAGATTTAGAGAAAGTCCAGATTGTACATAGAGATCTGAAGGAGAAATTTTGCTCTTGATGATGGTTTTCTTTAAGATAATGCACTTTACGCACTCTAAGTTGTTATACTTAGAATGCACATTACTTAAAATGTTGAGAATATTCTGATCTCTTTGTATACAGGTAAAATGGGGCTTCTGTGACTCTGAACTTTTAAATTTGCCAGAGTTCAAATGATCTTATGGTTGCATATTTTTGTACATCATTGTAGAAAAAAAGAAGCTAGGTTTGTTAATGTTTTACTTTTTCAGTTTAAGAATTTTTCCTTAAGCCATAAGGCCGTCTTACTTAGACTATTAGATGGATTTTAATATTATTTATAATATAGACAATTGTTTCAATTATGTTATATGATAGGTGGAAAAAAATCTGTCTACGTTTCTGTTAAGATTTGAACTGAACTCATACTCTGCAATCAGTCAATAAATATTTTAGTGAATACATATCTTTTTTCCCAGCAAGTCAAAGAATGAAAAAGAGTATAAAACATAGTTCTCCAAATCTCAGAAATCCAGGGCTTTAAAGGAGTTGTGCAGATGAGGCATATAAACCCAGAATGATTAGGAAGAGGTTCAGTCTCAGAAATCTTTGGGTTAGTAATCCAGTCTCTTAATGTCTCAGTTTCCTCTTCTGTGATATGGAGATAATAATTTCACCTTCCTGAGATATCATGCACATTAAATGAGATAATATGTAAAAAACAGTTGTGGCTTAAGTAGATGCATTGTTCCCCTCTTTCACTAGACAAGGTGGGAGACAATCTCGTGTGTTATCCCCTTAGTAACCTGGATGCTTAATACAGTGTTTGGCAAAGGCCAAACAAGAAATATGCTTTTAGTGAATAGATGCATTTTCCTGGATTATGTGGTACAAACTATGATTGTTCTACGAATTCAGAAAAATGAAAGAGAAGTATGCCTGGAGTATCCAGGGAAAGATTTGTGATTGAATTTAGATTTAAGTTGCTACCTGAAGGATTTGCAGTATTTTGATAGGAAGAGAGGAAAGGGAAAGGGATTCCAGGAGGAAGCTGTGTCTATCAGAAACAAAGATACAGAAATAAGAGGGGAATCTGTGTACAGGGTATTCTAAGTGATAACTTACACAATAAAACATTTACTGATAAAATAACAAATTTTAGAATTACCCCTAATTTTTATTTACCTATATTAATTTTTAATCAAAAGATAGTTGATATATAATATTATATTAGTTTCAGGTGTACAGCGTAGCAATTTGACAATTACAAAATACCATGCTAAATGTAATTACCATCTGTCACCATACACAACTACAATATTATTGACCATATTCTTTGTGCTGTGCTTTGCACCTCTGTGATTTATTTATTTTATAAGTGGAGGTTTGTACCTCTTAATGTACTTCCCCTATTTCATCATTACCCTCATCATACCTCCCTCCCTCAAGTTGGGAAACTAAGAGTTTTGTTCACTATATTTATGAGTCTGTTTATGTTTTTGTTGTTATTTATTTTGTTTTGTTTTTAGACTACACAAATAAGTGAAAGCATATGGTATTTATCTTTTTCTGTCAGACTTATTTCATTTAGTATAATACCCTCTAGATCCATCCGTGTTGTCAAAAATGCAAGATCTCATACTTTTTATGAGTGAGTAGTATTCCATTGCATGTATATATCATATCACCTTTATCTATTCATGTACAGATAGGCACTTAGCTTATTTCCATATATTGGCTATTGTAAATAATGCTGCTAAAAAACATAGGGGTACATGTATCTTTTCAAATTAGTATTTTTGAACTAATTAGTGTTTATTCAAGTAAATACCCAGTAGTGGAATTGCTGGCTTGTATGATAGCTCTATTTATAGTTTTATGAGAAACATCCATACTGTATTCCACAGTGGCAGCTCCGAATTACATTCCCACTGAGAGTGCATGAGAGAATCAGCCCTGATCTTCAAAATCATACATGCCAGGATAAATTTCTAAAGATTAAAGCTTTAAGTTTCCTGCTAGCTTGTAACTACAGATAAGAAACTTTAAAAACACTTTAGAATAGCATTTCTGGAGCGCCTGGGTGGCTCAGTCGGTTAAGTCTTCGGCACAGGTCATGATCTCACAGTTCATGAGTTCGAGCCCCACATCGGGCTTTGTGCTGACAGCTCAAAGTCTGGGGCCTGCTTCTGATTCTGTGTCTCCTTCTCTGTGTCCCTCCCTTGCTCACGCTCTGTCTCTGTCTTTCACAAAAGCAAAATAAACATTAAAAAAAATTTTTTTTTTAGAATAGCATTTCTGTTTCTACAAGAGAAATGAGAAAAGCTATCCAAAGTAACATTCTTCATTTACCTATGTGAAACATTATTTACTATTTATACTGATTGTTGTTCAGAGGTGGAAAATTGATTAGAAAACCTTTTACATTTTCTTCCCTTTACATCACAGTGACTTCTTTTTTCTTTAAATTTTTGTTAATGTTTATTCATTTTTGAGGGAGACAGAGAGAGACAGAGTGCAAGTTGCGGAGGGGGAGAGAGAGAAGGAAACAGAATGCGAAGCAGGCTCCAGGCTCTGAGCTGTCAGCACAGAGCCTAAGGGGGGACTCGAACTCACATGCGGTGAGATCATGACCTGAGTCAAAGTCAGACACTTAACTGACTGAGCCACCCAGGTGCCCCTATATCACAGTGACTTCTTGAATAATTTTAGCTCTAAGTTAAATTTCTCTGCCACCTGACCAAATTAATATGGGCAGTAGAGCCTTTTAGATCTATGAACTGAAATAGAGGACAATGGCCTTTATTTTATCATAAAGATTCCATTTTTTACTTCTGATTATGAATCTAAAGTGATACAGGGAAAATCTCATGCAAATAGTATTGTCAACACAGAGATTTGGGGGCAGACAAATAGGCATGGCCATTTAAAATATGTTGAGGACACATGAATAGATTAATGGTTAAAGTAAAAATCAATAATAAGTTTGAAACGAAACCAAAGAGTGTTCTTCTTAGACTCTGTTTCAGAAGGCTTTTGATTTTTAGCATTAGGTGACTTTATGGTCACTTGCTTCCTGAACCTGCTCTGTATGAGTCTGACACAAACATTTTGCATGTCAAAAGTTGACTGACACTTTTACTATATACGTTTTAGTGTCAAGGCTAAACCCATCAATGAACAGAAAGCCTTTCTCAAATAATAGTGTATTTGTTTACTGGTGTCTACTGTCTGCTTTGAGAGCATTAGATCATCAAAAAGATATTAAAAACCTAATTTTAGTCATGGGAATAAAATAAAACACAACACATGATTTATTCTTTTATAAGGCTCAACCAATATTATTTTGATACTGACTGTTGGACTAACAAATTATTAGGTTAAGAACTAATGAGTCAAACTTGGCATAATCTATAACTATGATAACTGTCAATGAACATTCATTATCTTATCTGCATAGAAAATGTTATACAAAGTATGAAATCATTGCTTTCAGAAATTGAATGTTTCTTAGACAATTTCCTTTTAATTCTTGGTAGAAACCATTGTTAGATATTCAGGAATGCTTTTTTTTTTTTTTTTGAGAAATAGAAAAACTCAGATATAGAAAGATCACATCATTTTGCTCCATCATTATAATACCATATTCTTTATGCATGTCATAGTCCTCATAGCATTTTTACTACATTATCTCATGGAGGAGAAGAAAGATCACTGGACAAGAAATTGAACACAGTGACCTAATCCCAGTTCCGCTATTAAGTAGACTGACCTTGAATAAGTCTCTTAAGTTTTCTGAGGCTTTTTTTTTTCTTATGTATAAATAGAGGAGTTTGACTAGATCATAGCTCAGGTATTTCTCATTCCAAAATACCTTAAAAAATCATTCCTGATGCATCCCTGTGCAACAGGCAAGAAATATTTTCTCTTACTTTGAAAACAAGAAACTTGAGGTTTAGAGAGGTTGTCACATGGTCAGGAAATGCTGTAGCCAGACCTTGAACACTAAAACTCTGAGGGTTTTATTATTACAGAAGTCCCCTCATTAGATCTGGGTACTTAAATCTGATTTGGTTCATCTGTGAAGTTATTCTCTTGTAGAACTGAATATTTATACCTTAAATGTCATCAGTGGTTTTCAACAAAATAACTGAAAATCTATATGTTTACTTACATGGTTCATTAGTTTCCTCTATAGTTACCAGGGGGTGATCACATATGGAGAAGATGTTGGACTTGTCTTAGAAAGCCAGTCATGTTGAGGCAGTGATAATGAAGGCAGCATGAGGCAATGAGAATTAAACCTGAAAGTTTATCTTTTGCCTCTGAAGCAGTGTGATTCTCTTTACCCCACCAAACAAAATGAGGTAGATGAGCGTGTTAGTGTAGATAAACATTTAGCTGGACTAAACATACCTATGACGTTGTCTACTTCTCAGCATACCCATTCCTGACACCTAGTACCTCTGAAGATAGATTCAGATCTGGATCTTCATTTATCCTCCCTGAGGTTGTTGCTTTGATCTTGTCCTTAAATTTTAAAAGTGTTCTGCTTATAACCATCTAACTTCTCACCATCTATACTAGTGATCAGCAATAAATCTTTGTCTCTTTTGTTTCCTGATGGATTCCTAGCACCTAACGGTGTCTGGCACACAGTAGGTGCTCAAGTGTTTGTTAAATACACACATGAAAAACTATCTCCCAATCAATTCTTATAACAAAAAAGAAGAAAAGAAACTCGCGGTGGTTTTTGTTTGTTTTTTGTGTTTGGTTTTTTTACAACCTGGAGTACTGCATAAACATTTATGAGTCGAAGTAATTTGAATCCAAGAGACTGTTTTTCTTTGTTTTTACAGAGGTTTTCCTCCTTAGAAAACAGATGTGCCATATTTGAAGATAGGTCTTTTTGTTGTTTCAACATGTCACTTGGAACGTAGAGTATTAAAAAAAAAAAAAAAGACACAGCATTTACATTAGGTAACCATAATGTTCTCCAGAAAGTTTGTGTCTCTTCCCTCATTACGTGCTCACCTTTCCCGTTGTTAGAATGTTTGCAGAGAAGGCAAACGCAGAAATTACTTTTTTCCTACTTTTTCCAACTTCTCAGTTTCACTGATTATTCTTTCTTCCTTCTCCCCTCACTCCAACTCCCACTCGGGCTTCCTTTTTTCTGGTTGTGTGCTTTCCCTTCCTCACAATCAAAATGAATTTGACGTGAATGATGAAAAATATAACTAAGGAGGTGAGGGAGGGTCAGGCACCTGGGGACCTGAACCTAGGTCACCATCTTTACACCGCAGCTTGTGTTTCTGGATTTACACAGGTGAAATGTTGACCTAGAAGTACAGTCTCTGGAACAACTACTGCAGCTTTAAGCTGTGGAGGTTTATCAAAAAAGAGCAGAAACAAAGGCAAGCAGATGGCTAAAGATGAAGGTCACATCAGATTGAGAAGTTTGTCAAAATGTGATGACATAGGTAATCTGTAAACTGTTATTGCGCCTAGCTGGAGGTGCTGAAAAACATTTTGAAATTACAAAAAACACTGGACTCGCCAGCACAGAGGCAGAAATGATAGCCTGGAGTGGTTCTGGCCTATGGATGAATGCCAGATGTGGAAAGCGACATATCTGGAATTAATGATATTAAACATGCTTTTCTTTTATGCTCAATAATAACTCTATTATGATTGATACAAACCGCAGACACTTTATCTAGTACAAATGGAATCGTCTGTCATTGACTATATTAAATCATCAATTTCTGCATGATGAGGATCGTTTAGGGTAACTAATCATCTGTCTCATTCTGAAGTCTTTAAGGCTGATCAGATAACGTTTTGAATACTGCCTGAGCGACCACGACAATCTAACCCTTCCATGTAAGGATTGAGAGGGGCCCATTATGCCGTCAAAGCCTGTGGAAATATCACAGCTCTTTCTCTACATAATACCCTGCTGTAAATAAATCACTCTCCACCACAAACTTTATTGATCACAAGCACTTCCATGCTTGTGTCTAGTGAAGTCTCTACAGAATAAAATGCTGCTTTATATTTTGTCTTGTCAAAATATTAAACGGCTCTGTCAAGTGGAGTCAGGCTAGCAGTGATGGTGTAATTCTGTTCTAGCCCTTCTCATTCCCTCCTTCTATCTCAGCTGCCAAGCTTACAAAGCAGGATTTTTTTTTTTTTTATAAACTTTCCAATTATAGTCTCGTAAGATTATGAAGCCTTAAGATAAAGTGTCCTAATTTAGAGTGGTGGAGTATTGAACTCCTAGGAAAGCCACCGCTAGATAAAACAGCATTTCTCCCAAGGAAAAAGATAATCTGGCTTATTTATATACACAACTTTAATGGGCAGTGGGGGTGAGGCTAAAAAAAAAATCTCTTTAATTTTGCCTTGCAAAATGGAGGGAGGGGTGGAATCTAAATGAGTTTGCCCTAAAGTTCTTATTATTCATACTTAGAAAATGATGCGTTGTGATCAAAACCAGCTTGGGGGGTGGGGATCGAGTTAACAACGAAGCCCATCATTAACACAGCACATGTTTTCCAAACGGCAGGGATGGGTTACCCGGCGCCTAAGTGGTACCACATACTGTAATATGTTTGTGGCGATCCCCAGAAACAACAAGCAGATTAAAAGTGTAATTTACTGCCTGCTAATGCTGAATTTCCTGGGCAACATCTGGTTTTAATGCAATCTAAAAGAAGTTTCATCCTTTGTCCCTTATAACGGGGTAGGATTTTGCTTTCAATAGGGAAAGAAAGACACTGAAATCACTTACAGAGGAGTAGAAGATTTAGTGCGCCGGGCCATTAGTGCTGCATGGAGGACACTAGGTTTGATCTTTATTCCCTTTTGGAAGATCATTAACTCTTTTAGACATTTAGCAAATAACCTCTTCAAGGCTTGGAAGAGTTTCTACACCAACCATAAGAGAGCATTTTGCTCCTGTCCTTCCTGTTTCCAAGCCAGATATTTATTGAAGCTTCTGTTTGGTCATTTTTAAAAAGAAGTTAAGCTGTAAGATAAATTGATAATCCTGGGCAGTGAATTTATTTTGGAGTCATAAAAATTGGATGCCACGAAAACGGAAAGCGCAAGTCTCTCTACAGATCTCCGTGTACTGCCATTCCTGCCTAGAAGAGATTCTAATGAAGAGAGAACAAATTTTAGCTCAGAGACGGAGTTAAGCACACTAGCATATTTCAAAGATGCAAGTAAACAGCATTTTACTTTTTTGATGGTAATAAATTTGAGCCATCAACAACCTTAGCTTAATTCAAGTTGTAATTCATCTCCATAGTCCCCTGATCAGTATTTTTTCAAGTACTATAATGGCAGGGCAGTAAACCTCAAAGATAGTGGTATCAATCAGTTCTTTTTTTTTAAACAATAGATCATTAAATCCTACTAAATTATGTAGTCTCCTTCCAAGTAATGATAGCCACGCATTTTCTTGGGAGGTAAATGAAATGTACTGACATATTTGCAAATGGGTTGTTGGAAATATTTTGCTTAGATTTCGAGTTGTCCTCTTATCCAGCAAACATTTACTAAATTCACACACGAGGTACTCCTTGCCTCAGGAGGGAGAGCCCTGACCTTGAGAGATTCAGGGTTCACTTAGCGAGACAGAGTTAGAAACAACAGTGCAGCGTAAGAAAGCTACGTAGTGGGTACCTACAGTGTTAGCCTTCATCTTGTATTTGCCTGTAAGACGCATGTAGATCATTTTTCACATAAGAATTTAATAGACATCTGTTACTTATGCCCGCTTAATTTTCTTATAATACCTTCTTGATTTTTTTTCTTCACTAATCTCAAACCATCTGGAACTTCCACTCATGCCTGCTCAGAGATGGGGACACAATGCAGGCCAGGTCATACAATCTCCTGGCCACAATTATTTACTCAGGGATATCCAGGAGTTACACAGTCAGGAAGGGGCAGGACCAGGTGTTTACTGAGGCATGGTGGCTCCCGAGTGCATGTTCCTAACCACTGAGCTTTACCTTTTTTTTAAATTTACCCAGTGTCATACACTGAATGGGCACACTGAATGCATTGAAGGCAGAAAGACCCTAGTGCACTGAGATTCATCACTGGGACTTTTACTGAAACATCATACTTCTGCTGATTTGCTAAGTTAGGATGCCAAGCTGTCCAAGGACCACTATTATGAAGAAAGAATCCACCAGACAATGAAGCTGATGGCAGAAGAAAGAAACTCTGAGAGGTGGAGAGATGGGAGGAGGGAAACACTGGAGACTGAATGAACTGAGTGGTATCATTTGATTTTGTAGATCTGTTCTTCAAGTATCTATCCCTGGGTATTTTTTACATTATGAGAGCCAACAATTGGCTACTCTTGCTTAAGCTAGTCTCAGTTAGGATTCTCTACTAATAATGAGGAGGTTAAAAAGATGAATACATAACTCTTTTATGGCCCAGTTGGGAGAAAGTAGAGCAGCACCTTTATGGGACCTTAAAAGCTCCTGGAGTTTGATGGGGGGAAGAGATTAGGAGGAGGAAGCTTCAAAGGGAAGTTATCACTTATGAGCCTCAAACTAGGACTTGGACCTCATGCCAACCTTGGTATTGGGTAATAAAGATATAGCTGATAATTGTACACTATAATTTCTATTAGAAGATTTAAAAAAATCTGTTATGTAAATATTTACTTTCCTTCTATTTAGCGAGTCAAGTTCTCCTAGTTTCTGGATTTCCCCTCCTTTGCACAGCAGATACTTAGGGGAGTTGTGTAAATCCTCTGCAGCGTATGAAGGTATCATTTAATATCCTGGGAGGTAGCTCTTTTCAGCCACCAGAAAACCGGTTATCATACCATACGTGAAAGCGTTAATGCAGTTTCCTCAAGTACCTAGCACACTCCTGGGGAGTAGCTTACACTGTGGGAGAATCTAGGTCAATGTGCATGACTGAAAATAGCTTAACAGTGAATCCAATATGAATTGAAAAAATAATGAGATGAGATCCCAGCCAGGAGATACCCTGACTAGACTGATATTGGGCCTAAAAATCAAGCATCCCAGGTCTTGGAATAGGTGTAGCGGTCAGCACAATTTTCTTTCCTGGCCTGTGGAACTGTTGTAAAGAAGTACTGGATGCTTAGCTCTAAGTTTGGCCGAAGAGGCTGCCAAAAAGACAAAGAATCCTGTTCCATCAAGAGGCCAGATTGCAGTTTGGAAGGGAAATAAAAACTTCTAGTTAAATGACACTGCATTCTGAGGCAATTTTATGTTTTTGTTCAGGATTTCATTACTATCCCCTGAATATATTGCATTTTCTCAGGGTTAAATAATTTGATTGTAAAAAAGAGAAATTCAAATCTGTACTGTTCTACATTTTGGCTAACAGAATAATTATATAGAGAAGTAAACACAGTATTCTTTTTCATTTTGGGACAAAATGCCTTCAGACTGCAATATTTGTCAATCTGTAATATAGAAAATACTTAAATGATTGCTATCACACTCATGGTTTTTATTATAGGGAAATAGTTTACTGATGACCTAAATATTGATAAAGTAAGGTAATTTTCTTAAATAGGAAATAACAATCTATATAAACCTAGCATTTAAAATAAAAGTTTTTTTTTTTTGTCACTTATACAAGATACGATTAAGTAGTTGTCAATGCTATCAATAATAATTGCTGTTCTGAGGACACTTGTGGTGATGAGCACTGGGTGTTATGTGGAAACTAATTTGAGAATAAACTATTTGTAAAAATAATAATAATAATAATAATAATTGCCGTTCTATCATTGTGCCATATAGGCAGTGTTGCTGAAAAGGAAATATGTCTTATTTTTATAAAAACCTTAAACTACTCAATTCTTTTCCAATGAGAGGAAACAAATAATTCCTAAGCATTTGCTATGGACCTCTCAGTTTACCTGATAACCAGCACTAGGTATTGTGTAAAACACAAAAGTAGTTAAGACTTGGATGCTACTGCCATGGATCTTTCAAGCTAATTGCATCATTGGGGGTGGTTGGTAAGTGAATAGGTCAAGGAAGCAGAAATGTACACAATTACTATACTAACGGAAAGCTAACGGAAGGGCTAGAGGCCCAAGTGCTAGGGGAGACATACGAATTATTAACTCTGACTCAGAGACTCAAGGATGGGCTCATGAAAATAATCTTGTGTTCGAAGTCACACATGTTTGAGATGTGGAGTAGGCATTCCAGGAAAGGAGAGCTTAATGAAAGGCATGGTGACATGAATGAATGCCCTAGTTGGGAACACTAAATTAATCTGGTATGGCCAGAGATTAGGAGCTGAGGAAGATTGAACTGGGTAGTGATAAAGATAGGTTGAATCCAAATAGACTTTTGAACATTTTAGATAGCAGTCTTAGTTTTTTTTGTTTGTTTGTTTGTTTGTTTGTTTTTGGCAATGGGAAGGCATGGATGGTGAGTGATGTAATTTAGTCTGGATTTTTAGGAGACTAATGTTAACAGCATAACAATAGTACCTAACATTTATTGAGTGCTTAGAATGTGCCAATAACTGTTCTATATGTGTCGTGTACATTAACTCATTTAACCCTCACCAGAGGTCCATATGTAGTTATCATTATCATCTTCCTTTTACAGTGAGCACAAGGAACTTAGGCAATTTGATAATACCCACACAGCTAAGAAGGAACAAAGCCAGGTTTTTGTCCAGACTTAATGGCTTCATAGTCCATACTTCTTTTTTTTTTATGTTTTTATTTCTGAGAAAGAGACAGCATGAGCAGAGGAGGGTCAGAGAGAGAAGGAGATACAGAATCTGAAGCAAGCTCCAGGCTCTGAGCTAGCTGTCAGCACAGAGCCTGATGCAGGGCTCGAACCCACAAACCTTTAAATCATGACCTGAGCTGAAGTCAGGTGCTTAACTGACTGAGCCACCCGGGTGCCCCATAGTCCATACTTCTAACTCTCTCAATATCCAATGTAGAAGATGTCATGAGTAAGAGAAATGTTGGAGGTAGGAACTCCGTTCAGTGGGTCCAGGAGAATTATGATGAAAACTTGAATAGGAAGTTAGTGGGGGAATAAAAATAATAGAGGGATACATTTAAGAAAAAACACAGAGGAAAAGTAACTAATTTGGGGAATCAGTTGGACATCAGGAATGAAAGAAAGGGAGAAGATGAAGACAACTTCAAGGTCTTAAAATGGAAGAAAGTGGTGAATACCAGTAATAAAGATAAGAACTGCATGGTATATGTGGTTATGGGGAAGGGGGTGATAAAACATTTGGTTGCTATATGCTAAGTGTAGTATGCCTGCAGTTCATTTCTGTGGATATGGAATTTGGAAATGAAACTCTGATACCCAGGAGAGGGATCAGGCTGGGCAAAGTTTATAAAGTTGGCAGTCACTCAACTGAGATGTATTGAGTACCCATACCTTCTGTCTAATTCTGTGTTAGAGGTAAAGTGTTGAACAAGTAAACATGGCCTCTACCTTCATGGAGCTCTCCATGGAAGACAGACATTGTCATACAAATCGATAGTTAATTTAAATGGTTATTGATTCCATGAACAAAAATGAATGGTAGTACTGGGCCTTATAATAGCAATCTAACTTTAATTGTGGGAAATTGAAAAGATTTTTCTGAAGTTGTTTAATTTGAGCAGAAACCAGAAAAATAAGGAGTTACCTGAGTTAAGGATCCTGGATGTTCAGGCAAAGGGAACAGCATATATGGAAATTCTGATGTTAAAAAGATCTGTGAGTATATGGAAATCAACAAAGATGAGAGTGGCTAAACTTTAGAGAATCAAAGACAAATTCTTAGAAAAAATCTGTAATGGGAATCAGAAATGAGATAACTAAGGCATGTTAAGCTATGTTTAGGATTTTAGAATTTATTTTAAGTCAGTGGTAAATTATTGATTTTAAGCAGAGAAATGGCATGGTAAGATCTACATTTAAAACATTTTTTTTAATGTTTTATTTATTTCTAGGAGAGAGAGAGAGAGAGACAGCATGAGCAGGGGAGGGTCAGAGAGAGAGGGAGTCACAGACTGACACAGACTCCAGGCTCTGAGCTGGCAGTCAGCACAAGTTGGACGCTTAACCGACTAAGCCACCCAGGCTCCCCAAGATCTACATTTTATTGTGGCTTCTAAGAAGTAGGGTGGATAATCAGGGTTAAAAAAGGACATGGCTTATTTTTATTTTATTATTCTTATTTTTTTTATTTTAGAGAGAGAGTGTGTGTGAGTACTAGTGAGAGAGAAAGAGAGAGAGAGGGGGAATCTCAAGCAAGTACCATCAAAGCCAGGCTCAATCCTATGACCCTGGGACCATAAACTGAGCTGATATCAAGAGTTGAATGCTTAACCTATTAAGCCATCCCAGTGCCCCAAAAAAAGACATGGTTTAATTAGGAGGTTATACCAATACTATCAGTGACAGGGATTCGATCACCATGTTGGTAGTGGAGAAAAAGAGAAGAGGAAGATATGGGGAATCCTAGATGGGAAGTGAGAAAGAAATAGATACAAAGGATTACTTGTAGGTCTCTTTGAAGAACAATTGAGTAGACTGTTTCCAATCTTAACTACGTAAATGGAAATATAGTCCAACACTGGGAACAATAGTTTAAGAATAGCTGCAGCTCAGTTTTTGCAAACACAAGTTTAAAGTCCCTGTCACAATTCTAATTGGAGATAATATGTTTGTAGCTTATCATGTTTCTTGAGCTCAGAACACAGGGTGTGGGCAGTTATATAGATATGTATTTGCAAATATATAGTATGCAGACGGTGTTTAAAGGCATGCTAATTGGTCAGATTTCTATGGCAAGATGGAAAAGTGAGAAGAGAAGGGGTATATAAACCAATATTTGAAGAACATCAACAGTTAGAGCTAGGGTTGACAACAAGACACTACTGGTCCAAGTAGACTTAGAATTATGTAGAAGAGAATGAGGTAAACCAAGAGAGCCTGGTGTCATGGGAGACTAGCCAAGTAGACAGGTATTTTATGTGTTTAGTACGTCAAGAAAGATGAGTGCAGAACAATGTCCACTAGGTATAGTATCATGGATATCAGAGGTGACCTCAATGAAAATAGTTTTGATACAGTGGGGCCTCATCAGATTGGATCGTGTTGAAGAGTAAACAGTAGATGAAGAAGTAGAGGAGATGTGCAGATAGGCAATGCTCTCCAGAGCTTGACTGTAAAGAAAAGAAAAGAATTAGGGTGTTTGGGTAATAGTAAGTGTTACTGTAAGTGAAGTGTTCAGTAAGTGAAGTACCTGATTTTGGTTCAGGTCATGATCTCAAGGTCTGTGAGTTTGAGCCCCGCATCAGGCTCTCTGCTGTCAGTGTAGAGCTTGCTTTGGATCCTCTGTCTCTTTCTCTCTGCTCTTTCTCCACTAGTGCTCTTTCTCTCTCTCTCCAAATTAATAAACTTAAAAAAAAAGAAAAGAATTAAAGCAGAAGCTTGAAGGACATGTGAGGAAAAGGCAAGGCTTATTATCGTTGTAAATATGAGAACTATTAAATATATTTGAATGCCAAGGGAAGAGTTTAGTAGAAAAGGAGAAATTATGTAGGAAAAGACATGGGAACAGATGGAACAAAGTCCCTGAGAGGGATGGAGCTGATGAGATCTGAGCTAAAAATGGAGGAATTGGTCTTTGTTTTTGGGGAAGGATACACATCTATGGTCTGAAGAAGTGGTGCAGTGGGGACTGGGCCGAGGCGGCTAGGCTTAGAGATGTGATGGTCCACACCTTCAGCGCAGAGCCTGACACAGGACTTGAACCCATGAATAGTGAGATCATGACCTGATCCAAAATCAGGAGTCAGATGTTTAACTGACTGAACCACCCAGATGCCCCAAGATAGTATTTTTTTAACGTTTGTGTCACATGACAAGAGCTGTACTAAGTGCTTCATATGAATTAGTTCATGGCAAAGGCTAAGAAGAATGTAATATTAACTGTAGACAGATTAAGTGACTTGTCTAAGCTCAAACGGCAAAGAGTTATATACTGAGGTTTTTAATATAGGGAAGACAGAACCCAAAGCCCATGAACTCACCAACCTGCATACTACCTCAAAAGGCTGACCAATATATATTGGACCTTTGATATCAACAGACACTTTGCTAAGCATTTTATTTATGGGAGGGTTTAGATTACTCTTCAAAATAGGAAAAAATAATCAATTAACTTAGATCAAAAATTAAAATTAAATTAAAAATAGAGTTACCAGTATTGGCACTTATCTGAGATAGAATATGATGTGCTCCAGAACCACAGTGAGGTATTTATTAAACTCATAAATAATAGCATTTATTAAGTTGTTCATTTCTTGAACACAAAAGTGAGAGATGGGAAGGGGTAAGATAGGGTTAGACCAACATATTCTCTCACCTGTGGGAGTTCATAAGGTAACACACACTCCATACAACCAAAGAACAGTGGAGCCCATCATTAAAAAATAAGTATATGAATGAAATATCGATAGTGAGTAAATGCGAAGATAGTGCTCAACACAGAGAACATTTTATGGGTTGGTTGTTCAGATCCAGATTAGAGTCCTTCTGCCTGGAATTTGGGCTACTTGGTGAAATTTCTGGTGCAACATGATAGTTTTGCCCTATGTCCCTAAAGCTCCCTAAAAAAAAGCAAAAAAACCCAAAAAACCCCACAACTATATTATCCTCCAGGGTGTCCAGATTCTAAACAAGGCCAGATTAGAATGGAAATAGATGATATCACTGATGCCTTATGAAGAAGGCCAGGGTGGGTAGTTCAAAGCTGAGGATGGGACACTGGGGTGTTGAGGACTGAGCTAAGAACAGTCTTGCTGATTCCAGAGTCAAATGTAGGATCTTTATACACTAAGGCACGTGAAAGTAAAATATGAGGAATAGTCATCACTATGCCTAGTTATATCTATATATATATATATACCATTATCTATTTGTCTATCACCTATCTTCTACATATTTATTTTTTCCTATAACTGTAACAGATAGAAAAAAATATAAATGTATTGACAATGCCTTATAATAACTTCAGGTATTTTTATTATATTGCAGTTTCTATATTAGAAAATGATCTCCATGTTCAAGTAGATGGATCATGTTCATAGAACTTGGTTGATTTGATTAAGGCAGCTACTCTACATAGGAAGTGTAGGATAATCACCACTGAGTCGCCATCCACATGACAATTTCTCTTTATGAGGAAAAAAATCTAATTTAACGCTGTTTAGAGAGGTATTATTTGCTAATCATTATAAAGTAACTCTTTGGGACATGAGGTTCTATACCACATTTTGATTAATAAAAACTGCTTTTTATACTTAAACACTTTAAATGCCTCCTGTGTGTCTGTCTAAAGAAAATCAAGGCACTGGGAGAAAGTAAGAATATTTGTGTATCTTGGGGCTGAAATGAGGTTTTAGTACAGGGCAAATCTCAATTTTCCTCTCCTTAGAAGACGTGTCCACTTCTAACCCTCCGAGAAAAGCAGTTTCTAGAAATCTGTGCATTATAAAAAAAAATAAGTCCACAGTGGAATGTGTCATGAGCTTTGGCGAGAGTAGTTCTGCTTGCCACACGAAGAAGCATTCAGAGGAGAAGAGGGATTCTGGATCAAAATGAAGACAGCTAACGCGAAGTGAGGGAAACGTTGGGTATAAAGGATGCCCCTACCCCATGGAAATTTCTCTTGTGACCCTTTGTTCTCCTACTAAGACCTTGATTTTAAGGCTGTGATTTCTGAGGGGTGGGAATTGCTGGGAATGACTGGGAAAGGAATCCTGAGTGATTTTCTTGTCCTTTCAAAATCTTCTTTAAAGTCTGGACGTGTCAGGCCACTGCTAAATCCGTCCGGCATAGCATTCCTGACAGGCAAAATTACTATCTTGGAGTCTGCCTTCACTAGGGCTTCTGTTTGAACTCCCTAGAAGCTGACATCCCTATAGAGTATGAAATCCACCACATTGGCTGTCAGCACGCTGGCAGCTTGCTGGCTGTGTGTATTGCGTGCTGGCTGTTCCTCCAGAGTGAAGAGTCGGGTCTGATGATTTACCCCAGGAAAGAGTCTTGCAGATTAACTGGGAATGAGCATCCTGTGCCCAAATGAGAGTGTGATTCTAGGGCACCTACCTGTTTGTCTCCTCTTCCCCAGTGTCCTAAGGACAAAGATCTAACGGGCTACTTTCTAGCAATGCACTATTTTAGTCATCTTTCAGCTGAACGAAACATTCAGAAGCAAAATAGATCATTTGGGTCTACTGCGTGAAGTAGCAATGCTGCAGAGATCAGCAGATAGATAACTATTTATAAATAGATTTATCTGATTTCATTTACCATCTAGAGTGTATGTCAGTGTGTGTGTACATAACAAGTTTGAGATAAAATATTTAAATATAAATAAGAATCATAAGCCCAAATGATCTTAATAAGAATTCACTCATAATGTATAAATACATAGTCAGTTGGAAAATAGATAGCTGGCTAACTGGATAGACGGGTAAATATATACACACAGCAAAAGAAATCGACACTAAACTGAAACATGATTAAGTCAGGGGTTTTTTTGGAGTTAAGGAAAATTCTGCTACCAACAAGGCTGTGTGCTCCCTTTCCCCCCAACCGTGACATGGGTTTCCTCCTTCTCTCTTTTTTTCTTCTCTCTTCCCTTCTTTTCCTGCTCTACATAATACTTTCTCAGCCCCAAGGAGTGTGCTGAGTGGCGGGGCCGGCAGCAGGGAGCAGATTAGCAGTAATATTTGAGAGACAGACTCCGGCTGCTTCCCTTCATCACTCTGCTCTCACTTCCAACTTCAACCCTTCCCCTACCACCTGAAAGGCAATCAAAGATTAAGTGGAAGAGAAAAATATGTCAACGTTTTTTCTCTTAAAAAAGAAGTCTATTTGTCTTACAGCTTGATAAAATGCCCTAGTAGGTTATGTTTACTTAAGTGTGTTTTTTTTTTTTTTTAATCTTTAGATGGCTAGCCCCGTGGTTCTGAAGCACACTACATACTAACTAGCCAGCGGCAGTCACTCTCAACAAATATCTAGCCTGCAGTATGATTACAAGTTTGTAGAATTTTTTTTTCTCTCTAGTGAGCCTATCTGGTTCATAGTAGGTGGTTTACAGCATTGTTTTAGAGTCAGGGAAGGAAGCAATCTTTCTCTCTTATGTCCTGTGTACATAAAGCAGGAAACAAACAATTTTAAAGTATGTAGTTTCATTGTCACCTTAATATTCTTGTATTGATCAGACCCTGTAACCTGATTTTAGGTATCCAGTATAATATTGTTTATTTCTGGTGGTACCTCCAGTTGTAGACATTTCCTGTTAAAATCTACTAGTTAAGCAAACATTCAGACTCTCAGAAAATTGGTATTTTCATCTGTAAAATGGGGATAATGGTACTAGCATGGGATTAAATACCATCTAAATGTTAAATTGTCTATTATAATACCTACAATTACAAAAGAAGTGTTCAGCCAACATGGGCGTAATTGAATTTAACCATTCCTACAGATTCTAATAAGCCCCCATTGATACTAACAGACTAAAGCATGACTATTATCATGTAAATTTATGCCCCTAATAGCCTCTTCTAAAGGCAAATGTCTTAACCTTAAATCTTGATACTAGCGGTAATAATAAGCAATTTATATATACATAGCACTTTACAGATATCGGAAGATATGTAACATCCATTATCTCACTTTACCCTTCCAAAGATCCCAAGACAATTTAAGATTACTGAAACTCCTAAAGTTTAAAAAACATATTCAAGGTCACACATGTATCATGCAATAGAGGAGGTATTGGAACTCAGAATCTAGAACCCATCTAGACTCAATGCTTATTAATTTTAGTAGAGGACAAAGCAGGTAGGACATGAAATATGTTTACAGTAATCAAATCAGGCAAATGTCTGTCTTCTTCAGATTTAGCAGCAGCCATATTCTATTGGATCTGCTGAAGCTAACATTTATACGCCAAAGTGTGGTTAACCTATATGAACCCTACCCCCAAAACACAAGGCTTTATCATTGTTTTCACACAGTCTCAAGCGTTAAAAACTAAGATTTTCCTATTTGGAGTGGATATAAATGGACCTCTATCTATAAATCTGTGGGCACTATCCATTTATCAAAGTCGTAAAAGGGGCACAGGGGGCAGGAAAAAGGAAACTATAGAATACATTTAATAAGTTATCAATACATGAATACCGACATTCATTTATTTATTTATTTTGAAAGAGAGAGAGAGAGAGAGAGAGAGCCTGAATAGGGAAAGGGCAGAGAGAGGGAGAGAGAGAATCCCAAACAGACTCTGCACTGTCAGCTCTAAGCCCAACGTGGGGCTCGATCCCATGAACTGTGAGATCATGACCTGATCCAAAATTAAGAGTCAGATGGTTAATGGACTGAACTACCCAGCCGCCACACCAGTATCTAATTTTTGACAAGAAGGCAGCTCCATTTTGAATCATTCTAGAAACACTAAGCTTTGTCCATTTCATAAGATCAATAAAGTAGGTGCAAATTATTATCAGAGCCATTGTCAACTCTGATCTTTCTCAGTAACTAATGTCTTAGTAAGACATTTATTCATTATTGCTTGTTCTAGAAAGACACTTAGAATGTTTATTATGATTTTTATTTTTTGAAAAGTAAAGACTATCATCATTTTGTAAGAGTATAATCTGTGACAGTGTGAGGGAAAAAAACCTAATTACGTTGTGTGTAATTACATTGTCAAATTCCAACAATGCTCAAATTAATCTTCCTATTTGGTTTTGCATTAATCATATTTTTAATAAAGATCCCTTGCCCCTGTGCAGACATTTCAGTACTCTGGCCCAATATCTTGTCTGAAAACGAGCTCCTCCTGCAATAAGTCTCATGCTCGGTTGTTCTCACATCAAAAACTTCTTCGCAGCATGCATCGGAACTCTTTTTAGAAAAAGATCTCAAAAAAGAGAATGCTTTGGGGTCAGTTGTTTGCTTTTACCAAAAAGTAAAGAAAAAAGGGACCTGGTTAATGTGAATATCAATGCTAAAAATCTCGTTCTTGAACAGTAGGAATACTACAAGGCTAGAGGATGTAAAATTTCATCACATGTCAGTCACATCACACCACTGGCCTTGCCATGGCCCTTTGGAGTGTTATAAGACTTTTCTCATTTTTTATTGGAACTACACCAGGAATTACACTCGGAATTATGTCAGTCCTGCGGCAATTTTCAAGAAGCCGCAAGTCCGTGATCCTGAAACTTTCACTGCTGACAAGAACTTGCTTGGAGCAGCAGTGTTATTAACAAGCCGCCTTTCCAGCACCCCATCTGCACTGGAAGCCATCCCCAGCTCATCACCTCCATCTGTCTCTCTGTACGACGGGGCGTGCACACCAGCAGGCCTCGGCCACGAGGTTCAGCCTGCTGCTGAGTTACTCATCAAACATCCTGTGCTGCATGGATTCCTTACTCTCTGTCTTGCGGGCTGCAGGCGACCAGTCTGTGAGCCTGACACAAGTGGACTTACCTCCTTTTATAGTGAAGGCCCTTTAAGCAGTCATTTTGAGGCCTTAAGAATGAAGACATTTGAGTACGTGCCCAAAGAAATACATTCAGTACTGTGGGTGTCTCTTCTGGGATTTATCACACCCTTTAGGGGAAGTGGGATCCCTCAATTTGATGGCCTCTGGGCTTTGTTCTCTGCACAATGTCCTCTGATGACCACCAGCTCTGGATTTTTCTTCCAGCCTTTAAAAGGCCTCTGAGGATTCATAAATTCAAGAGTTCTGTATGAAAGCATAGGATATGCATGTGCTCACTGTTCCTTTCAGCTCTGGTCTTTTCCTGACATGACTCTTTTTCACTCCTGCTGCTGGTTATCGAACGGTATGCAAATGACTTACCATTCACTAGGGTTTTTGCTGTTGTTGTTGTTATTTATTTATTTGTTTGTTTATAATTAAACTGCTCCTGTAACTCCTACTTTGCTTCACAATGGTGGGTTACTCCTGAGATACTTGATTTTCATTTTTCTTCCTTTCTGGGTAGAAATGGGAAACCCTGAGGGACATTCCTCATATTGTTATGTTAGTTTTCTCAGATTCCGTGCACTGTTGTGATATGAGGAAATCTCAGTGACTGGCCACCAAACAGATCCATATACAGGTTCTAGAAGTCATATTTCCTTTTGGCCCAGGGTAGGATGGAACACATGGACTTTAAAAGGGAAACATGATGTAATTGGCAAGGGCGAGGCATGGATATTGTGGTAAAACTGTACTTCAAGATCTAGCTTTGTCCATTACCAGGTACTTGGCCTTGAATAAGTTAAATGACCTAAGCCTCTGTTCTGTGATCTGTAAAAGGAAGGAAATCGTCTTCGACTTTTAGGTAACTGTGGGCTGTGGTAGTAATTAAACCAGATAGTGCATATACAGGGCTAGCACAGAACAGGGCAAATCGTAAATAGTTAAATGTTAGGTTATACCACTGTTATGACTGAGGACAGAATGTTCTTCTAAAAGCAAAGGAGAAAATTAAGCTGAATGATTCTTCTCAATTTTACTGTCCCCAAACTATCTGCTTTATCATAGTCTATGGTTTTTAAATCACTGGTGGAGGAATTTAAAGAGAAAATTAAAAGTGCTATTTGGTGATTATATTCAGAAGCTCCGCAACAGGATTCAACCAAGAATTCAAGACTTTGGGTCCTCCAGATGTGTCTCTATCCATGAAACTGTATTTCTTTTCACTTGTATAGAACTGTGTACCCAGAGGGCACTCAATAAAAATAATGACAAAAATCAACCCATTGCTGCTCACAGGAGTGAACTTCAAGATCGATTTCATATTATTTTTAGTGTTCCTCAAAGCACCCGGTTTCTTGGGGGAAAAGCAAGCCGTATTGCTTGTAAGCTTTTATGTTTTCTTGTTTAACATCTGTCTTGGTCTTGGACTTTGCTATCATCACTGTCATGTGGCAAATCAGTTCTTGAAATTAAATGTCCTGAAACATATTAACTAGCTTATTTGATGGAACTGGGGAGATAGCTCGCTTTAGACTGAGGCACCAAATGGCACCTACCCACTCATCACATACTCTGGCAAAGGTTAATAAAAATGGTTCTTATACTAGAACATCAACATCTGTAAGACAAATGACACACAAGTGAGCCTATGTAAAATCGGGAAAATCCGAATAACTGGGCTGATTGCATCAATGACAATAGCCTGATTGTAACCCTATACTATAATTTTACAAAATGTTACCATTGGGAAAAATTGGGTGAAATATAGAGGAAAGGTATTTTTGTATTATTTTTCACAGCTGCATGTGAATCTACGATTATATTAATAAAATTTTTAATTAAAAATATGGAAGATAAACATCTTCATAACGATTCACATTTATCAGGTTTTTTTTTCCTAACACACCTTCAACTGCTCATTGCTTTGTATACCATCTAAGTGAGATGCTTTCTACAATCAAACCATTTAGCTGGTCCACAGTCTTTAGATTTCATAGAAAAATGGAGTGAGTGGCTAATTACTATAGCCTCTTCTTTCTTTCAAACAATCCTAGGAAATTGGGACAATCCTTACTTTTGGACTTAAAAAGAATTGGCCAGTGGTTAAATGAAATTCACAAAAGAAATTTGCTTATAAAGCAGCACAGAAATTTCTTCAGAAGAGCATCTTTAATTGATCTATTTAAAAAATATATTGTGACAAAATCTAAAATTTTAGAGCAGTTTCCATCTTTCAGTTCTGAAATGTATATAACCATTAGCAACAGCAGAATATACCCCTGCTGGGAGCTTAAACATAGTTATTTTCTGATCGTCCTTTGTGATGCCTTAATGTCCCATGGCTTACGGTGTTTGTTTATTTTTTATGTCAGATTTTCTTAATATTCTTGCTAAAATCACTGGGTGCTGATTCATGTTTCTCATGGTAACAAGGCTTTTAATCCACTCACGTGAGCATAAACAATTGTTATCAAGACTGAAGATCCAAAATGACTCTAGATCAGTAAAGGTGGCATACTTGAGGGTTAGCATGGCAGGAGTCAGTGACAATACATCATTGTCTTTTAGACGTCAATAGAGCCATGCTGATTTTAGCCCTGGGAAAGAGTATGGAAGGGAAGGAAACCATGGCTTTCCAACTGTGTTTCTGTAACTCAGATATTTACAGCTGAGATAACTAATCCTCTTGGCTTTTCTTTGCTTTAGTGAAAACAACAACAGCACATAATGTACAAGACCAGGTCTGATCATGGTGGAGTGTCACGCATATTTGTTTTGACCTATGTTAAAGGAAGAGGAGGAGAAAAGATGCTTTATTTTGGTTACCTAGCAATTATTTCCCATATCCACTCCCCGTTATCTCTCGTCCCCCACAAAAGACTGCTGAGATCAGTATGGACAGTAAGTTTTACATTTTCATTATTTCCAGACACTGTTCAATCCTTAAAAATCTGAAAATTGTATTCGGGAACTCTGAAACATCTATCCCCATTAACTTGGGTTGTTAAATAATGAGTTATAGGGAAAGACATGGGACACACATCTTTTTCTCTGATTGTAACTCAGTGCCTCAGGGATATGATTTCACAGACCTTTAAACTAATGGCATTCATAGCATCTTTGCCTACTTTTCCCGCAATCTGCATGTTGGGTCTTTCATCATCCACACTCAGATTTAGTTGGAAATCTCCCAAAGTGTAGCTCATATAACTCTTCTTGAAAGGCACCTGCCCAATCAACCATACTTGACTTCAAGGAAGTTTTGTGGAACCTAATTATAGGAGAATCACATAATCCCCAAACTCGTAGGTAAGTAGGAGACCCCACATATAACTATGTGGTCGTATTGACAGCTTATTTATGGAATTTGGTCTTTATTTTGGCAATGTTTTTAACAGTTTCACTGTACACTTTTAAGACACATGAGTATGCATTTGCTGCTCATTACTCACTGCAGTTCTGGGGCAAAGCTGGGTACAAAGAATCTCTGAAGGACAAACCAGACCATTCATCTGTACACATGTACCATGCTGGCTGCTGTGTGTTGTAGAAAGAGGCTCTGCAGATTCTCCAATCGGAAGAAATAATGAGCTTAAAGCAACAGCTCCTCTGAAAACAGTTGGCAGTTAGATAATGATGGATATGCTACAAATCCAGAGATATCAGCCAAGAGAGATGAACGATGCATACAAAGAAAGGAAGGCTAAAATCTATTACCTTTGTTTTAGGGGTGAAAATGCAAGATGCTGTTCAGTATTGTGGCGACACTGTTTGAGAAACATTGTGCTACATAATAAACAGCACCACATTCCAAAACAAATTTCTTCCTGAAGGAGGTTATTAAGAAAAAAAGAGGATGTGGTGGGAAGAGCTGCAAGGTGAAAGCTGAAATCCTGGCCTCAAGTGGAGGTTTTCATCTCTGCTCTCGTGCTGAAATAACTTCACAATCAGCAACTTGGACCTTTTTTGTAAGGGGCACATGGTCTGGTCAACTTAAGACAGTGTTGATGGACATCAATACCATCGATTAAAAAGTAAAAGTTCTGTCAAACAGTAGTTTGATCTTCATGACAGCAAACAGCCTGTTTGATGTTTTTATTGAATCAATTGATTTTTTTTCACTGAATTGATTGGTTGTTTTACTGTCATGTGGACCCTTCCTAAATCAACATGTGCCTCTGCAGAAGTGTTTTTAAAATTGCCTGAATACATGGGTGTGTTAGAGTTTTAGACTAACAGAATCTTATGAAATTCAAACTGCATCAGAATAAATGGCCTCAATGCTGAGAAAGAGCTTTTTGTTTTTCCTTTTCCTAAAGCTGGATTTGAATTTCAGAATTCAAGCAACTCAGTGTTATAGACCGATAGAAGGTCATTTTTTTCTTATCTCTTTTAAGTATGTACTTTGGATGTTGACTGAGTTGTTAGATAATACTCTATCAATAAAGGGAAATTGATTTGTTATAGATTTTTAAGGATAAAAGGAAATAGATCCTTATGCTGCTACATCTCTTTAGTAGATAAGCTGACACATTAGCCAGGTTTTGTTGCCTTCCCAAAGGAGTTACCAAATATAGTATTCACTATGGTCAAGATTTTATAAATGCCCAGTGAGTCCTGAAAAATGTAGTTATTTCTCTAATATATTTAGATTTACCAATAGGCTTTCGTTTTAACAGTGGAGGGTAAGCACAAAGATAAAGTCTGCTGTAGTCTGCCATGAAAGAGATGCATTGGCCATTTTACTCTGCATTTAGTGGGAGAAAGTGGTTGCAGATTTGTTTTATCTGTTCTGGTTTCAATGTAACATATTAAACACCACGCCTCAAAGAAAAGAGATTGATGCCACTTGTATAATCAGCGTGTCTTGTCTCCCACAGGGGCTGCAGTAGGAGCTCTTTATAACGTGGACTGTGATGACCCTGTAGGGTCAGTTTATAATGGCTCTGACCTATCCACTTTCAACACACATTGAGGTTATTCAAGACTCCAAATTCACTTAATAATGAGATTCTACTCTATTTGGTGCATCCCTTCCCTTTGACACTAACCAAAGTGTGCCTTTAGATTTTCTTCTCTTGTTCATCCACTCATCCATCTACCCATTCATTCAACCGTCCATCCATCTGTCCACCATCTTTCAGTCCTCAGATCTTCTTCAAGACCTCTGATTTATAACAAATAGCTTGATCACAGTTATCTGACACAAGTTTTCCTACTTCCTGTCTTACTCAAACTTCCAAAGTACCTTTATTCTTATATCCTTCTTATCACTTCAATAAGTCCATATATTTTTAGCTCATTTTTCTTTGCATTCTACCATGTGAGGACAATTTATGACCCAGAGCTTTCCTTTCCCTCTTATGTATTGGTGCTTTATAATTATTTCCTGATTCTTCTGAATGAGCATTGATTTCTAGTGGCTCTATCACCACTGTCCACAAATAATTTTATGTCTTCCCTACCAAAAGAAAACGATGTCTCCAGCTCATAGTACTCTTCAGAGTTACTACGCTTTTACTGCCAACTTTCTCCAGAGGGCAATTTACAATTCCAGCCATCATTCCCTCACCACCCCTTCACTGACAGTCTGGCTTCCAGCCTCATCACTTTACAGGAACTCCTTTTCCCAAGGTCACCAGTGTCTTCCTAATTGCCAAATCCAACAGTGTGTTATCAGTCCTAATTCCTGAAATCACTGTAGCATTAAACACTTACTTGACTTCTTTGACTCTTGCCCACTTTTTTTTTTTTTTTTTTGGTCCCTCGGAGAACTTGCACATTCTCATGGCTTCAATTTTAAGCATCAGGGATGGATGGAAAAAGAGCTTTGATATCAGGCAGATATCAATTTTAATTCTCTATGGTTCTCCCACGTATTAGCTATATGATATTGGATACATATTTTTACTTCTTATAATCTTAGTTTCTGCATCTAAAAAGTAGGGATAATAATGTGTTTTGCATGGGATAAATAGGATTATGTAAAAATGTGCAGCACATAATGGATGCTTAACTAATGTTAGTTTCCTTGATTTTCATGAATAATGAAATCTGAATGTCCTACTAAGTTTCGGTCATATATTTTTCTTAGTTGCTTACTTCTACTGGACACTCCCACTGCTCCCTAAATTGTGCATATTAAGACACATACATCATTTTTCCTCCCATGACTGTCACCCTAAACTTCCTCTTCTAAAATTCTTTCTGTTTCAGAGTCACCATGGCCTTCACAGAGGCCAATGAGAGCTGACTGGCTTCACTTGGGAAGCTCTTCACTGCTGATCTTCAGTAGGGTTCATGGACATAGCTCTTCTGAGGAATCTTCATATATATGGCTACTAGTATTTCTCTGGACTCCATTCTAACTCTAATGTTATATTCTCTTGCTTAGTAAGCTGGCTTGCTCCTGACTTCTACCCTTGACTTTCTTCTGAGCCCAGGAGAGACCCTGGGTTCTGGTTTGGGTCCATTCTTGGCTCTCTCCTCAGCTCTCTTTGGTTTTCTTGCTTTCCCTAGAGATTGATAACCAAATTCATGGTTTTCCAGGCCACCCAACTTGCCTCCTGAGATAACTTTCTATTGCCTTCACCTGACATAAATCCATAATTATCAAAGCCACCTCACTGGAACCTGCTTCCGAGATTCCCCCCTTTAAGGTGTGACAAGCGATGTTATCACTTTCAGTCTCTTAACCTGAAGCACTTGAATTAGCTTTTTACTTTTATCCCCTTCCTCTTTCCCTAGGACAACTACCCAATCCATTCAACCCTAAAGAACTGTAGCTTTGCAAAGCTTCATACATGCATCTTCTTTTTTATTATTTATACCAATAGAATAATAATGTCACTAAGAAGAAGAACAACAACAGCAAACATTTGCTGAGAGCCTATGGTGTGCTAGTTATTTTGGCAAGTCTTTACAAGCTTCATCTATTATAAAAGAGAAAATTGAGGCTTAAGGAGGTTAAATATATTGCTCAAGGTCACAATAAGTCCTGGAACTAGGAATTCAAGTTCAGATTTGTCAGCTCCCAACCCCATGTTCTTATTCACTGTTTCTTTGAAATGATCACATTTCCTTGATAGAAGCATTTACGTCTTTTTCATAAATATTTTTCAAATTGCATATCATGCTAACCACACATTTTGTGAAATTGCACTGAACAAGCGATTTTGTGGAATTAGAAATAAATTGTAAATAAATGATTCCTTTAGTAAAGAGTCACCCGGTATTAGCCAGAAATAGGAACAGTCCCAATACTGAGAGAGACCAGGAGAGAGGAATAGTGTGATACTGCAGAGAAAGGAAATGGGTGAAAATTTAATCTCCGGTGTTGTCATCTTGTTTATCAGCAGAGACATTCTCTGCTTGGGAAAAAATAAAAGGGAGTGTCCTTGGAAAAAGTCAAAACTGAAACAAAGCGAATGGTGTCAGGCAATAGGAAGTCAATGGAGAGAAGCAGTGGTGTGGTTTAGGAGAACAGTTTACTGCTTGAAATACTTCCCATTAGCATTAAGCTCTTGAACATGTGCATTGTAATGTCAAGACATTTGTATGGAAATTCTAGCACGCTTTGTGCATAGTCTGAGACAGCACTGGACTTCGGATCTGAGCACAGGATTTTCTTCTTTGCTCTATCACTAAATAGCTATTTGACCTTGGACAAATCTCCCAACCTTCTTGGTCCTGAGTTTTCTCATCTTAAAAATCCCCAGTTGTTGGACTGCGTGGGCTGTAAGGCTCTTCCCTCTTTTAGCAAGTGGCATTCCATCTGCTCGAAATGTGGTGAGGACTTAGGGCTTAGGTTTGTGTCCCAGTTCAAACACTACCCATTTGCTAATTACATATGGATGTCATGGGCTGCTCTGCACACTCAGATGGTGGAGGAAATTAAAAATCTTGATAAAAGAGTCCCCACACGGGGGATAAGCACACGGCATCAGAGGTTACACACCTTTTGTAAAGTACCAGAGCGTGTTAGCACTCTGCTCTGCCAGCAAGATCCCTTTCTAGTTCTTGAGTCAAGCCCTCTTCTGGCCCTTGGTGCATCCATTTCATAGCAACTTCCGCACGTATCTTCAGCTAGCGCGCGGCCTGGGAGGGTCTGCACAACTGAAATGTGGAGGTACAATTACAACCGAACAAGGAAATAATTTGGTCAGTAGTTTAGTATCTCAAGACCTGAAGAATGATCACCTTCGGCTAGACTAGTGGACCCAAATTGCCCTTTTTATTGCTTCACTAAAACACACCACTTTGCCCAGTTCATTTATTGACTTTTTCATCTCAAGCACAAATTCTTACCTACGTAGAAGTTAAAGGTCCACCACACACTAATTGTAGAAGCAAAAGTGCCAATTCAACAGAATTCCAAAACCACGGCAAATGCCTGTGAACTTGACAACTCTTGTATAAGTTAAGCCCGGAAATGATTTTTTTTTAAAAAAAGAGGCTTTGGATGTTCCTTGAAAAACTTTACCTCTCTGTTGCAAGAGTGTGTTTACCTATGGAAAATGATAAAAGCGCTTGGTGTTAGTTGCAGTAAAGGATAGGAAACACTGAGGTAGCTTTTTGGGAAACAACAAAAAACTAGCTGCTAAGACTGGATTTAAATCACAGCCCCAAAATATCACCCTAACATCCAGAAACATCATCTGCATAAATAACCTAGCCCTCCCCCCATCCCCCTCCCACCCCCACCACTACTCTACTTTGCAGGAAGTGAGCAAGAGTTAAAACACAAGAGCAATTTTTAGAGGAAACCTACGACTAGCAATCAGTGCTAATAAGATTCTTTTCCTCTTGCAAGATTCACAGAAAGCCCTAGATCCATGCCGAGCACATTCAAAGGCAAGGGACTAAGCTCCTCTCACAGGTTCATTATCATTCTCAGGTTATCCCAAGCCAAGTGAATCAGGAAAGCAAATGAATTAGTGAGAATTACGGAGCCTCTGTGGTCTGAACCCACTCCAAATCTCGGTGAAGATGAAAGGTAGACGCTGATGTCTTATGTCCCAAGGTTCTCAGGATTGGAGCCCCAGCGCCTGGCTGTTCCTCGAGAGCCTTGCAGAAATGTGCAGGCAGTTAATGTTGCCTAACGTCTTCTGACCGTGGGTTCAGCCATGTGGGAAAAGTTTTACGAGGCTGCAAAACCAGACCCCCTTTCACTGACAATTAATTACAGAAGACTTGCTATAGCACCTAGCTGTCAATGAGTCCGGCGTGAGCACTTTTCTTCTTATTTTGGTCATTTACTAATAATCGAAGATACCAGGCTATTGCTTTAGTATGTGATGATACCAAATGGGATCTTTGAAGAAAAAAAAAATCTATAAAATATTTGAAGTGCTAAGTGTTAAGCTTCTTTGGAAGCGCTGCTTTGAGCAAAGGAGCAGGATTTAATTTGAACTAAAGTCTTGGAACTCCAGAAGTTGTTGTTGTTTTGTTGTTTCTGTTGTTTTAAAGGCTCCTGGCAAATAAGAGTGAGCAGAGTGAGGAGGGGGCGTGCCTTTGTGCTTGTGGTAGAGATACAGTGATCCTTGGAGCATCCCTGGAATTTAAACAAAACGTGTAGAAAAGGTTTGGGAGTAGCAGTTTGTTTTCATTAAACACTTGTTACTGCTAATTATATTTGATCACTATAAAGAATACAGTTTAATTAAAGAAACATGGTGGTTAGAAAAATATTTGATTTCCAAAGGAGAACAATTTATCTTTTCATTAGTAAGTAGAGAAAAAAGTAATTGTGACTGTATGTTTTTCAGTGTGTTATTGGTTTTTATGTAGAGGCTTTATTCCATTCGTAGGGAAAAATCTTATATCTGTTCCTAAAAATCTTATATCTGTTCCTAACGTATTATGTTGTTTCCATGCATGCTTCAATTTATTTAACATAAGTAATTATTTTAAAAATGAAACAACATTTGGCAAATGATACAAAACAACATAGTCTAACATCAATCTCAGTCAATGTATCTTCTTTCTCTTTGGAGATAGTTTCAGTGTTAAGGCTTTCAGTGAAGGTTGAAAAGTACTGTGACGTTAATGTTTTCCCTAATCAACATATGGTTTTCATTTTCATTTTGCGAGGTAATATTTCAGCAGTGGTCTGGAGGAAATTAATGGAAAATGAAGGCAGATAACTATCCTTGTAACTAAAGCCTAGTATTCATGTTGCTTGTATATCATTGTATATAATAATTCTTTTAAGCAGTCACAAAATTTAGTTATTTTGACTTGTAGAAATGTATCCTCGCTACACCAGTTGTGTTTGAGTGAGCTCCCACGAGTTCTGGAAGTATAATGGACAAGAGTATGTCTTAGGATAACAGTTATAATCTTAAGAAAAAGGCCAATTCAAATATTGTGTTTATGGGATGTGAATGTCAGGGAGGACTCGGACTTGGGACAAGAGCAGTCCCTTTCTCTGCATCTTCACACCAGACACGGCGCTTGAAAACACGTACATTCGGAGGTTCGCATCACAGTTTTAAAGGAAGTGATTTTCATCTTTCCATTTTAAACACATTGCCTGTAAATTTCAGACAATATTCTGTTTGTGAAATCTTTGGACAGTCTGCTGGTGTTAACCATTTGTTGTTGTTGTTGTAATCCTCAAACACTACTAAATTTACATATTAATATATTTGGATAATTATACTTCTTAAGACTTTTTCTTTTAATTCATAGGGAAAGCTGATCCTAAAAATTCACATTTAAAATACAGTGTAGATGTGTTTGAAGCTTCACAGCTATTTTTCTTTTTACATTATCATTTATTAAGTGTAATTTTTCTTTAGCATATACAAAAATTACATCGAGCCCAAGGAAACATAAAACATAAGCTCCCGAGTCTCTCCAGGTAGAAGAGACATAGTCTCATTTTTGGTTTCGTGTTGCATTCTGCTGTTGTCGCCGCTGTTATCATTCCCTACCAGGATCACTTAAATGTTTTCCGAGAAGTTTTTCCTCTCTTTTTTGTACAACTAAAATAATTTGACACTTCTGGGTAGAGGAGGAAAACAAACTTCCAGCTTTTGCTAAATTATATGAATGCGTCTGAAAACCTGCCTGCTCAAAACTGCTAAATCTGTAAGCAATTTCACACTGAAATCAGCTTTTTGCGAGATCTCGGAGTAAAGCACAGGAAAGCAATTAGAGCAGTTTGGTACACAATGAACAGCCTAGAGAGCAGCTTTCTGCACGCTTCCCTCAAAGCAGAAACACACCTTTGTTAATAGAAATATTGTCTTAAATGCCGGGGATCGGCAGCGGCCCTTAGCAGTGGCAACAGCGAGCGCTGCCGTGAGCACGGAGGCCTGCTCTGGCCTCCTGCTGCCCACAAATGACCAGGGAAATCCCAGAGGTGCTCTTGAATTTCTGCATCCTCATTTCTTCAGCTGTAAAATATCTGTCACTCACATCCCACGCTGGCCAAAGTGACACCTGCCAGTCTCAAGAACAAGGACAAATTATTGTCCGTCTGCCAACCGCCTCTCTGCAATGAGAGCAGAGCCGTGGCAGGCACGTGCATCCAATGGTGTATTGTTAAAGTCCGCAATTTGTGTTTTAGGTGTTTCTTTCGAGGAGGTTGATTTTCAGCATATTGTTGTTTAACATTCAGAACCTGGGGTTTGTGGTCCGCCGTGCGTGGTAACGACACATTTAAGAATATGTACAGACAGGTGGTAAAATATATATTGAATAAGCTCAGGCATCACTGTGCAGGGTAATATGATGTCATTGTCATGACAGGCCTATGGCTTTCCTTATCACTGGAATACTCCTAGGATCCTTTTAGAGCCAAAATCCAGAAGCATTTCCTCAGACCCACAATTCTGACCTAAAAGTTTTGTGCTGTGTGTGTGTGTGTGTGTGTGTGTGAGAGAGAGAGAGAGAGAGAGAGATCTGTCATCATGTCATATGAAGTTATGCAACATTCTATCCCTTGTTGATGAAATGCAACATGACAGAATGTAATGTAATGTAACGTATCAAAAAACGTAAATAATATACTTTGCGGGATTAGATATCTGCTGTCAATTCCTATAGTAGGGATCTGAGCTGAACTTACTGAGGCGGACAGAAGCTCAGTGAACGCCAAACTGGCCGTGGTGTTTGAGAACCACCACATACCACAGTTCACTGATTTCCCCAATTACTTTGGGGTAGTTTGGCACGTATAGAAATGTTCAACAAAAGTTCTCTTGTTGGACACTTCTGGGAAGTAATTTGATTGTTAATTACAAACGCTCAGGGTGATTGCTCTGCATAATTGTTTTACTCCTTCAGTCCTCCATTAGAGGCTTATCTGCCGAAGGTTTATTTTTCGATCTTTGAATTTTTAACGTCTTCCTATGTCATGCTGATGCGACATGAGTGACCTCTCCAGATAAAATTCTTTAACCAGCCAGGGTATCCGGTGCCTTCTGTGAGAGGTAGAAGTGGGAGACAGTAGGACCACAGGCATTTGATCTCCAATAGCATCTGTAATCACAGAACAGACACACACACACACACACACACACACACACACACACACCCCATTTCAAAATTCTGTGCCTTTTGAGAAATAACTTCAGTTATATGCTGTAAATGGCTTGAAAATCATCAAGAGTAAAAGGCACATCTCAGAATTAAACCGAATGCATTCCAGATACTATTTCTTTTTATTACCAAGCTGTAGTCTCGACTCTTAACAATAGACCACACAAAACAAGTCCACATTGCTTTAAAGGTAAGTGGACAGAGGCTCGCCTGATACCGCATTCCTGAGAATAGAACCTTTTATTTGCTGTCATAGTGATGACTTTTAATTGTCCTAATAAATAAGCTTTTAAAAAGCTTCTAAAATGTTCTCTAATAACATACTTTGGTCTTTAGCCATAGAAATGCAGAAATAATTAGAAGTGGCATTGTGTACACTGCCTTCTGGACTGGGCTGAAGGTGAAGGAGAAAGTCTCATGCTATCCTTGTCAGCTGCAAGGGTAATTACTGCTGGCTGAAATTACTCAACATTTGTTTATAAGCTCCCCAGAGCATGCTGTAAATAGATTGTCTGTTATAGTCCAATCACATTAAAACACTGCTCCTTGCAAACTGCTACCTCCTGTTTTCTGTAAGCTAGACAGAGAGAGCCTGCTGCTCACTTATTGAGCACCGAGCAGGGAAGAGCTATGTGTAATGTGATTGTTTTCATTAGATTCCTCTCTGTCCAAGATCACATTTGTCGTTTTCAGAGTCTGAATGCTAGTGGGGTCCATTACGTTCATTAGGACCCTTTTATTTGCTTTAGGGAGGATGGATATCTTTATTATTGGGATGTGTATGGAACAGTTTGGAAAGAAATTTAAAACAGAATAAGAGAGTGACCACATACATTTCCTTCTGCACATAGGATTTGTTTATCTATATTGAGTGTTAGGAAGTTCATAGCATTTACTGGTTACACCAATTTGACTTCATGTAGCACATATTTATGGAGTCCATGCTATATGCCTAACACTAGGCTAGGTACTATGAAGATAAATATTTACTCTTTTTAAGAAGGCTCAAATATAGCTGGGGAATAATGACTTAGATGCATGATAAAGTTAAAGGCTAATAAGATATGTGATAAAATACAGATTTGAAATACAATAAGCACTAACATGAACATGCGGAGTATATGTGTGGATGATACAAAGCAAGTCTTTGTATTTAGAGAGCAAACAGAATTTACTGTTTCATAAAGGAAATAAGGCTTTATGGATTAAATTAATTGTGTCCCCTTCAAAAGGCACTGGAGACAACTCAAAGAGTAGTTCACTCAACTTTTTGGTGAACCTTGCTTCCCGTTTACTATTTCACACGAGAGAGTTTTGACGGGACCTTTAGGCTGGCTGTCCTAAAATGTTTTGAATACAGAAGAGAACAGGAAATTAAAAGCAGCTCAACAGAAAGAGCCTGGATATTCACTGAACCAAATCCTACAAGAGTCCACTTTTGCTCTCTAATTGATTAGTAAATAAGTTTAGCCATTTTGGTTTTGTTCATGTTGGGGAAAGAATTGGAAATCATTCCCGAGATGTTTCCATTTGTCATTGACCAAGATTTCCAAAACCCCTGTGAGTATGTCTCCACAGCAGTTTCAATTAAAAAAATATACACCTGTTTTCAAAAGAGAGAGATACTGGAAGAAAAAAATTGCAGAGAAGGGATATTACTCAGCAGATGGCAGGTACAGGAATAAGAAATACGAATTGAATTTATATTCAGATCTGAGACACAAAAGGACTAGCTGTGAATTGGAAGAAAATGGGTATAATCATACTTTCTAGGAAATCTTTACATATTTAGCTTTTCTCTTCTTTTACACCATTTCAAAGTTTTCTCGAGGAAATTATCCTTCTTTTTCTTCCTTTTCTTTTATTTTTTAATTTTTATTTATTTTTTAAATATTGTCAAGTTGGTTTCCACATAACACCCAGTGCTCATCCCTTCAAGTGCCCTCCTCCATGCCCATCTCCCCCATCCCCTTCCCCCACCCCCATCAGCCCTCGGTTTATTCTTGGCATTCGTCTCTCATGGTTTGCCTCCCTTCCTCTCCCCTCCCCCATTCCCCCCTTCTTCTCCCCCACGGCCCTCTAAGTTCTTCCTAATCCTCCTATATATGCAAACATATGATATTTGTCTTTCTCTGCCTGACTTATTTCGCTCACCATAACACCCTCAAGGTCCATCCATGTTGCTACACATGGCCAGATTTCATTCTTTCTCATTGCCATGTAGTATTCCAGTGTACAGATAAACCACATCTGCTTGAGCCATTTGTCAGTTGATGGACACTTAGGCTCTATCCATGTTTTGGCTATTGTTGACAGTGCTGCTATGAACATTGGGGTACACGTGCCCCTATGCGTCAGCACTCTTGTTATCCTTCTCTTTCATTTCATCTGAAATCGATATGGGGTTTTGGAACTCTCTCATTTCCTAGTACATATACCAATGTCACTGGAAAGCAGTGCAAGAGGTAGAGACATTTGGGTATCAGAAATGATGATTCAATTAGACTTTACGGTAATTCCTGCAAGTGCTGTATTCTAGGGTTTAGTGCAGAAAAGAGCATCAAATGCAGATCAGATTTTGGGTAGGCACATATAGTGCCATGGAAAGCCCGTGATATTTTACTTGGAAAACTAAATGAACATAGGGAGGCCAGTGTTATGTCCATTTCAAGATGTTTGGCTACATTTATTTTCAAGAGAAAACTAAAGCCAAATAAAATTGTTCTTTAGGGCTGGGACACATTGTCTTAAAATAGACTGAATCCATTTGTAATCTATATAACATTTTTATATGCTCCCATTACTCACTTTATGCCATTAGGAAAGCACTGAATCTTTAAAGAGAAACTTCCTACAGCTAAAAAAGACATTAAGGGGGAAAAATGCTGGGAGCCATAGTGACAGGTACAACTAAGCTTGTATCCTTCGGTTCCCTGGAAACCAGTCAAACACTATCTCATCTTGCAATGGTTGTGTCTGATCCTTTGCTTCAGACATCTTCCTAATAATGGCAACTGCAGAGGTGACTGTCTGCAAATAAGGGTTTGCAGCCACTGGGCATCCATCACATTTCTCCAGAGCAACATTAGACCACCCTAATGGGTACTCCCGTCTTCATTATGATATTAATTCTCTAAATTTCCAAAGTGATTTCATTTGTAACGTGACAAAGGCTGGCTGCTCAGGAGACAAACTGTTTTCATCCCCCTCCTGCATGCTCACAAAAGCTTGCTCTCTTTAGTCTTTGGGGGAAAAAGAATTTGATAGCATCAGATCTCTTGTGATACACAAGGCTGGCTAACAGCTACACCACCTGCCAGCACTTCGTGCCTGCCCATCCAGCTCGAAGCTTTCTAAAGCAGTGGTTGATGAGTGGAACATGGAGGTTGGCTTGGAAAGAAACTACGTGGAGAGAAAACAGCGGCAGAATAAAAAACTCGGCATGGAAGCCGAGTGGGATTTGATGGTGACAGTGGGGTCAGAGAGAGACTGGAAACAGAATCTGTTGCAATAGGGATAGTTTGGGAGATGCTATCTCACACCGTGCTTTTTCTTCCTCTTACCTGGGGACTTTCTTGTGGCTACAAATTCCACCACTGCCAACCGAACACAACCTCCAAAATATGGTAATTCATTTTTCTTTCAATATGCTAGCCTCTATGGACTCTAATTCAATCTACCCACATCAAAATTAGCTTATCTTCTTCTACAATGTTTACTAGGTACAAAACTTAACACTTCAAAAAAAAAAATCCTGTCTCAATCAATATTGAGGATTTTCCACTCACCGAGGATCATTCTTTCTAACTGAATTAGCATCATGGATAGCAAATCCGTATTGAGTGACCCAATGCCAAGTTTTTAAGAGGTCCAGCATTGGTCAAAATATTGAAGCAGATTAAATTTTTCTCTGCTTCCCCCTTCCTTGCCTTCTTATAGAAGCTTCTTGCTCTTACTTCTTGTTTGCCTTCAGTTTCAAAGTGAAGGGACTGGGCCTTGCATTTATTGCCCCAGAGCCACCTGTGCTGCCCAGCCTGGTCAATACCACCGTGTTGTTAGACATTGTCCTGGATGGTGACCCCTTGGGCTGAGTCCTCTGTTTGCAAAGTTCGGAAGACAGGAGAGAGTTTTTGTGCTCTGAGCACTGGGGAGGAAGGACTTGGTTATAAAGGTTCCTGCTTTCACAGGATTATTCTGGGATTTATGTGCCAGGGTGGTAACTTCACACACCATAATAGCACTGCTGACAGGTGTACCTATGGGGAGAAATTTGATGATGAGAATTTCATCCTGAAGCACATGGGTCCGGGCACCTTGTCCATGGCAAATGCTGGACCCAACACAAATGGTTCCCAGTTTATCATCGGCACTGCCAAGACTGAGTGGTTAGATGGCAAACACGTATATGAGGGCATGAATATTATGGAAGCCATGGAGCATTTTGGGTCCATGACTGGCAGATGAGCAAGAAGATCACCAGTACTGACTGTGGCAAATCTAATAAATTTGACTTGTGTTTTATCTTTACCAGACCATTCCTTCAATAGCTCAGGAGAGCACCCCTTTACCCCTATCTGCTCAAAATATCTTATAATCTTTGTCCTATTGCTGAGGTCTATGGTGTCATATTTTCCTTACCCAGCTCCACATCTACATGGATTGCAGAGTTAAGTTTATGATTATGAAATAAAAATTAAGCAAAAAAAATTAAGGGAAGGAACTGGATTGCAGAATTCAAGTTTTAATGTTTTATATTATTTCATATTATATTTGTATTAATGCTCTAAGTATTATTTTATATTATATCTGATTTTCTGTCCATATATGTTCAAACACTTGGTGCTGTTGCAGAATATGGTTAGGCCATATCTCATCATCACAAATTTTAACTGAATATTCATATAATAGATCTACAATATCAGGATATTTGCTATTACTCAGAATCTCCAAGACGTTATTATTTAGAAAAAAATTGTAAAGCTTTATTCTGGAGTAGATTTCTTTTAGATGTTATTATTAATGGAACACAATCATATGCATTATATATGTTGCTTTTAGAAATATCAAAATATAAATGTACAGATTTTTAACAAAGTAAAGCAATTATTTGAAAGTGATGAATTTTGTCTTTTTCCCCCAACCACAAATTCTTTTTAAAAAGTTATTTGGAGCAAAAGAATATTACTGAATATTTCACCTCTCACCCATCCTATTTTTCAATTTAAGAGATTGTCCTATGAATTTCTTAAAGTTTTTGCTTGTTTTGTTTTAAAAATATATTCAGACTAAGCTTTGTCTATTTAATTTAAACTTTTGTAAATGTTACAACTGCCCTTTAGAAGTTGAGAGTTGGCTGTTTCTTCTTATAGTTTAATTTCTAGACTAAGTCATATCTCAAGTTGTAATATTTTGCTTGATACAGAAGATAAGGGCATGCCCTAAAATTAACGTGTATCTTATGAATATTTGTAAATCTGTGTTCAGACTATTCCCAAATAAGCAACGTCTGATTTCAAATGGCTCTTACCTACTGTTGCCAGGAATGAGGTCACTGCTGATAGTAACTGTGCAGAATCCTATTCCCTTCCTAGTCTCTTTTGCAAGTGCTCGAGTGGCAGAATCCCTTGCGATGGCTGAAGATAAAACCTGGTGGCCTGATGTGTTGGGGAGGGAGCAGGGTGGAGATTCCTGTTAACACTAGGGGCTTTTCACTGTGAGAGATGTCTTCGCTGGGTGTCAGATTAAAACAAAAGAGTTGAGTTACCATTCAACCATCAGAATTTTATTGACAGTCTACTTACTATGTGCAAACTAGCCCTTCTCCTCCAATTTCCTTCTCAGAACATAGTGTTTCACTTTCTTCGAATGATTGGAAGTGTATGGGTCCAAAACCTATAGCTAAGGCATAAGGCCCTTGCTGTGGGACTGGCTTTGGATGGATAGCATTTACTGCAACCTAAATAAAATGTAAACAAATATAGGATCATTGAATCTCTGACATCTGATTGAAACTCGAAATTAAATCCAAGCTCTTTGAGTTAGGGGTTCTTTCTTAATTGTGTTTTCATTATCTCTGCTTAGCATTTAATAGGCCTTCAATATATATTCACTGTACTGAGCTGACCCTATAACAAGATCCACACCTGATACATTTCCATTAGTTTACAGTATAGGAATTCAAACTCATAGTTTGGACAGTTCGTGTCACTATTGGGGAGTATGCAAAGACTAAGAGCATGAATAGCATGCTATTATGTTGGCAGTACAATACCTGGCATAATTTAATAACATCTTGTATGGTGATAGGAATTTTTAGTAATCAAGAATTTAATTTTAGGCTGAGCAAAACAAGTGCCTAAATTATTTTAGGTGACTCTTGAAAATCAAATTAGCTTGAAGAACTATTTAAAATTGCTTCTATATTGCTATTTTTATAACTGACTCTCATCTAATATATTTGAAGATATTGTTTCACAGAAATGTTTTTCACTTGAAAATAAAGTGAGCAAAGAAATCATAGATGACCGTTCTTGTAGTGGTAAAATGATGAATAAACATACACAAGCTGGGGATCAGACTGGATTGATTAATCCAATGATTTCGCATAAACCTAGCCAGCTGGCAGATGTGTAGTTTCCTTTTTTCTATGATTGCCATCTGCGAAGATCCAGAGCTGGGTTGAGACTCTACCTTAATGAGTGCTGATTCTTAGATCTCATCCTTCTAATCCAACAGGTCCCACTAATGCCTTTTTAAAGCACTTGGAAGGTCCTAAATTAATCTCACTCTTCCCAATCACAAACCAGGGCTCAGAGTGCTTGGCTCAGAGAGTTACACCCATGTTAGTATTGAGAAAACAGCCTTCCTGATAGAACATGCTCTCACGTTCCTGTAGTCATGGAGGTAAGGCATGGTGGATACACTAAAAAAAAAAAAAGTTGAACTCTATAGTCATTGCGTATTAGCCCATAACATGAAAAATAACATGTCTCATAGTGGTTTTTACTTTTTTAAAAATTCACTAGTAGAATGTGGTATGTACAGAGAAGGGCACTAGTCTAAAAATTAAGGATCTTAAGTTCAGGTTCCAGCTTAACCAAAACATTGGCTCTTTGTCCTTGGACAAGCCATGTACTCCCCAGTGTCTCAGTTTTCTTAATGTTCAAAAGGAAATTGAGCACGTGAGGTTCACAGTTCGTGAGACGAAGCCCTTGCGCTAATAGCATAGAGCCTACTTGGCATTCTCTTCCTCTCTGCCCCACCCCACACCGCACATACACATAATCATTCTCTCTCTCAAAAATAAATAAATAAAAACGTAAAAAAAAAGAGGTGATTGGTGAAGATAATCTCTTAAATCTCTTAAAAATTCTAAAATAATTGCCATTTTTAAAAACAAAAATTCTACTTCTTTAATTACTCATTTACAACCATTACTTACTCTGTTTCCTTTTGAGAGTGAATAGAATGTTCATTTATTATATTATTTTTAACAATACTCACAAAAGAATATCATTTTTTAACATTATCATGCCATTGTCTGTAAGTCTTTATTGTTGCTGTTTGAAGTAACCGTGAGATTTTTGGTAAGAAGATTTGTTTTTTTCAATAGACATTTTCCTCCAGAGTAGCTAAATTCTATCACCATTGTTTCAGTTATAGCAGAAGCATCAAGTCAAGTTGTAATTCTGAAAGAAGAGTTTGAAAAGCGCTGATTTCTTTTCTACTCAATTTCAAAAAACCAAAAAGTATGATAAAATTAAGCATAAAACCACTATCAGTTTTCTTCTATCCTCAGTTATGAAAATCAAAATGTATGCTAGAGGTAGAAACTCTTACATGTGTAAAGATAGAGCCGTCTCTTAGAGGAGACCTGTGTTTGCTTGGAAAACTCTTGTCCCAGATATCTGCATAGTTTATCACTTTATTCAGATATGTGCTAAGATGTCACCTCATCAGAGAGAACATTCCTGATCCCATGTAGGTAATAGCATCTTTTGGGGCGCCTGGGTGGCTCAGTTGGTTAAGCGTTTGACTTCGGCTCAGGTCATGATCTCACGGTTTGAGGGTTTGAGCCCCACGTTGGGCTCTGTGCTGACAGCTATCTCAGAGTCTGGAGCCTGTTTCAGATTCTGTGTCTCCCTCTCCCTCTGACCCTCCCCAGCTCATGCTGTCTCTCTCTCTCAGAAAGAAGTAAAAAAACATTTTAAAAATAGCATCTTTTTTGGTGCTTGTGCTCTTTCCTTTTTATTTTTTCCAACATCTCTTCTCATAACCACTGAGCTGGAATAGAAGCTCTATGAGAGCAGGCACAATGTATCACCAGCAGGCACTACCCAGTCACCAGTGCCCAGGTCAGAACATGGCCTTTAGAAGCAGCTGAACAAACAATGAATGAATGAATGCCTGAAAAACCTTAGTGCTAAACCAAACTGGTCAAGTGAAGGATAGACCGGTGTGGAGTAAAGAATAACATGGAATAAAGGATAGTCCTTGCATCAGGGGAAGTCCAAGCTCTGAGCTAGAGCTTACCAGCTCAAATGTCTACAGGGATCAATAAGTTAAATGTAAATATGTGGGTAACAATAGAAAGAGGTGAGAACTGTTGCAAACTGGAAAATATATTCAAGCCTAAAGATATCTACACATTTTAAACACCTGGAAGCCAAAAGGAAAAGGCAATGTGCTTGTAATGTGTGCCAGGTAACCTTGGTGGAACAGTGCAGGGAATAATGACCTTGTGCTCTCTTAGGAAGGAGACAAAATGTAAAGCAAACTAAATGAAACTTAAAATGGAATCTACCTGTACGTTTGAATAGCTATTGATGTGGAAGGTCACCAAGAAACAGAACTTGAGCTCCTGGATATTGAGCCTGATGGTAACATCAGAGCGTTTATCACTAATATTTCTGGGGGAGTGATGTTGAATGTGATTCTAAGTGTTCAATATAAATCAATATTTTTCAAGCTATATGTTCCTTGCTTCTAGAGAAAAGCCCCTTTATCTGCCATCGGATTTCTTTCAGAAAGTCAGATCATTACAGATATCATATTTCTGACATTTCCTTTTAAAGCAAAAATGACAAACTTGCATGTTCTAATTGTCCCCTAGTCTTTCATTGCATAGTACTGTTTAAGGCTTCTTATACTGTCAAGAACCCTTTACCCAGAGTGTATATTGAAAATAATACATGCAGGTATACAGAATTTAAGTTACAGAAAAGTTTTTGTTCTAAGAGATGTGCTTCATTCCAGAAAGCTGTGCTGATTTCAGGGTACTTACCATACCATTTCAAGCTACAGTTAAGGCACTTTTAAACCTAAATTTTCTTCCATGTGTTTACAATTGCTCCAACTTCAGCTCATCAAGTAGTAGTTGGCCAAGGTATAGTTTGCTTTTTTTCCCCTATCTACCTTAGCTTCAGAGGTAAAGCCAACATTTAAGCATCTATATCTATCTATCTATCTATCTATCTATCTATCTATCTATCTATCTATCTATCTATCTATCTACCTAAACCTAAGGTGATACATACATTCACATATGTATGTATATGTATCACCTTAGGTAGAAGAAGTACCTCTGGTTAGCTCTCCAGATATTTTGTGCATCTTGGGTCTTCCTACTAGGTGTCATAATAGTTTATATTAAAACTCAGCTTGCAGGTCAACATGGAGGTGGTCTGTTCCCAGTTTTTTGCTGACTTCCAGGAACCTGTAGGAATCAATGTCAGCAGGAGGGAGTTGGTTCCAAAATTCTCTTTCCTCTCTATTTATAATTTTTCTCCCCTGACACTCACTCAGTTCTAGGGATGGAAAAGCATATCTTCTTCAACATTCCATTGTGCCTTCAACATTCCATACAAGAAAGGTAGAGTCAAGCCTCAATATATAAAGAGGCTGCTGATGTTTAGTTAAATTCAGTAGACATTTATTGAAAACCTCCCATGTTCTAGACCCTGCGCCTGGCTTCTGCTTCAGTCTAGAGGGGGGGATGTCAGGCCTTCTGAGCACATTACGTGCATAATAGCACAAGGACCACCAGGCCAGACCTACCAATTGTCATAATGGTGTATTTGGACAATGGGCAGCTTTTTCTATTACATGTATATCATTACATTATATTTCCCATTTCTTTAACTTAAGAAAAAACCTTCATATTTTTAGTAGCATATCCATCTTAAATTCCAAATTAAATATTAACCATAAGGAAAGGAGTGGTCAAAGATACAAAAGAGTTTCTGTCTGGATGTGCCAATCAAAAAGGGTAGGTTTTTTTTTGTATTCTTTCAGCTTTATTTGTCTGTGGGGAAAAGTAAATTCCAGGAGTAGCCTAGTTTCCCAGAGTTCAAACCTGGAAACTATTAACAGAAGTACTGATCTTTGCTGTCCTGAGGGTGTTGGGAGAAAAGGGTGTATCTCAGTCACTAAATATAGATTTACAGAGCTCCCATCAAACAGTGATGTTCTGCAGGAGCAAAGACAAGCAGCACATATCTCAGGAAAGAAAATGAAGGTTGAAAGAAGCCATTGTGAACAGTGCATGTTTTCCATTATGCACCACTGTTCACGTGACAAGTATGTATGTAGCCAAAGTGAAAAATGCATGAGTGCCAAACTGAGCACACACTCCTCTCTTGACACAATTGAAGCAGAACTTCTAATGCATCTGTGATTGTGGGTCAGTTGATATATACCTGGAGTCCTGTCAGGAGGAAATATGAATGTGCATAAAACTCCTAAATTTAGTATTTGAGATGGTTGGTATGAGCCATTCACCTACCCTTTTCCCCTCCTTCTAGCTTCTCCTTTTCTCTTTTCTTCTCCCTCTTCTCTTCATGAATTTATGGTTCAGAAATTATTCAAACTGACTTCAAGCTCTGTCATTTCTTCATAGGTGTTTTATGTGTGTTCTTGGATTTTCATCTTGTCACTGGGTCCAGAAGCAGTGGTATATCATCACATTAGAACATTTTACTGTGCTGAATCTGTTGGCTTGCTTAAACCCAGGGCAGCAGAGCCAAACCAAATTCTGAAATGATCCACTGAGTCTTTTCTGCAAACATTAAAGAGAGAAAAAAGTTAGCTCCGTAAGTTGAACAAATGCTACATTAAAAATAAAGGGCTACATGGTTTGACACTGAAGCTTTGGTTTATGATTTTATTTCAATTGCTAGAATATTAGTTTTGGGGTGCTCTTACACACAGCTGATGTAAATGGAGGTTAAATACTACTTAATGAATGGTTCTTATCTTGTCTTTTTCTTTTATGGTTACATAGTCTACTTGTTCTATTCCCCAATTAATGACTACAACTTGCTGTATGTAATTATAATGTATATATTGGCATTTTTTAGTCTTTGCTATGTAATCTTCAGAATGATATAATAAAAGGGCAATTATCTCATCCTAAATATATAGCCTTAGAAAGAACCTTGAGTATATACATCTCTTTCTCTTTCTTCCTCTCTCTTTTTCTCTTTTTCCAAAGTTTGCATATGCTTGTCTTGAGATACCTGAATTTTCTCAGTGACAGCAAGATGACGATTAATCAGCTGGGTTCCTATCTGTGTTTAACTGCTTGTCTCTAGCATTGAGTGGGAGAAGTTCTTGTAGTAGTTTACTAAAGTGATTTGCATTATACCTATTAAAATTATTGTATTAATAATATATGTCATCAGCAACTTGTCACTTGAGTACGTTTTAGGATATCTGTAGGAGTATATAATATAAATCTGAATTCTAGGCAAAACTATACAATCGGTTCTAAACTCTATTATGCATAAGATTAAAACCTTGAAGGTTTAAAATGACAGGTTCATCATCAAGTGCACTGTACTTTTTATTCTGAAGAGACAAAAGACTTTGTGCTTCTTAGGTCTTCATGAAAACTCTACCAGTAATTTTCAGAGTAGCGCTGTGCTGGTGAAGCCTTTACCGCCATCAGGGTATCCCGTGGTGCTCTCCATCTGGATGGGATAGGGAAAAAATTGATAGAAAAAAATGGAAGGAAAAGTGATTTTGTTGTTGTTGTTGTGTGTTTAAAATCGCCAGATGCAATCGCTTCTTGGCCTTTTGGCTAAGATCATATATAGTATCTGTTCTTATCAGTTTAATAAAATCACCAGATACTTATTTCTCTCCTCTCTTCTCCTTTTCTCTCTCTCTGTTTAATGTTTATAGCTTTGTTATGATTAGTCTTTTGCAGCCATACCCGGGAGCTTACATGTTGAAAAATGAATCACATGGATAAAGTCTAAAACATCTAGAGAATTGTTTCCTAATGAAATGGCCACTTGTGGCAAGCCTGAATTTGCTCTGTATTTGGAAAGATGTTACCACTCAACTGGAAACTTTACTATTGACAGATCAATAGTCAACCTTTGTATAGAATAGAGCCATCCCTTGAAAATTTGAACGTAGATGGTTGCATTTCCCAGATTTACCTTCTAAGATTACAAGAATGAAGGTTATAAAGTATCACCTGGGAGAGAGAGGGCTGCTTCAGAGAGAAAAATGCACAGCAATATTCTCAAGTACCCCTTCCCAAAACAGAATCTCTGACTGTAAATTACAACAAAGTAGCTGCAATAAACTCTAAATTATCTGTGTTAATGCAAGGGTGCATCTGTTAAAAGGCATTTATATTAAATTTGGATGACATTGTCAGTTGGCAATGGGTGGGGTGTATTATATTTATTATTTAAATTATGCTGCATCTAGGCTAATATTAGAATCTCAGTAGTTTGCATTTCCTGCACAAACTATAATAAGAGAGAAAAGGCTCAGAGGTGTGTAGATGGCAAATGGAAGCCACTCTGATAGCAATCATTTCTAACAGATAAGCCAGGAAGTAGATAATTTACACTTGGGTGATCTGTAGATTACTAGAAATGACTGTAGGTGTATGTGCTTAGAATTCATGGTTCTACATACATTGCTATCAGGTTGATTTCTGAAAAGGAATGTCAACAGATGAATAATGTTGAGGTAAGATCTTGTGGTGTGTGTGTGTGTGTGTGTGTGTGCACGTGTGCGTGCACGTGTGCATGCCAAAGGACTTAGATTTGAACTCATCTCTGATCTTAATAAATCTTCAAAATCTCTCAGTAGCAGGGCACCTGGGTGGCTCAGTCAGTTAAAGCATCTGACTTGATCTTGGCTCAAGTGTTGATCTTAGCATCTTGAATTCAGACCCCATGTTCTGCCCCTGCATTAGGTCTCATGCTGGTCCCCGCACTGGGTTTGAAGCCTACTTAAAATGTTTCTGAGTTTCAATTTCTCTATCCATAACATGGAATGATATACCTGCCTTTCTTATCTAATGTGTATTATATCCTGAAGTTAGCCACAAATCGTTATAAAGATGGGTAAGACACAAGTTTGAGCCACAAGGAGATTGGGGGTGAGCAGGGAGCAGGTGATAAATAAGCAGTCTCACTAACAGAGAAAGAGTTATAAGAGAGGTTGCCTTAAGTAATTCCATAAACTGCCTTGTAATAATATATAATATACTATGTAATATAATATATACATATATATCTGTATCTATTGAACCATGAGATACTTGAAGTTAGGAATCATGTATAATTTTGAATCATCAGAAACTAGCTCAGGCATAGGCCATAAAAGACCCACAAATCTTTTTGTGTGTGTGTGGAATAAATGATTCTTAAACTACTCAGGTGAGAAAAACTTTGTACCTTGGACTGGGAAAGTTAGACTTAGAAACAAGTACTGTTTGCATGCTGCTGGGTCAGCACCAACCTTACAAGTGGGTTATTTAATGAGGTCTTATTTCTAATTTACCTAGCATAACCTCATTAAACAGAACTAATGTGTGCCATGGTATAGGAAGTAGGATCCATTAAACACCCAAAATGTCACTCCCAGTATCTGGTCTTACTTATTGGTTGGAATACCATTAGACGTTCACTCTGACAACTAAGGAATTGTATCCCTGGAAGTTTTTCTTGAAATTTTGATGTCCCAGAGGAAAAAGTAAAACTTTTAAAGTATGGTAAACCCCGAATACTGTAGTGTCAATTAATTTTTGATATTACCAAAGGGTATATGAGATATACTAGGGAAGCCTGGTATGAAAGAAAAAGGGAAAGGTCTATAGACTGGAACCCTGCAAGTGTGAGCCCGACCCATTAGGTGGATGCTGGGGTGGTGTGGTGTTCTCCCTTCAGCCAGGATCAATGGGACGGTACTGACTCTCCAGCACTTGGGAATGTTCTCCTCTCAAGTGCTAAGAGGACCTTGGTTGCAATCAATCTTCACCTAGCTGTGGACTAGTCTTGGCAGTTTCTGTACATCTGCCAACAATGTCACTTGTTAAACTCCTTCTGCCCACCATGAGAAGTGAGAAACTCAAGAATACATCAAAGTGAGAATTTTGATGGGGGTTAAAATGGCCACATCTGTACATTTCCTTCTGTGTTCCTAAGTTACCAGGAGAAGACATCAATCACTAAACTGAGATAGGTGGTATGAGGTAGGAAGCAACTAAGAAGAGCTCTGTAGACCCTTTGATTACCCACTTCCCCCTTCCAAGTCGAGTGTCACTCATTTAGCAATCTTGTGCAGAAACAGCCGTCAAGCTAAGTCTTACAAGGGAAATGCCAAGACAAAAATATCAGTACACACATGAAATATTGAATGGAAGTCAAGTACTGGTAATGAAGGTTGCTAAGCAAGACTAAGGAACAAAATTCCAAAGCCACAGGTAGAGATAAGTCTTGCACTTTTCGCATAAGATTTAGGAGTGAGTTATTTTTCCTTTTTTAGTGTTAGAGAACAATCCATTTTATTAGAGTGTTTGCAGGAGATACATGAATGGTGTAAATTACATATTACTATTTGCCATGGAGATCTTACTGTCCCAATTAAGTGTCTGTTTAGTTAGCACATTCTGTAGTGAGCCATCCTTCTAAGGCTTGGTGGTATTTCATGGTACGTCAGTCAATAACCCGTGTCCCCAGCCTAATTGCCAAGGGGCTATATCCTGACTCTTAGTCAGAGGTTGGCCTTGGAAAGTATAAAGTTATGTTTGTTAAATGCAAGCCTTATGATCTCTGGAAGGCGTTAGCAATAATCTTCCTGCCCATTGCACAAATTTTTCCCTGTAAATGCCAGTGATCATGGTGTAGACAAGCATATGCTCCAATCCCATGATTTTACTTGAAAACTAAATTCCTGTCAGCTTCTAAAGCCTTGCTCTCTCTTTTAATGTTAGCATTTCGTTAAAGTAAATGGAATTAGAAGTAGAAATAAATCATTTTAATCACACATGAAGCACAATTTTTCATGAGTACTTCCAACATTTTTATATGAAACAATAGAAAAATGAATGTATTAATTTGCAGCCAATTTGAAAAATTCTAAAAAATATTTAATTTTAGTTCTGAACACTTGTCTATGTTATTTAGAAATAATTTTTTATTGTTATATTTTTGTCCTTCATCTGTGTTTTGTAATGTACATTTTTTTTCAAATTGAAATATAGTTGACATAGAATATTATATTAGTTTCTGGTGTACAACATAGTGAGCTGACACTTATATACAATGAGAAATGATCACCATGAGAAGACCGGTAATCATCTGTCACCATACAAATATGGTCAATATTATGACCATATTCCTAGTTGTACTTTACATCCCTGTGTCTTATTTGAAATAAATCTCTTTTAGATTATCTAGCTCTGAGTCTAGAGTTAAATGATAAATTTTCTCTAATATTATTTATTCTAAAGAGAAATAAATTCTTGTGCATGTGTACATACACATAAATACACACACAGCTTTTAAACTTCAAGTGCAAATTTATCTAATTCATCTCTTAACATAGTATATCAGTGTAAGAAAAGTATGGATTTAATATGAGTAAACCAACATATTATTAAAAAAAACAGTCAAAATAATTGCTAAGGGTAAGTTTACCAATATTTACCAGAGCTTTGATTTCATTTTCACACAGACCTGATTCTTAGGAAATAAAGCCTGAGTGAAAGTAAAGATTCCCTTAACTGGTATAACTGGTGAAGAATCTGTCTTCGTAGTTATTTTGAAATTCGTATTGAATTTGTTATTATTTTGAAAAATGAACCCAGGTAACAATCACACTTATTTGCCACAATTTTATATTTTACATTAGGAAAAATATAAATGTACTAATTAGAAACAACACAAACCCTTTGATGAAAGTTTTACATTTAATTTAATTCTTTGCTCAACCAAAAAAATTGATTCAGGGCTGCTGTATAAGATTGTGCAGTTTGGGTACTACACAAAATTGGTTGAATATCTAGGTGGAACTCTAAATCAAGCCTCTTCTCAGCTGATTAACCTTTGATTTGGGGACAGCAACTATCATTTTGTCTAATTCCTGCAAACATCTCATATAAACACTCTGCATTTTTTACAGTAAACTTTAGACTCAACTTGGGGCTCTAATTCATGACCTTGAGGTCAAGAGTCACATGCTCTATTGACTGAACCAGCCAGACATCCCAACACTCTATAGTTGTTTTTTTTTATTTTAAATGTTTTATTTATTTCTGAGACAGAGAGAGACAGCGTGACCAAGGGAGGGTAAGAGAGAGAGAGAGAGACATAGAATCTGACACAGGCTCCAGGCTCTGAGCTAGCTGTCAGCACAGAGCCTGACATGAAGCTGGAACCCATGAACCACGAGATCCTGACCTGAGCCGAAGTCGGATGCTTAATGGACTGAGCCACCCAGATGCCCCCACTCTATTGTTTTAATTCAAGTTTACTTTTTAGTTTTAAATCTGGATTTCTAAGCCTATATTTTTAATAATCTGACTAGGTTAAAATTTTAAAGAAGTAATAAGTAGAATGAATCAGACAAATGTGATTTGATTTCTCTCTCCTACCCCATTTTGTTGATGTAAACCATGCTTTTGTCATAAAATACCACAACTTCAATCCAGAAAAATACAGCCAATATTAAGGTTTCATTTATCTTTTCCATGTTACTCCTAATGAAAATTGAATAATCTCATTGGAGGAAACTTTTACCTGTTTTTAAAACCAAGTTATCTATTATTTGTAATAGATATTTATAATAGATTCTTTTTTTCTCATATAACTTAATAGTTAAAGAAAGTAGTAGCTATAGATTATTTCAAACCTAAATATATGCCACAAAATAATCTTATCACTTACTTTTACCATCTTACTCAATTGGCATTAGAAACACACATGATAGATGAATAATATCATGAGTTTTTGTTGAGTTGAGATCTGCAATTTGATTAATATTTCACTTAATTTTATCTTAAAAATAGGTACCCCTTTGAATTATGATGATGAGTGAAATGTAGTACCTTCACTGAGAAAAGTTAAGGATAGTCTCATATACCCTAGTGTGTCAGGGTATAGAATTGTCATATTCAAATTTCATCCAACAGTGTTCAGTATAAAGTAGATAGGACTTGTTGAAGGGCATTTTTAAATCACAGAATAACAAGGTTAGAGGCAACTATATTGACAACTTCTAGGTCATGTCTTTAAAGACAAAGATGTTTGTCCTGAATATAATGGTAGCTGGGACATGGTAACAAGTTTGGATTTAGACATGGGGCCATATGATGAAGATGACTGACCAGTATGAATACCTGAATGTCATGATAAAGCAGAACTTTCTACTGACCTAAATCATCTCCCTATCAGTGACCATCTCATTTAATGCCACAGTATATTGGGGTTTCTTTGTTACAGCAGTTTAGTCTAGACCCTGACTAACAATTTTACATGTGGGATAATCTGCTTCCTCCTAAGTTCTTTTATTTGTTCAAGTTATGGCATTTAGAATTGTACAGAATTAGTATTCCCCCTTTCAAATATTATATTGTTTTAACTATTGAGGGGTAATGACTGTTTGCTATATGTTTATTCTTCTTTTCTAAGTCTTCATCAGACTCTATTCCTCAAATGTCTGGGCATTACCTCCCTTATCTGGATGCCATAACCCCCTAATGCAGCTGAGGTTTGCTGCTCTGTCACATTCTCATGTTCTTTTTCATGAAGAAACTCTCAGTTTCTATATAATAATAATCTCCTACGAAGAGCTTAAATTATCTCACAACAACCCTATTATTATTCCTATTTGTTCAATAAATAAATGAGCCTTCGAAGGAAAGAATGTCTTGCCTACACAGGTAGAACAATAGCATAGCCAAATGCAAACCCTGATTGGTATGACACCCATGCTTAATAAGCCAATAGGTTCTAATGCTGTTTGATATGCCTTCGTTTCTGAAAAGTATAGGCTTCCACCTTCCACAGGTTCTGTGTCTGGAAAAGAATAAGACACATATTTACTGTCATCACAAAAGCATGTGCTTTTCTGTGTCTATTTTGGTCATTTTTAAACTTGAAAGCAAGAAGAGGAAACATTCCAAATAATTTAGAAAACCAAATCTACCAAACTCTTAGGCCTACTTTATACACAGATGATTCTTGACTTTTTTCTCTTTACTGAAAACACGGGATATTTTCTACTCAAGTGTTTTAGTTTAGTTTTGGTTTTGTTTCATTTAATTTATTCATTTTGAGAGAGAGACAGAGAGAGCATGTGCGAGTTTGTGACGGGCAGAGAAAGAGGGAGAGAAAGAATCCCAAGCAGGCTTCTCCCTGTCAGGGCAGAGCCCCTCGCAGGGCCTGAACCCACAAACTGTGAGATCATGACCTAAGCTGAGGCTGGATGCTTGATGACTGAGCCACCCAGATACCCATCTTATTTTATTTTTTTAATGTTTATTTATTGAGAGAGGGAGAGAGAGAAAGACAGAGACAGAGAAACAGAGAGAAAGAAAGAAAGAGAGACAGAGAACAATTAGGGAGGCAGAGAGAGAAAGGGAGACAGAGAACCCAAAGCAGGCTCTGCACTGCCCGTGTGGAGCCCAATGTGGACCTCGAGCCCAATGAACTGTGAGATCATAACCTGAGTAAAGTGACCTTCTTGGGTCCATTTGAAAAGACAGAGCCTATTCTTCTTTCAAAATAAAATCTTAAAATTATAGGAGGAAAAGGAATTTGAATTTATATCTTCTTGCTTTTAGGTATAAGTACAACACATCTAAGTCTGAATATTGTATCCTTTAAGTGGTTTTATTAACACATAGCCAAGTAGTTCGTGTATATTCATTTTAAACTATTTTAAAATTTATAACTGACTTTTTTATACTGCAGACGCATATGGCTTATTTGTTATTAAACAAGAGTCTTTATGCTTTTTTTCAAGCATTTATACTGTTAATTTTTAAAACATGATCCCATGTCTAACATGTTTAGAAAATAAATACCAAATACAATATGAGTCTTGGCATATTTAAGATGTTGTGAAGTATCCAGAAATTAGAAAGACTGCTCTTTTACTGACATCCTGTGATTCAGTTTAAACAGTCAACTTTTATATGATTAGTATTTACACTCGAAGCTGGATAAGTTCTGCATATTCCCTATAAACATTCAGAATAAACATCTTTAGTCAATGGTAGAAGGAAAGAGACAGGCTTTAGAAAAAATTGGAAGCTGGCTGTCAGTTAATTTTAGCCTAGCACTTTCCTTTCTTATAAAAACATTCAAAATATTGCAATACATCCAGAAATATCAAATAAAGTTCAAACTGTTTAAATTTAATTTGCATCATATTATATCAGATCAAATCTCTAGTTATTTCTTCAATCAATATTTATAATATGCCTGTATTTTAATAAAGATCCAAGAAATAGACTGAAGCTTTGGTTTTAGTACAAATGCACTATCAGTATTTATTATGAGTATAAGCCTAGCAGATATCTAGCATAGATTCATGTCAGTCAAACCAATGTCACCAATAGAAAGATACTCTTTCTAATTGGGAAATGGAAATTAAGGTGGCATTTTTATCATGATGTCCTTTGTGGCTGACACGTGTCTGTGCTGAAATACCTTTGTGCATGAATTCATAGTGTAAGTAGGATAGTTTGCCTTCAGATAAAGTTTTCTTTTAGAGCACTTAAAAAAATTCAAGAATGGCAGAGATGTTTGATAACATTCTCTTTGAGGATGGAGAAGGAAATAAAATACTAAATTATTAGAAGTTACTGTTGAGAAACAGGGTACCTGCTTTATTTGTTGTTATGATTAGAGAAGAATGGATTGAATTAATCTTTGAAACAGAATTGTAGCAAAATATCTAAGTGTCAAACATTAACTGCATTAAAAGAACCCATTATTTGTCTTTTGTTCTCTGTCCTTTTAAAAAAGATAAATGCCTCTCCATTATATTTCATTATCAAATTTCTGTTTAGAGTCCAATATTTGCAAATTTGACAGGTTAAAATATAAACTAGTCTACAGATGACACATTTGAGAACCTATGAACTTCTCTCTCTGCAATCTAGATTTTTATGCTACTGTAGACAATTTCTTTTTTAAAAACAAGGGTTCTTTCAAGTCTAAACACCTATAAATTACAAAATTAACATGCAGTAGGATTCTTCCTATTATTTATTATTTTTGCTATTATTTTATTTCAATCTCTTTTATTCTCTTCAATGAAAAAGGAAGAAAGAAAAGAAAAGAAGGGAACAGTGGCAATGACCAGAACCTACAATGTAAATGAATTCAGTAGGTTCTACAAATAAATTGCCGAATCTTTAACTTTTCAACTGGTTATAGAAAAACCAATCTGGTAACAGAAACGTCTCCCACGTTTCTAGAGATTAATAAGAATAATTATACTGTTACCCCTTTCAAACCAGTGTTTGTTGCAAAACTGCATTCCTAAATATGCATTTTGAAAGCATAGCATGAAAAATGTCAAAATGGCCTCATTTTGGAAGCCAAATAGGAGTAAAAATGAAGGAAACTACTCCTTTTCTCCCCAGTGGTTTGTAGTTGAGTCCCAGTTTCCTAAAGTTCAAACCAAAGGGGAAAAAGAAGACAAGAAAAACATGGAGAGAAAGACACAGCTGTCCAGAAAGAAAGCTACTGAAAAGGAAGGGAGAAAATGAAAGCAAAAATTAGTCCTGCAAAAATGGAGAGACTGAGCTATAGAAACTGGTCACATAAATAGTCATGAAATGAAAAGTTTCAGATTTGTATTGAAGTAAAAAAAAAAAAAAAACTACTTAGAGAAAGGCCAACAGGCCAGACTAAATAATCCTCGACTTACCGTCCAATTCTGAATCCCATATTAGCTGCAGAGATTTTAATGTAAATATGCCATTACACTGTCATTACAGTGATCAGGCTTCATGGCTCACAGGTCACATCTCAGCCACTGTTAATTTTGCAGGCAAAAGCTTTTTTTCTCTTGAAATGTTAATAACTTTCTATTAGTTAATGTAGCGTGACTAAAATTCAGATTAGATATAATTCATTTTAATATCTGTGACTGGCTATCCTGATCATTTAGCAATGGTTTCCAGCTGAATACAAGATGCTAAATTGGACTCATTTGCATAGCCCCGTTAAAGCAATGCCATTCTAGAAATGTAGGCATCTTCAAATTAATTTAAAAGATTTTTTTTTCTCCTGGTTTTGCTACCAGGATAACATCTTTGGTTGGCAACTAATTGAAGTTACCATGGGCTGAATATGCATCCTTTACTCTGCCCATCCTCCCACACCCCAAGAAAAAAAGAAACCAAAACACTGATCAGGAGTATTAATTGGTGAGTGCAGAAGATTCTAAGTGACTCAGAGCACAGGGAGGGCTCCATTTAGTAACTGTAATGTTGTTACACAAATCTGAACTCCTGATGAGGTTTGTAACTATGAGGTCTCGGAGAAAGTTTACTTCCACTTTTGCAAACCTGTTTTTTAACTGTGTGTTAGGTAGATGCGAAGTATCACTGCCTGTCCTGTGTATGGAGTTCAGTTTGATGAAGCAGATGATAAAATCTGTGGCTTTCCAAGGAAGCCGGCATGAGAGTGGAAAGCACTGTTGTTATTAATCATAGATGGAGTCTGTTCTCTTCTTCCTTTGCATGTGTAACACCCATTAAGGCTAATGGAAAACACAGGTGATACATTCATGCAACATGGGCAAACAGATCCCAGAATTATCAATGCCAGTGGGTAGATAGATACTCACACAAACAATTCAGTAAGTACACCCGTGACAGGGATAAGGGATTTTTTGACGGTAACTTGATCCAATTTTTTTTAATTTGATCATATGTGATGATATTATTTCCCTTTCAATGAAAATACAGACATGTTAAAATATTAATCACTTCCCATTTCTCCTCAAATCTCACAAACTTGGTGTAAAGAATATGTAAATAATCTTATATAGCCAGTTCAGAGTTTTGGTTCAGAAACCTTAAAAGATACCTAGAGAGGCACCTGGGTGGCTCAGTTGGTTAAGCTTCTGACTCTTGATTTTAGCTCAGTTGATGATCTCACGGTTTGTGTGTTTGAGCCCCACATCAGGCTCAAACACACAGTGCCGTCAGTGTGAAGCCTGCTTGGGATTCTCTCTCTTTCTCTGTCTCTCCCCTACTCATACTCTCTGTCCCTTTCAAAATAAATAAATTAATTTTGAAAAAGATACCTGGAAAGTTAAAAACTGAAATAAGTACATTGTAAATATTTTTTCTCAATTTCACTGACTTAAAAAAGCAATACTTGAAATGTTCAGTTTTTAAAATGGATTCATTTAATAATCATCCATTCACTTAGGTGATACAGAACTCGAACTCAGGAACCATGAGATCATTATCTCAGCCAAAGTTGGATACTCAACCAACTGAGCCACCCAGGTACATCACTAGTGGAGATATTGAATAAACACATAATTGGTATGATTATTCTCTTCTAAAATGTATGTGCTAATTTCCAGTTCTATAGTTCATGGGGAAGATAAACCGCTAGGCGATATGTACAAAATGCCAACCAAATAATAAACTTGAATAGTCATTGGCTATTGGGTAATTGAGTATATAGAATGCCAGCTCCTGAAAATACTTCTCTATTTGGTTGATTCCCTCAAGGGTCAATCAATGTTTACTGTGGACTAAAAGTTTTATTGGCATCTTTCATCTCTCAGCCTATAAATATTATCAGATATGCTTGCCCCTCTCTATATTCTTTCTACCAACTTATCTCTCTTTCTCTTAAAGGCCAAACTTCTTGAAAGAGTGATTATCTCTACTTTCTCCTTTTTTTTTCAGTCCTCAGTGCACTTCCCACCTGCCATCCAGCTCCTATTCTTCCCATCCGTCCATTGACATATCTTATGACCTATTATTGACCAAGTCACATGCATATCAGTACCCCCATCTCCAGTCCAGTCATTCAGTCAACTGATTGAATGATTAATTCTATCCCAAGAATCTATTTTGACTCAAGTCTCTATGATAGGTAACTGGAAGATATTGAACATGCCTACAGTATAAAGGCCTGAATACATAGATTTTGAAAACTTATCTCTGCTTTTGAAATAGTGCCTATAATCTGGTCTTTGTTCCTTAGACATCTATTTTTAATGTGTTAACTGTCAGGTATGTTGGTATCTCTCAAATCTATAGCTTGAACTTGGGGAATCTAAGCCAAATATCTAATTAATTGTCTACTGGCGATTGTCACCAGATCGTGGCCTGGTCAGATAAAAAGAATAGTGTGTAAACTGGCTCCTCTTCCTTTGCTCAACAAAACCTGGTTCAGGATAGTAACATGTACCTTAGCATCTAATTCTGAACTGTGGGAGTCAACCTAGAGGTTCTAAGTCTGTGCATCCAGTTGGTCACTAAATGCTATTAATTATATTTCCTTTATAAGTCTCTAATTTGAATCTTTTTCTCCCTTAATTGCATCAGATCAGGCTTTTATAATTTCTGTCTGGGGCTTTCTTTTACTACTTTTACCCTATTTTTGGTGGTTGCTTCCACTCAAATTTATCTTCATAGCCAAAGCTGTATTTCCACAGTACAAATCTCATTATACCTTCTGTTAAGATCTTTTAGTGGCCTCTGTACCACTTTTAGGGTCAGAAGTCTCCGTATGGCAAATACTTCCCTTAATGATTGGCCTGAATGGCTGTCCAGCTCTATATGTTACATTACCCATATTTGCACTTTATTCCCCAGTGTGAACTAATTATTCCCATTTTTTTTTTGGAAAGGAGACATGCTATTGCTTGTATCTGTGCCTTTTTCGTAGTGTTTTCCTTTTCTAAACACTCTCTTCTTGCCCCTTTCCCACCTAAGAAATTCTTATCCTTTAGTACCTAGCTCAATTTTTATCTTCTTTAACAAGCCTCTCTTCCTCTCTCATGCATTTAGACAGAGTTAAACATGGGCCTCTGTGCATTATGGTGTACTGGCTCACATGCGAATGTTCTAAAGTGAGGGATATATATGTGTATATATACATACATATGTGTGTATATATATGTTATAATATGTGTTTATATATGGTATTATATATGTGTATGTGTGTGTATATATATAGATATCTATATATATAATGAATGTGTCAGAAGAATAAGGGTAGATATTAGCACAAAGTAAATCTTTTATAAACATTTTTTTGAAGAAATAAATAAATAGGTAATGTATCTTTCCATCACCAAGGGTACATTCATTACATTACAATGATACCCCAGACTCATTCTTGAGATACATAGTTGCTTCTAGCTTTTCCTAAAGTCATCTGGAATTTTTAGTTCTTCCTTCCTTCCTTCTTTCCTTCCTTCCTTCCTTTATTCTTTCTTTTCTTTCCCTTTCTTTTCTTTTCTTTTTTCATGAATTTCAAAACTCTATGGGTTTAGAAAATATTTTCCTGCATAATGACATTGGTTATTTCCATTTAAAACAAAGATATTTGATAGCTACCCTAAAATAGATCTTCTAGATTTCAAATCATTATTTTCTGGTAGGTGTCTTTATTTAAAAATACGTGTATATTTTAAAATCCAAAATAGTTTGGAGCAGATTTTAGAATTTTATAATGTACTGAAATCTGTCAGTCTAATGTCCTTTATAGAAAATTCCTCATTCACTACCAACATCTCTAAGTCCAGAAAGAAACAAATCTCTTCCTTCTTTCATTAATTTCAGAATTTCCTAGCTATAAGATACAAATGCAGTTAGATAAGTATATCACACCAACATGAGACACAGAAAAAGTCAAAATCTTAACTTTAACTGTAAAAGGCAACCAAAAATTAATGAAGCGGTTCTACTAGAAAGAACCTACAGTAATGTTTTCCAGTTACATAAGTCCAGTGGCATCACACTTTGACATCATAGAAAGGATTTAATTGAGAAAAAAGATAGTTAAATAGTGACTGACTATTTTAATATGGTGAATGTCTTCTAATATCAGAGAAAGAATCTCAGATAAAATCATTGGTCACTTCAGTATAGTTATCTTACTAGTTCATCTGATTATTTTTTACTTTCTGTCTGGATTTTTCATGACCTATATATTAACTCATAAAAATGTATCTATCAGCATTTCTATTAAGATATTTTTCCATTTATCATGATTTCAGGTTTCCTGTGTTGTTAAGAAGGCCATTAGGCTGTAGCTTCTGCAAATTTCCTTTGTGTACTTTCAATCCACTGACCAGTTTTCTTCACTCTAAGATATTGATAACATCTCTAAGCATTTGTGCAGTTAGATGAGATAATAAAAACAGCAGTGTTAGGATTACAAGAAATAAACATTGGTTTCAAAATATTCCTGTAAACTAACTTTATTGGGGCAAACACCTACGACAACAAAGAGTGAATGGATTCAACATCCAATTAATTAGTGGTTATTTGGAAACTGGGTGGGGGGAAGGTCAGTACATGTAGGTAGTAGAGCTGTAGAATGGATTCAAATAAATGAACTATGATGAGTCACCTTACATGAATAATTAGAGAAAAATTACGTAAATTCCATGGACTAAATCAGTGCATAGCACAGAGCCATTGGAAAAGGCTTTATGGAGGTAATTTTTATATGACTAGGTCCTTGGTGTTGGATAAGGAGAGATAAGAAAAGACATTTGGGAGGATAGAATGATATAAGCAAAGGGTAACACGGAATGAGCAATTAGATTCAGAAAAACTTTCATTGTCCACAGGCATTATGTTAGGTGGGATGGAATCAGATAGTTAAAACTATGTAATAATGTAACCAGAAAAATCTGTATTCAAAGTAACAGACAATAACAAGCCCCAGAGACTTTTAAGCAGGATTATAATAGGAGTAAGTGACAGCCATGTATAGAGTAGAGGTTATATTTGTTATCTGATGCTATGTGACAAAAATGCTATGTGTATTACAGCTGAGCTTCCCAAGATTTTTTCTTCATTTTAATCTATTATCTGTAAAGTAGCTAGAATGGTTAAAACAAAACAGAACAACAATGAAATCATGCAATGCCCCTGTTTAGAATCATTCAATGACTTCCACTGTTTCTTAAAATAAAATCAAATTTATTATTATAGCCTATAAGGTCCTGTATGGCCAAACTCCTTCTCACTAATCCTTCTCCTCATCTTTAACTGTTTTTCAGTTATGCTGGATTCGTTTTGGTTTACAGACCAAGACAGACTCTTTCCCACCTTACAGACCATGTATATTCTGAATCCTATTCCTGGAAGGTTAAGTTCAGTTTGTAACCAGTATGGCTTTTCCTTATTTTTAAAGTCCAGCTTAAAAGACCTTCTCAGATAAAATTTCCTTAATCTTAGTAATTTCTCCTTGCACCCTCAACCCCATAGTACTTATCAAAGCATCTCTAGAAAATTTTTTTAGCTTGTAATTTCATAGGATGTATATGAATTCATGAACATGTATATATATACACCCATATGCACACACAGATATATGTGTATAGGTACAAGTGTGTAAAAATGTCTTTATGTGTCTGTCTCTCCTGTGTCTATATGTATGCATGTTTGTATACATTATTAAGGAAATATATATTCCAAAAATATACAAATATTGTGAGCAATGAAGTTTTACAAAATGAACACATCCATGAATCCAGATCACACTATAGAACATTAAGTGCCTGCCTGCCAGCCTTGCTTGAGACAGCTGCAACTATCTACCAAACTTCCTTCCAGCTCTCCACAAAAATAGTATCCCATATTGTGACTTTTATAACAATAGATTACTATAACCTCTTTTTGAACATTAAATAAGCATGCACTCTTTTGTGGCTAAATTCTTCCTCTCAACATTTTCTTATGAGATTCATCCATTTTGTCATATATAAAGTTTGTCATATATAAAGTTGTTCATTCTCATTGTTGACTAGTTTTCCATTATACTGTACATGACAATTAGAGTTATCCATTCTACTCTTAATGAATGATACTGCTTAAACATTGTTTGCATGTGGGGTTTTTTTTTGTGTGTGTATATATTATATGTGTAATATATGCACCAAATATGCACCAAATATATATATATATATATTTGGGAAGAATACAGCTGCTATGCATAGGGTATGCACATACATAGCTTTGGTAGATATTTCCAATGGATTTCTAGGATGTTTGCATGTGTGTATAAGCAGCATAAGAGTTCTAGTTGTTATATATACTTACCAACACTTGGCATCGTTATTATTTTTAATTTTTGATTTTCTGGTGTGTATTGATATGTAATTTTGATTTTATTTTTGCATTGTCTTAATGTCTAATATTATAGATTTTTTGCTATGCTTATTGGTTTTTTGAACATAAACTTTTGAAATGTCTATTCATGGCTTTTTCCCATTTTTAATTTGGTTGTCCATTTTTTCTTGATTGATCTGAGGTTTAAATATATATAATAGTCTATATTCTGTATACTTAGTCTTTGTTGTCTATACATAATTACATATATTTTCTTGTTCTTGAAGGTCTGCTTTTACACTCTCATAATAATATACTTGATGGTTAATTGTTTCTAATTTTAATGAAGTCTAAACGTATCTTTTCCTTTTGATTATTGTCTCTGTCATATATATATGACTATATATATGAAGTTTATTTTTGAGAGAGTTAGGGGAGGGGCATAGAGAGAGGGAGAGAGAATCATAAGCAGGCTCCACACTATTAGCACAGAGACCAATATGGGGTTCAATCCCACAAACCATGAAATCATGACCTGAGCTGAAATCAAGAGTCAAATGGTTTAACCGACTGAGCCACCCAGGCACTCCTCTGTGTCATATTTAAGAAGACTTTACCTAACCCTAGGTCATAAGGATATTCTTCTATGTTATCTTTTTCTAGCTCTGTTTTCCATGTTTAGTTTTATGATCTACATGGACTGTATTTTTGGTATTGTGGAAAAGGGGTCAATATATATATATACACATACACACACATATTTGTTCTCTATTGCATATCCAATTGCTTTTGCATTTTCCTTTCCAGTCTACAGTGCTTTGCTGTAAATCAGGTGACTACATACATGTGTATTTGATTCTAGACTTTATTCTCTTCCACTACTTTAGTAACACACATTTTAATTTCTGTGTGTTTAAAATAAATTTTGATATCAGATAGTGTAGATCCAACAGCTTTATTCTTCAACATTGCCTTCACTATTTTTGACCCCTTGCATTTCCATAAAACTCACCTTGTCAATTTTCATATGATAACCTATTGGTTTTTTTTTAATTTAAAAAAAATATTTGTTTATTTTGGAGAAAGAGATAGAGTGCAAGCAGGGGAGGGGCAGAGACAGAGGGAGACACAGAATCCAAAGCAGGTTCCAGGCTCTGAGCTGTAAGCACAGAGCCCAACATGGGGCTCAAACTCACGAACTGTGAGATCATGACCTGGGCTAAAGTTGGACACTTAACCGACACAGCCACCCAGGCACCCCATAACCTAATGGATTTTGATTGCATTGAATTTACAATTTAGTTGTAGGGAGAATTAGCATCTTTACAATATTGAATGGCATAATCATGAACATGACATATCTATAATGAGCTGTTGGCCCTCCAATTTTGCTAGCCTGCAAGAAATAATTTTATGGACAATGTTATTGGGTGTTGCCCACCATCCTGAACTGAGTGAGACCTTTTTGACTGTGGCAAAAGCTGTTGGTTCTAGTGGCCTGCCTTGCCCTGACTCAACAACAAAACTGGAGAGAAGGTATTGGAAGCAGACTCAAAATAGAATGGACAAATTTCCACTCTTCTTTCTCAAATCCCAGAAGCTTTCATGCATAAATGCTTCTCAGATTATTGTGTACATTTATCTACTTTCCAGAATTTTAAAATGTTGGTTTTTTTGTTAATTCTACAGAGCTTTAGAGATGCTTTTAGGGAGATGAGTATGGCTCAGTCATTGCCAAAAGTCCTAAATAATTCCTTGTTTCCCAGGAATTTGTTCACTTATTTGCAACAGTCCATCTTGTCATAACGTTATTTATATATAACTATTATTACATTTGTAATTATTGTAACATGTATATCCATGTCCCTTTATATATTGCATTAAAGATCAGACTTTCTAGGAGTTTACAAATTTTACTGGTCTTTTAAAATAACAAACCTTTGGCTTTGTTGATTTTTCCATTGCACATTTGTTTTCTATTTAGTTAAATTTTTACCAGTTTTTTCCCCCTATTACTTTGTGTTTACTTAACTGTTTTTTTTTTTCTGGCTTATTGAGAATCATATTCAGATAATTTACTTTATACCTTTCTTTTATAATATGGCAATAAATATTTACATGATAGATTTTCTGAAAGTAAAGGTTCAAATGTATGCCACATACTTTGGAAAGTCAGTATCCTAATACCTATCACTAGCTCAATATCACAGATCATAGATCATTACTATATCATAAAAATATATATTTAATTTCCATAGTGACTTCTGTGACCCATGTGTTATTTACTATTTTGTTGCCTAATTACCTGATTTTGGAGGCTTTTCTAGTATTGTTTTGTAATTTATATCTAGCTTCATTTTACTGTGCTCAGAGTAAAATTGTTCAGAGTTACTTTGTGTTCCAGAACAAAGTCAATTTGTTAAATGTTCAAAGTAAAATTACAAAAATGGGTATTCAGATATTTTGAAAAGCTTCTTTAGGTTAACTTTTTGTTTGCTTGTTCTATACTTTACTGAGGGTAAATCTCAAACTATGATGTAGTGTTTTCTATTTCTCCTTTATCTCTGCAAGTTTTTGTTTTCTATATTTGAGGCTTTCCTAGTAACACATACAAAATTATGATTTTTATATCTTCACATTGAATTGACCCTTTAATTATAATAAAATATTTCTCTTAATCTCTAGTTATATTTTTTAATTTAAAATCTACTTTGTTAGTGTAGCTGCCCACTTTTGTTTAGTTTTGATTTTCCTTTTATTTTAAATCTTTCTGTTCACCTATATAAAAAGATAAAAACAGCACATAGTTGTGTTTAATTTCTAATTTGGGCTGATAACTTTGATATTAATGTATATATTTTGTTCATTTACCTTCAAACTAAATACAGGTTTTGAGCAGCTTAAATATACCATTTAGCTATTGTTTTGTATTTAACCTACTTAATTTTTTCTTTTCTTTTCTTGACTTTTTTTTATTAACCAAGTATTTTTAAAACTATTTTGCTTTAGTCCCTTGTTAGATTTTTATTTATTTTATTTATATTTATTCATATCTAATTTTTTATTTCCTCCTTTGTAAAGATCTTTTATTGATCTTTCAGAAATTATTCAAGAGGCTATAATACACATATTTAACTTACTAGACTCTATCTTAAATCATTACCTTTGCCACTTTACAGAAAATGCATGGGCCTTGGAACTCCATTTACCTCTTTTGTTTCTACAAATACTTAAAAACTCCTATATTTTTTATTATTGTTTATAGTAGAACTTGACAAATTAGGACTCATGGGCCAAATCCTGCCCCACTACTTAATTTTTTTAATGATCTGTGAAGTGAAAAACAAAAAAAACCTATATTTTAAGATATATGCAAATGATATGAAATTTTAATTTTGTGCCCATAAATAAAGTTTTATTGAAAAATAGCCATGATCATTTATTACATTTTCTATGGCTGCTGTCCCAGCACAGCAGCAGAGTTGGTGGCCACTGTGATAGAGATCATACACGATGGTCCCATTACTTTGCTCTGGTGCTCTGTGCACGAAAAATCACAATGTGGTTTTAACTCATCAGAGTTTCAAGTGCCATACACATTACTGTACTGCAGCATCTTATTTTATTTTATACCAATGCACCATATATCTACGTAGACTCTACATACATGGCAGCCATGACAAAAGAAAAAAAAAGGTAGACTCTGAGTATCATGCTTTTAAGACACACTGGGGTATGGATTATTTGGTCATCAAATTAAATGACAAAGCATTGTGTTTTTTAGCAATAACAGGATAGCTGTGATTAAAAAATAGATTACAATGTACACCAACATTACCAGACTAAGCAGAAAACACAATAGTTACAACTCATGGGAGAGCAACATCAAGACGATAAAAAAATTAGTATGAAATTTCTCATTAGAGAAGAATTTCTTCTTTGAAAACAAAAATGAGTCTACAACCAGAGAAAGTTGTTGAGAGGCGCATTTTTAGCTAAGCACTGCGAAGCAATCTTCGCAAATCAATCAACGTGATACATCACATTAACAAAAGAAAAGATAAAAACCATATGATCCTGTTGACAGATGCAGAAAAAGCATTTGACAAAATACAGCATCCCTTCTTAATAAAGACCCTCGAGAAAGTCGGGATAGAAGGAACTTACTTAAACATCATAAAAGCCATCTATGAGAAGCCGTCAGCTAACATCATCCTCAACGGGGAAAAACTGAGAGCTTTTCCCCTGAGATCAGGAACACGACAAGGATGTCCATTCTCACCACTGTTGTTTAACATAGTGCTGGAAATCCTAGCATCAACCATCAGACAACAAAAGGAAATAAAAGGCATCAGAATTGGCAAAGAAGATGTCAAACTTTCACTTTTCGCAGACAACATGATACTTACATAGAAAACCTGACAGATTCCACCAGAAGCCTACTAGAACTGATCCATGAATTCAGCCAAGTTGCAGGGTACAAAATCAACGTACAGAAATCAGTTGCATTTTTATACACCAAAAATGAAGCGACAGAAAGAGAAATCAAGAAACTGATTCCGTTCACAATTGCACTGAAAACCATAAAATACCTAGGAATAAACTTAACCAAAGATATAGGAGATCTGTATGATGAAAACTTTAGAAAACTTATGAAGGAAATTGAAGAAGACACAAAGCAATGAGAAAATATTCCGTGCTCATGGATTGGAAAAATAAATAATGTTAGCTAAAACATGGAAAGAGCCTAAGTGTCCATCAACAGATGAATGGATCAAGAAGGTGTGGTTTATCTATACCATGGAATACTACATGGCAATGAGAAACAATGAAATCTGGCCATGTGTAGCAACATGGATGGACCTTGAGGGTGTTATGCTGAGCGAAATAAGTCAGGCAGAGAAGGACAAATATCATATGTTTGCACGTATAGGAGGATTAGGAGGAACTTGATGGAGGAACAAGGGGGAGAAGAAGGGCGGAAATGGTGGGGGAAAGGGAGAGAGGCAAACCATGAGAGACTCTTGAATGCTGACAAAAACTGAGGACTGATGGATGTGGGGGGGAGGGGGAATGGGCATGGAGGAGGACACTTGTGGGGATGAGCACTGAGTGTTATGTGGAAACTAATTTGACAATAAACTATTTGTAAAAAAATTAAAAAAAGAAAAATAAATATTGTTAAAATGTCATTACTACCCAAAGCAATCTACACATTCAATGCAATCCCAATCAAAATGCACCAGCATTCTTCTCAAAACTAGAACAAACTATCCTAAAATTTGTATGGAACCACAAAAGACCCCGAATAGCCAAAGTAATATTGAAGAAGAAAACCAAAACGAGAGGTATCACCATCCCAGACTTTAGCCTCTACTACAAAGCTGTCATCATCAAGACAGTATGATATTGGCACAAACACAGACACATAGACCAATGGAATAGAATAGAGAACTCAGAATTGGACCCAAAAGAGTACAGCCAACTGTGCAAAGCAGTAATCTGACAAAGCAGGAAAAAGTATCCAGTGGAAAAAAGACAGCCTCTTTAACAGATGGTGCTGGGAGAACTGGGCAGCAACATGCAGAAGAATGAAACTAGATCATATTCTCACACCATACACAGAAATAAACTCAAAGTGGATAAAGGACCTGAACGTGAGACAGGAAACCATCAAAACCCTAGAGGAGAAAGCAGGAAACAACGTCCTGGACCTCAACCGCAGCAATTTCTTACTTGACACATCCCCAAAAGCAAGGGAATCAAGAGCAAAAATAAACGATTGGGACCTCATCAAGATTAAAAGCATCTGCACAGCCAAGGAAACAACCCAGAAAACTAATAGGCAACCAACGGAATGGGAAGGTTAATATCCAGAATCTATAAGGAACTCACCAAACTCCACACCTGAAAAGCAAACAGCCCAGTGAAGAAATGGGCAGAAGATATGAACAGACACTTCTCCAAAGAGGACATCCAGATGGCCAACAGACACATGAAACGATGCTCAGCATCCCTCCTCATCAGGGAAATACAAATCAAAACCATACTGAGATACCACCTCACGCCAGTCAGAGTGGCTAAATGAGCAAATCAGAGAACATGAGATGCTGGCGAGGATGTGGAGAAATGGGCACCCTCCTACACTGTTGGTGGGAATGTAAACTGGTACAGCCCCTCTGGAAAACAGTGTGGAGGTTCCTAAGGAAACTAACAATAGAACTCCCCTATGACCCAGCAATAGCACTGCTAGGAATTTACCCAAGGGATACAGAAATGCTGATGCATAGGAGCACATGTACCCCAATGTTCATAGCAGCACTCTCCACAATAGCCAAAACATGGAAAGAGCCTCAGTGTCCATCAACAGACGAATGGATCAAGAAGATGTGGTTTATCTATACCATGGAATACTACATGGCAATGAGAAAGAATGAAATCTGGCCATGTGTAGCAACATGGATGGACCTTGAGGGTGTTATGCTGAGCGAAATAAGTCAGGCAGAGAAGGACAGATACCATATGTGTGCACATATAGGTGGATTAGGAGGAACTTACCAGAAGACCGTGGGGAGAAGGGGAAAAATAGTTGGGGAGAGGGAGGGAGGCAAACCATGAGAGACTCTTGAATGCCTGGAACAAACTGAGGGCTCATGGGAGTGGGGGAGAGGGGAAGGGGGATGAATGGCATGGAGGAGGGCACTTGTGAGGATGAGTACTGGGTGTTGTATGGAAACCAACTTGAAAATAAACTATTTAATAAAAAAAGAATTTATGTCTTTGATTTTTAACTTTTGATACTATATGACTAGGTGTGATCTGTGTGTTTGTAATTTTCCTTCTTAAAGATAGTAGACCTTTTTGTTTCTGCTTGGAAAATACTTACCCTGTGTCTCTTGGAATACTTTTCTCAGTCTTTAATTTTTCCTTCTTTAACTGCAATTACACATATATTATACCTCTTCTTCGTACCTCACATCTCTTATGCTCTCTGTTATATTTCAGTCCTTTTTCCTGCTTCCTTCTGGGTTTTTTACTTAGTTCCACTGTTATTAAATCCATATATTGATGTCGTATTTTAATTGTGTCTTTTGTTTTAGAATTTCTAATGATTCCTTACTACAGGTTTACTTTCTATGGTGAAATTCTCCGTCTTTTCGTATTATTTTTTTATATATATAGATAACAGTATTATTGACAAGTTTTTAAAACAAAATGGGAGGATAAATGCGAGGGTCATCTCAGTGATCATCCATTTTCTTAAGAAATAGGTTTCTCAAGTTCTTGTTGCCTTGGTTGTTTTCCAATGTCCTCAAATAGTGCTGCTGTTATCTCTCTCTGTGTCTCTCTCTGTTTTGCCCAACTTTGACAGCTTTACTCAAGATGATAAGTATTCTGAAATAAGCTGTGTACAAAAAACTAGCCCTTTTCCTGGACCATAGCTTTGGTTCAATACACATTTTCAACTGAAATAATTAATGTACTAAATCTGAGGTTGTGCTGAGAATCTCATAATGAATATTTTAGCTGTACTACAGCTTTTAAGAATAAAAAAGAAGGACATTTTTCCTATCTGGCATTAGTTCAGGGACTCTTGCTCATGAGAAAGCCCAAGGTGAATGGGAGCATAGGTGCAAGAAATGTAGAAAGGTCATTTCATTTTTTATTTTTGACCTTGTAAATTTGACCCAAAATAGCGACTGTTAGTAAATTAGGTCTTTTCTTCAAAATCCCACACTCTGCCAGAACTGTTAGGAGAATCAATCTCCAAAAAAATAAAATAAAGTAAGAAAAATTGTTTCTAATTTTACAAGTGGTCATGAATCCCTCAAAATTGCCTGATTAAAAAAGGTAAGAAATGTATAAGTTACAAACTTCTTGTTTAATTGAGGTATGGAGAGACACTCTGATACTTTCTTTGAGCAGTACTATTAATAGAAGATAGTACTCGCTCTCAAGGTCATGGAAGAGGCAACTTTGCACTTGCATGACCCAGCACTTGCATGCCCTGGGAGCGAGTGACTCCTAAAATGTGTGTCCTTGGTGCCTCACTTGTCTCATTCTACTTTCAGACCTACCTACAAGGTGGGTAGAGAAACATTTATTCTCATGCTTTTGTAATTGTGGAAGCAGGCACAGAAAACTACTTAATTGCCCTCACATTGGAACCTAGAAGACTGATCAAAGGAAGTAGAAAACAACTTTGGTAAATATAGGGAGGTTATACAATTCTTTGTGTGGTATCAGAAAACCATGAGCAACACTAGTCGAACTTAGATGAAAGCCATGTGAGTAATTTGGGGCAGTAATAATAAAAGTCAGTTTCCCAGCATCAGTCTTCATAGAGCCAGCATGCTCCATGACCTGAAAGAATAATATTTCTGGTTTCTGGGTGGTACGTATTGACTTTATTGCTTTTTGTTGTTGATCTGTACTACACTGATTATGCTCCAACCTGATTTAACAAATGATACTTAGCTTGTGTCCTCTATGTTGACAAACCTTGGCCACAATATCAAACTATTCTTGTGTACTCATTTTTTACCCTAGCAGACGCAACACGAATCACTCCAAACATGTTAATAAAGACATTCACATCAGCATGTACAGCAAAGGTTTAAGAGATTCCCTCCATAGGAGTGGGCTCTGTTTAAGAATATGGAATGATTTGCAGGTGTTAATGGGCACGCAGTATTGTTGAAATGTTGCTTAATTAAGGCATCCGTGGAACTTTAGAAAGGGCTGTTTTCAAAATGAGCGCACCTGTTTGCAACCTGCTAAAAGATGTTTTGAGAATAAGATGCTATTATCCAACATAGTCCTAAAATCAGGAATTAGAAAGCCCCATCTCTTTCCAACCTTCTCTTTTTTTTTTTTCTGTATTCAGTGGCTTTCTCAGGTGTGAACTGAAAACTTCATTTTGGATCAGACTCATTTTACTTACGAACGAAGGTTGAGTTTAAAGTGCTGTCTCTTAAGTGAAGGTCAATGGTTTATCCATTACAGTACCCAACCCCAAATACTTTTTGCAATTAATTATATCTATATCTGTTTTTATAGAGTAAAAGAATAAAGAAATGACAGTCAGCAGTTTTAGGAAATACAAGTTAAAGGTGTCCTATCTTTTAAAATGATATATCATTTTGGAAAGAAAATTTAAAAGCTGGTATATGCAATCTAAAATTAAATACAGATTTTGAATTTCGGGCTGTGAAGCTAAAAAGATCAAAGGAAAGTCTTTATAGTACTTTGGAATTTGGTATAATACTTCCCGGGAGGTCATTTACTCCCATAATTTAGTCTGACTTATTTTGGCTTCAGGTCCATTAAAAATGTACAGCAAAAAAGGAGGCCTCTTTTTACTTTAATTTTTAACAGCAACTTGTCAGTAAAAAAGAAAGGTGTCTGAAAGAGGATCATCTATCATAGTCCTAATAGCTTTCAAATCTTCTGACTTTTTTTTGAGTCTGATTGAGAGAGAAACGTACCGTGAAATGTCTATATTTTAACTCTTTCCTCTGTTCTGTGGAAGAATATTACGTTCGATTTTAAGTGTTACTCAAATGCACCTCCTATGATACCCATGGTTGTTTCCCCTTAGTTAAGAACATTTTACTTTTTTAATGTGTATTTATTTATTTTGAGAGAGATAAAGAGGGCATGAGCAGGGGAGGGGCAGAGAGAGAGGTGGAGACACAATTCCAAGCAGGCTCCACACTGTCAGTACAGAGCTTGACGCGGGGTCGATCTCACCAATCATGAGACGATGATCTGAGTTGAAGTCAAGAGTCAGACACTTAACTGAGTGAGCCACCCAGGCACCCCAACTAAGGAAATTTTAGATGTCGAAAGGATTAGGTTTGTTATTAGCAGTTTCTTTCGGTCTGCTCTTTTCTAATGACTGAGTCCTTACTGACGTAAATTGAGCTCATCAGTAGATAGATGAATACAAAAAATTAACACTTGGGAAAATTATTCCTTACTCTTTTTTCTTTTCCTTTTCTTCCTGTTTCTCTTCCCTTTTCTCTCTCTGCCTGTTTCTCTCCCTCTCACTTCCTAACTCCTCATTCTTTCTCTCTCTGTCTCTCTCTCTGTCTCTCTCTCACACACACACAAACACACACACACACACACACACACACACACACACACACACATAAATATATAAAGACACAGACACAGACACACAAGGAAGAATCTTTAGAGGCTACATTACGCAAGGGGTAATGTGTTTGGCTGGACTCAGAGAAGGCAGGAATCTCAAGTTCTATCTTTGAATATGTGTGGCCTTCGTTGTAGTCAGTTTATTTCTGTAATCTTCAGTTTTCTTATTTGAAAAATAAGGCGGTTGAATTTGAAGAGATTTGAGGTCTCTTCTATGCTTGAATCTGTTCTGAGCATGCCTAGCTTGAGATGTAGTAATTACTACTTTATGATGACAAATTCTACAGAATAGTGCTCATCTCTTCTTAATGTGGGCCCTGAAAACTGACAAAGGATTACTTTAATTGTACCAATATAATTCAACTAAGCTTTCTAAATAGCATCGTCAGAGCCAGTTTCTACCCTCTATGAAGACGCTAAATGGCTATCAGTCAGCCACTGATGAGCAGCTGCCCAGGGTCCTGTGCTGGGAAGGAATGCGAATCCAGATCGAGAAAGCACTGAGCCTTGGCTTCTGCTGGTGAGCAAGCAGGAGGTAAGTGGGGCACACCCACCACTTATGAGTTACTCCTGACCTCCTTATTTGTCAATATGGTGGAAAACGCATGACTAGGAAGACCTTATCATAAGTCCAGCGTAAATGAAATGAAATACGAGGATTTGTAACTGTCTTTACATAGACCTACCAACCACAGCTGCAACGCTTTCAAGCTTATAGATTTCTAATACTTGTCACCCCTGAAATTATTAATATCATTACCTCGAGAAATATTTTGTATTTGTGGGCCCCCTGAACACACTTACAAAATGGAAGTATATTTTATTAAATAATCTAGGAACTTCAGGGCATTTATTCTCCGGTTTTCAACATATTTTAGGAAATCTCCCTACTAACCCACCTACTGCAATCTTCATATTTTAAATAATTCCATATTGACTTGATTTCCTATGGTAATTTCTTGGACTAGTCTTTGACTCAGAAGAAATAAATTCTGGAACACCTGCAACATAAAGAGACGTGTTCACATCTCCTGTGTTTCTTGACTTTTGCTGTTGAAAGATTCTGAAAGGTCAGCCTCTATTGTATTATAATCTAAAGAAAATGAACAACATTAAATATTATGGAATTTATATCCTTATTCTAGTGGTAAAAAGACTGGTAGGGAGTTTTAGATATTTCCTATTGTGTGTATATAATGAAGCCAAACAACCTCTTGGGTATCTGGCTACCACACACTTCTCAGAAACAGTATGATATTTGCTGAAGAATTTGAAGCATACATTTATCCCTGAGTAATGTAGCATAGTTTCTTACACTATGCAGAGAATTCTAGACGAACCATATAAAGCAATACAAATAATCTGCTGACCTACTTCCATTTTTTCCTGGTTTTAAACATTTTTGTATTGTAAGCTTTAATTTTCATATAATTTCAAACTTATAGAAACATTACAAGCTTCAAGAGCTGAGTTCAGGGAACTTTCTGTATCCTTTACTTATTCACGAGTGATTTGTTTCTCCTCCCATTTACTCCCTTATCTCATTCCTTCACTTTCCCTCCTTCCCCCTCCCCCTTGCTCCATCCACTTTTTTTCTGAACCACGTGAGGGTTATTGGAGCCACCATGCCCCTTATCTCAGTCCTTCATTGTATATCTCCTAAGACCAAAAGCATTTTTTACATAACTGCAATATAATGACCAAAAATCAGAAACTCTAATATTGATGCAACACTATAATATAATCTAGAGCCCACGTCCAAATTAAGCATACTTTATAACTAATTTGTATTTTGCTGGGAAAGGTTCAATAGTGAGGGAATAATTGATGATGTAGGAGAGGAACGAAATTTATTAGGATACATCCTTGAGTATGTCAAAGGAGATGTTATCTAGTACACAAAGCATGGGATTGACCTTGGTTATGAGAGTAGGCAGAATGTACGGGTACAGATGAGGATGAGCACATTCTCTCAGTAATGGGAACTTAGATGTTCTCTGTTACTTACATCTTCTCAGATAACTACAAAGCTGAAGCTGAGGAAGGAGGAGATTTTAAAAGTCTAAGAGGAAGAGGAAAGCAGTGGGGTAATAAATGGGTTACAAAAATGTGTTATAATTGCAGGTAGCGTTAAGGGCACAGTGGCCCTTTAACATTAGCTCAGTGGTCTTAACGTTAAAGTAATGTAGCTTAGCAGGACTATTTTCTTTCAACCACCCTTGGCGGTACAGGTGCAGAGTAAGGAGGTAGTTTTATTTAAGTAGGGCTGCAGTTTTTTTAGTGTTTGTTTGTTTGTTTATTTGTTTGTTTATTTATTTATTTATTTTTGAGTGAGAGAGAGCATGAGCAGGAGAGAAGCAGAAAGAGGAGACACAATATGTGAAGCAGTCTTCAGGCTGTGGGATGTCAGTACAGAGCCTGACGTGGGGCTTGTGCTCACAGACCACAGGATCATGATGTGAATTGAAGTTGGACACTTAATGGACTGAGCCAGCCAGATGCTCCCACAGGGCTGAAGTGTTGACATGGTTGTACAGTGAAGCAAGAGGGGCAATGAGGTGATTGTGTATACAAGGAGGTAATGTTGAAGACCTATCATCGATTTAAGCTGGAGAGATGAGATGTGACAATCTTCGGGGGATGGGAGACAGAAAGGTGTCAGCTATGGTAGTAATGACAGAGTCTGGGAGTTATTCTAAGAAGTGAGCAAAGGTAACTAAGGCCACTGGAGGAGAAGATGTCATGGGACTCAGAACCCTGAGAAGAGCCAACTACATGAGATTTAAAACAGGAAAGCTATTCCAGGAATGAGGAGTGAGTGACCTGAAGCAACAGGGACTGATGGTGTGTTGTATCATGTGATGAGATGGTCAAAATTTGGGAATTTTTTTTTTTTTTTTAGTGGAAGAGGTTGGTCTCAAAGCAGTGATGGAGAGCATGAAAAGCAGTTAACATACCTCAGGCTCGGAGGCATGAGAGAAGTAGGGAGGAAACATTAAAGGGCTAGAAGTGAGGTCTGCAGAGCTAGGTTTCTGTGAAGCCTGCAAAGGAAGGGCCCTGCACTACCCAGAAGCATCACATCTAAGAGGTCTCCTTACCATAGACTTCACAGCTTTGTTTTAGTCTTGCACTTTTCCATCAGATGCTAGTGAAGCGTCTTAAGGAGGCAATCTATTTTCTGACTTACACAATGGGGTTAAGAGCTTAGTAGAGAGTAACAGGTAAGTACTCTCATCTCTTAGTTGAGAATAAGAGGTTTTGTTGATTTTATACTACCAGTTCCAGAAGTGAAAGGACTTCAGGGGTTGCAAGGGATGCAGATATGAAGTGAAAATAAGAGCATAGAACTTTTAAGGATCAGAGTCTGGGAATGAAGGGATGACCTTCAGAAATTCTGATTCAATCGATTTTAGGTAGAGCCTAGGCATCAGTAGTTTTATTTATTTATTTATTTTTTAAAATTATAATTATTATTTTTTTTAATGTTTTATTTATTTCTAGGAGAGAGAGGGAAACAGCGTGAGCAGGGGAGGGTCAGAGAGAGAGGGAGTCACAGACTGAAACAGGCTCCAGGCTCTGAGCTGGCAGTCAGCACAGAGCCCGATGCGAGGCTCGAACCCACGAACCGCGAGATCATGACCTAAGCGAAAGTCGGACGCTTAACCGACTAAGCCACCCAGGCGCCCTGGCATCGGTAGTTTTAAAAACTCCCAGTAATTCTAATATGCTTCCAGGGCTGAGAACCATTGTTCTAAAAACTTGTATTAAATTATTAAACAATTCCTCTAAATGCCTGTAAGCACTATACTAAATTCATAACATGCGACATACATAATGTTACACATCACATGGTAAAGACTAAGTGAATAAATCACTCAAGCACATACGCAGTTCTGTTTATCCATCACTGTCATTGTCAATAGTTCTAAATTAATACAGATAGGTTTCATCCAATAACTAGATGCGTCTGTGTTCATTCACTGAAAAGATCAAATGAAATCTACATCCAGCTGAATCTTGGAGATATGTGATGCCATTTGACATTGTGTACTTCCACGGTATACTTCTTGAGTAAAATCATTTTAAAAACGAGCACAAATTTGTTCTGTCCCTCATTTTACTGTTTGTTGGAGATCCATTTGGGATAGAATAAATACTTTAGTCTTAATTTCAAAGTTAATAGCCACATGCCTCTTTGGGAGTCTTTGACAATGAATACCTTTCCCAGTCTCTATTTGAGTAACCACTGGAATTTACATTTGATTTTTAGTTTATTATGACAATAGTGCTTCCAAATTCAACCAGAGATATCTTGCTACCCCATATCTCATATCTATCAATCACCTGTGTTGAGACATGGCGCCTTTATTTGGAATTTGGAATTTGAAAATGAAATTTTCAATCTGGTCATTATGGGTATTAATAAAGTAACAATTATCTTCTGATCAATAGAAACCTGATTTCAGGGGCGCCTGGGTGGCTTAGTCGGTTAAGCGTCCGACTTTCGCTTAGGTCATGATCTCACGGTTCGTGGGTTCAGGCCCCGTGTCGGGCTCTGTGCTGACTGCCAGCTCAGAGCCTGGAGCCTGTTTCAGTCTGTGACTCCCTCTCTCTCTGACCCTCTCTGGCTGACTCTGTCTCTCTCTCTCTCCTAGAAATAAATAAAAAAAATTAAAAAAAAAAAAGAAACCTGATTTCATATTTTTCTATAATAGTATAAAACAACAAAAGCAAAGGTTATGCTCTCATTTTAATTTTAAATCTACAATCTTCTGCACAATTTACTGGGAACTTGTCTCAGTTCTACCTTAATGTCCTACCAATTATGATGAGGCTGAGCATCATCTCTCAGAAACAAACACATTGAAGTTGCTGAGCTCCCTGCTCACAGATTTTCTTGTATTACAATATTAAGCACAGGATGTAAGAGATCCTAAATGTAGCACATCAGAAAAATATCATCTTCTACAAATACAATGACTTGGATTTGCTCCTATTCAGAAAGACGTGCTGAAAATGCTCTAGGATATTGTACACTGATTTCTTTCAGTCGGCAATAGCTAATCCCCTTTTTGGATTGTTACAAGTAGTCAAATCACTCCCAAATCTTCAGGAAATGAAAAGCTAGCTCACTAATCACCACATACATACTTCACTTTAATATTTCATTCAGCATTGATAGAAGATTATAATGGAAGATATTATGAAAGGACACGCACTACAATTGTACTCAGTGGGCCATGTGTAATATTCAAAAGTACATCATCTTTGTGGGTACTTTGCAAGTTGCAGTTGTTAGGTGAAGAATAAAATGTTAAACCAGATTCTCCCAGTCATCCAATCAAAAACATTCATTATGTGCCCTCTCCGTGTAAAGAACTATATTAAGTATACAGTTTTTGTCTCAGCTATTATTCTAAAACTATGCTCCCAGCGTATTTTAAGCAGAGCTGAGTGAGTCTTGCCACTAGAATAAAATAAAGGCATTTTTTCCCAGTCTCTAGAAAATAAAGCTGAGAACTTTATCAATTTTAGCTTTCTTCTGCTAGTTTTTCTTTAATGTTTGATGCCTGCTACTGTTTGTTTATTTTTCAGCTTATTGTAAACAGTTTCAAAACCAGGAGTTATTTAAGTGTGGTACATTTTTATTTTATGTTGTTCTGAAAACAACATCGTGATTACCAAGTGTCCTTTCTTGTCGTGTAAACAAGTCTGAACACCCTTGTGACGTAGGAGGCCTTGGAACAACTGTAATTAATTCGATTCAGGCTGCTAAAATCAGTAAGTTCAGACTGTTGACTAATATATAAATTTCTAGAATGTAATCATGTACTTTAAGGAGAATTAATGCAGCGTTTTATGTAGTTAAAGAGTGAAAATAGGTTAGGTCCCAGGAGGATATGGCTTATTTTGTTTTTATTTACATGATTTTCTAGTGAATGAAGTTAAATCATGTCTATTATTCCTTCATGCCAATCATTTCCTACAACTACATCAGACCATCTGTACATTTAGACTTCAAGGAATATGTAATAAACTTGTTTGTTTTTGTCAAATACTATTAGCTTAGTATTTAATAATCGTTGCAAACTCTTACTGAGCACATACTTCGTGTAAGGAACCATAGTCTATGTGCTTTGGCTTTTCTAAATCTCCCAAACTCCTTATGAAGAAGGTGTTATTTCCTTTATTCAGATGAGGAAACAGATTCATAATCTAAACTAAATCTAATTTTCTAGTTAGCCTAGTGAGCTAACCTAGTTCAAATCAAAGATTCGTACCCAGTCAGTTTAGCTACAGAGTCTGTTCTTGACAACTAAGCTAAACTAACTCCATTTTTTTTTTTAATTTAGGAAAGTTGTATTATTTAGGATGCCTTTGGTTGCAAGAATCACCCTAACCTAAACTGGTGGAAACAATAAAAGTAATTTACTGGCTCACATAATTAAAAAGACTAGAAATAGCACTTGCTTCAGGCAAGGCTTGATTTATTGGTTCAATGATGTCACTAAGAACCCAGTTTCCTTCAGCCTCAATGCTCTGTTTTCCCAAGATGGATGCCAGCTGCGTCAGAGGAAAATGCTTCTTTATTCACAGTCAGCAGGAAAAAAAGTGGCTTGGTCTCAGTATTTCTTGCAAAAGTCTTGCGACTCACTCTAAATGAGCCAGTTTAAGTTGCCAACTGCACCGAATCGGTCACTCTGGTCAGGGAGATGAAATGTTCTGGGTGGTTTAGGCTAGATCACATAGGCATCCCTGAAACTACAGAATCCTCGAATGGGTTTCTAGTGAAGAGGGATGTAGATACTCCAAAAGCAAATCACAAATGTGTACAGAATATAGTGGTTTTTATATACCATAGTCCGACACATAAAGGAGATAGTCTTATTGCATAATTATAGGAAGGTTTTTTTCTCTTTAACAATTTTGAGGTTCAGCAAGACTGCCTGTCATATATCATAACATTGACACGGATGAACGATGACTTCAGTTTAGGATGCCATGAACTGCAGTGATACCAAAGAAGTTACTTATCTTTCTTATCTTTCTTTGTTTCTTCTTCTACTTGCATGTTTATGTAAAGCACTGTAAGACTCATTACATAAATATTATAAGGCTCATTTACTATGATATATATCATATATCATATATATCATTACATCTCTACATTTTTTAGATAAGTGGAGAAAATCTCAAACAATTCAATGATTCACATGCATATTCAAGGAAGTATTTTTATTTTCTGTTGTATAAATCTATAAAACACACTATAGTTAATTCAAGTAGATCACCACAACTGATTTGAAATTGAAACACCAGACATAAAGGAGATAATCTTTCTACATAATAACATGGAAATTATATGTAAATGATATATGTATCATTTACTGTGATATATGTATAATATTCTCTCTATCCATCTATCATCTATCTCTGCCTTGTATCTTCTCTTGGAACCCATCTTTGAGCTGAGGAATATACCATATAAAATGATTTTGGAAAGAGCATCTATCCTAAAATTATCCTGTCAGGCTACCACATGAGTAGTAATGTCTTTAAAGCCAATATTTATCCAGAATATTTAACTTTGTGCAAATTTGGATCACTCAGTAGAACAAAATATAACATTTCACTTAAATACTGACATTGCTATGCATTGTTATGTTAGTTGGTATAGGGATAATTTTTTCTCTAGTACTGCTTTTGCTTTTTATTCATACTCTTTAGGAACTAAGTACTTCTCTGAGATATGGAGCTCACAAAGACTAGTCTGACAAATTTCAATGCCAAGGTTATATTGGCGGCTTGTGATGTGTAGGAATGAAATTCTTGTCCAAGAGAAACATACATGCTTCACGTTCTACTATGTTTAAAAGGAAATATCACAAGAAAATCCCACCTCTGGATTCTCATGTCAAGGCTAAACCATTTGTAAAGTACAGTAATAAACATGCAAGTGGAAGAAGAGACAAAGAAAGATAAGTGACTTCTTTGGTATGACTGCAGTTCATGGCATCCTAAACTGAAATCATCGCTCGCCCATCTCAATGTTATGATATATGGCATAGACAGTCTTGTTGAACCTCAAATTTGTGAAAGAGAAAATGACCTTCCTATAATTATGTAGAAAGATTATCTCCTTTATGTGTGATGTTTCTATTTGAAATTAGTTGTGGTGATCTACTTGAATTAACTGTAGTGTGTTTTATAGATTTATACAACAGAAAATAAAAATACTTCCTTGAATATGCATGTGAATCATTGAATTGTTTGAGATTTTCTCCACCTATCTAAAAAAAAATGTATGGATATAATAAAGCCATAAAATCTTTACTCTCCAAGCAGAATATACTTTTTGAAATAACAACTGAGAAAAACAAAAAGAAAAAAATATTTAAAATAAAATGCTTTTATAGCATTCATATTGTTTTCAAACAAAATTTTATTTTATGGCAGGATTAGATTTTTGTAAAAATTGCAAAGGTAGTACAGAATGTTCCAAGGTCTGCTACACTCAGTTTCCCATATTATTAGCATCTTATATTAATATGGTACATTTGTTACAATTGTAAGCCAATATTGATGTCATTATTAACTAAAATCCATGCTTTATACAGAGCTTCTTAGTTTCTAAAATAAAGTTTTATTTTGAAACAGTTCAGTATGTACAGAATTGTGTGAAATATTACTGAATCTCCATATATATCACACTGAATTTTCAGTTTCCTTGACATGCTACATTTGTATGGTACATTTGCCTCCATTAATGAACCAATATTTCATCAATATTGTTTCATCACAATATTTAAAGAGTCCCTACTTTATTCAGATTTCCCCAGTGTCCCCTTAATGCCCTCCTTACGTTTTAAGGTCCCACCCAGGTTATCACATCACATTTGGTCATCATGTCTCCTTAGGCTCCACTTGGATATGACAGTTTCTTGTTTTTAATGACCCTGGAAGTTTTGAGGATTATTGGTCAGGTATTGTGTAGAACATCGTTCATTTAGGATTTTTCTCATGGCTTCATTATAATTGGGTTGACCTTTGAGCTCTGAGGAGGAAGACTGCAGAGGTAAGGTACCATTCTCATCATATTCTATCAAGGTTCACATGGCTTACTAGTGTTGATGTTAACCTGGATTACCTAGCACTGCTTATCAGGGGTTTTCACTATGAAATAACCCCCTTCCTACCCATCCTCCCTTTTTGATATAGCCCTCTTTGTAAAGAATTTACTCACACAGCCTCCACTTATGGACAGCGAAAACCATATTCCACCCTGTAAGGGCAGAGGATCTATATAAATTATTTGCAGTTCTTCTGAATGGGGGACTGATCCTGCCACTATTTACTTATTTTTATACTCATTTGTTTATTTGCATTCATATTTTAAAAATGCAGTTAGTCAAATAGCATAGAATTTGCATGAAAATGTTTATTAGAAAGAGTGAAACACATGGCCTCATAAACCAGTATTCAAAGGTTAGGTTGGTATTAATTAGAAATGTCCAATATTCTAGGGAGAACATGAAACTCTCCTTGGTTATAAGCTCACTTCTCTGTTGAGTCTTCCAAAATCTTTCTTTTCTTTTTTTTTTTTTCTAGGAGAGAGAGAGAGAGACAGCGTGAGCAGGGAAGGGTCAGAGAGAGAGGGAGATACAGACTCTGAAATAGGCTCCAGGCTCTGAGCTGTCAGTCAGCACAGAGCCCGACGCGGGGCCCGAACCCACAAACCGCGAGATCATGACCTAAGCGAAAGTCGGACGCTTAACTGACTAAGCCACCCAGGCGCCCCCCCAAATCTTTCTATTTCCTGTGTTTCACCATCTCTTAGTGATAATGGATTGCTGGAGTCTATTATCTTCTGGACGAAGTAGCAGATACTTGCATTTGTTCTAATTGTTTCTCCCTGAACATTTATTAGCAACAACAACAATAGAAACAGCAACAACAGCAACATTACTAGGTTTACTGAATAAGCCCCATTATGCTAAGTATTTGACGCATACTGTAATTTAAGCCTCATCACATCTCTATGAATCACAAGTTATTATCCTCATTTGAAGAATAAGAAAACATCAGATGGTTAAATAACTTCACCAAGTTCACTAAGCTGACAAATGTCAAAGGTGAAATGGAAACTAAGATTTTTCTGATTCAGAATTTTAAGTTATGAACTACTTTTTACTGCTTCAACTCACGACATCACCCATAATGTTAATGACTAACTATTTCCCCTTTCTGTCTATGAATGGATGGATTTTCTGTTAGTCTATTGTATTTTGGCCATTCCAGCTCTCTGATAATTAAAGTTGTTCTATATGCCTTTTCTGGTCCAATAATATCATGTGTGAAATGGTATAATAGGATTTTTTCATTGTGTTTTATTGCTTATGCATTAGAGTTTGATTTGGGGGGACTAATATTACATTGGCTGGCTGTTATTTTGTTTTTCCATTGGTTTCCTTGATGCCTCAAATCTCATTAACATTTTGACAAGACTATCCATTAATCCATATACCCAACTAATTGTCATTGACCAATTATATGTATTATGGGGAAATACAAGCTGAATAAGATTGACTTTTCCTTCAATAAAACTATAGGTGGATAGAAATAACATTCATAGCAAGATAGCACAGAAAAAGAAAGTGGTGTGAAAAATATGACTAACGGATAAAGAGTTCAGGAAAAAGATTAATTTTGAATAGGAGTATCAGAGAAGACTTCTTGGAGGAGGTAACATTTGACCTAGTTCTCAAACAACTGATAGGATTTGTGAACATGGAGACAAAAGTGAGCCCAGTACAATGTAGAACAAGATTTTACTTTCTTCTGATTTTCGTTTTATCTCTCAGACACTCGTGGTGCTCATCACCTTCTGTCTGCCCTTTAAATATAAAATGATTGGCTTCTGCCTATAATTCTCTTCTTTTTGTTCTCTATATACACATTGTGCCTTCAAATATCAGGCACATACTAAGAATCCTAGACCTTTCTTTCCACCTATAAAATATCTCAATAGACATCTCAAACTCACAGTGTTTAAAATAACTCCTGTTCATTTTCTTAGATATAACATAATAACTGAATTATGTTGGAATCAAGCATTCTTAGGCCTGAATGTGGTTTCTAACACACAATACTGAAGAGACAATGGGCAAGTTACTTAACAAATATGTCTCATTTTTTTCCCCAGTAAGACAAATAGAAATTGTGCCCACTTTATTAAGACATCATAAAAATTAAATGAGATAATAAAAGTCTAAGTTCTCAATGCTAGATGTTCTTGTTATTATCATTTTACAGTTTTAGTAAAGAATGTCATCATCTGCCACCCAAGCACCAAACTTAGCAATCGCCACCAATGAAACTCATTAATATCACTTTCCACTAAGGCTGTCAAGTCTATGTTCTACATGTTTCTTTTCTATGCCCTCTTGCTACTTCCTTAGTCTAGTCTTCCTCTAATTGCAGTAGATTACAACTGGCTTTTCTGCATTAGATCATGCCCTACTTTAGTTAATTCTCCATATTATTGCTAAAATAATGTTCCATATATATTTCTCCTCTGCTTTAATCAAGAGTGCCGTATTATTTAAGTGTTGAAGTCCAAATTCTTTATCGTGACTAGCCTCTGTCATAACCTCCTGAACTATCCCTAATAAATCGTGCTTTAAACACCATAGTTCCATATTTCCATCCCCCCTCTCCATGCTAATTGTTTTACTTCCAACCTTCCATACTGTTTGATACTTGTACTTCTTGGAAACTTCTCACAGCAATGTCTTTTACACCCGCACTGCAATATGGGAAGCATGTCCACAGCCCTCAGAAATCCCTTTTGCAACACCTTTTAAGACAGACCCAGAAACTTTTGAGTCCCCGCTGCAAACTTTACATTCCCTTTCCAAACTATCGTAAACTTCTGTTGCATTTATTTATTTACCAGCCTTTCTGTCCCGCCAGACTAGGTATCACTTGAGGGAAAGAATCTTACATATGATTTAAAATTCATTCTCAAATCCTAGTGAAGGGCTTGGAATGTTATTAGGTGTTTAATAAAGGCTTATATCTTAATTGAATAAATTGGTCTCCAAATGATCAAAGTTTACTCATTTCCTCACATTCTGTCAATTCATATTAATTCACAAGACTGTATCTATTTTTGAAATCTGATACTTTTCTAGACAGAGAAGTTTGTCATTGGAAAGTTGGAGAATTTTGTGTTATTTAACTGCGAGATTCTTTATACTGATGGTGATTGACATTGACCTCTAGTTCCAGTTCTGGAAGACCCAGCTCTATATACATCTTCGTTTAGCTCAGCCTATCCATCATTGGCTGTTTCTAAACTGGATCCCCACCTGTATCAAAGTTGCTCCAGCTGATATAATGGCAGTCCCATTTCTCAGACATATATTTTGGAAAGAAAATTTGCTTAAGGTTGTCTTCCCCCTGATGTAGAATTCAAAAATAAGTGTAAATTTGATAGGCAGAAGCTAGCAAAGATGCCCAATATCTTCTTAATTTAGCCTGTCACCAGGTATACCACAATGCAATTACCCATTTATTAAGAAATAAAATGAAGACAAAAAGCATTTAATTTTAATTGCCTCTGATGCTCACCATATTGTCAGTTTTTACTGGCTCATTTTGGCTGCTCAGCTAGAATTTCTCTTTCATGCAAACAACAGGACTAAATTGAATTACATAAAAAGAAGCTACACACTGACTCCCAGCAGTATGTTTTGACAAAACATTTTGTCTCCATAAATGATTTCAGATGCTGTAGTCAAAAGCCTTGACTGCAAATAATGGGTTCATAAAACCTGTCTTTAAAATTTTACCTGACAGTAATGCCGTGCAAATATCTGCACTTCCAGTTCACCTTCTCCACTTGTTTACATCAGGATTTTAATAGAGTGGCTGTCGCAGAACAGCAGCTAAAGGCCACTGTTTGATAAGTTTCTGTAAAAGCACACTGTTTAAAATGAGAATTCCCTTCTTAAATTCAGCCATCATAAAAGGTGATGGTGGTGATGGTTAGAAAATTATTGAAGAAAACATGTTTTCTTGGAGGACCTCAATAAAATACTCAGAGTTAAGTGACATTCTAAATAGAGATGACTTTTAGAATCTGAATTTTGAGTCGCTAAAACAGCACCTGGCAAAAAGTGCTTCACATAGTAGGTTCTCAATAAACGTGTTCCTCCATAATTATAGCACCTGTTGTTTAACAACGTACTTTCATAGAGGCTAAAGTTTGTTTTCGTATACTTAATTTTATCAAATAAAAACATGAATTATTTCCACAGTGAAATTGTATTATTATTTTTAAAATGACTAGGGGAGCCTGGGTGGCTCAGTTGGTTAAGCATCTGATTCTTTTTTTTTTTTTTTTTTTAATTTAGGATAGAGAGAGACAGCAGACAGGGGAGGGTCAGAGAGAGAGGGAGACACAGACTCTGAAACAGGCTCCAGGCTCTGAGCTGGCAGTCAGCACAGAGCCTGAGGCGGGGCTCGAACCCACGAACCGCGAGATCACGACCTAAGCGAAAGTCGGACGCTTAACCGACTAAGCCACCCAGGCGCCCCAAGCATCTGATTCTTGATACCAGTTCAGGTCATGATCTCATGGTTCATTGGGTCAAGCGCCACCATCATGCTCTACTCTGAGAGTGGGGAGCCTGCTTGGGACTCTCTCTCTCCCTTTCTGCCCTTTCCCCACTCACTCTGTCTCATTCTCTCTCTCTCTCTCTCTCTCTCTCTCTCTCTATCAAAATAAATAAATAAAATTTAAGAAAAAACAAAGTAACTGAATATATACTGCTGTATGTTTTTGTTTATTTGCCCTTAAATCCTCACTATGAAAAAACAAGTAAGATGTTAATAATGAACCCAAGTTTTATTTAGCGCTTACAATGTGGCTTCCTAGGTGCTAAGCACTTTGTATGGATCATCTTATTTAACCTTCTCATCAAAAATTGATGATGAGGAGGAAGGCATTTTTCATGAAGAATCTGAGGGGCTGTTCTATTTGTTAATTTTTTTTCCATTTCCCTGATACATGTTACCTAGTTATCACACCATAATAGAAGAGTAATATATATGAAGCATTCAGGGTCTTCACAGAATACCATTTTTTACTTCCCAACAACATTTTTGAGTGTGGGCCCTTATTTTTCATTGGAACATGTTTCAGTTTCTGATGCTTTTTTCTAAAAACTCCACAACTTCTTTTAATATCACAAATTCAGCTTTAGTTTTAACAAGGTGAATTCCACACCTGTTTTAGTTCTATGAAGTAAACAGCAACTGCGTTTTAAGAACCAGAAAATTATCTATCATTTTAAATATCAAGTGCCATAGTTACTATCACAGTAAGAATTTGAAAATGCGGAAGTGTAATTCTAGATTCTTAAATATCTTGTCAAGACTGGACACTCTCCTTCCATTGTATTGTGTGCCTTCAAAATGATTGTGCTAGCTCCTAATCATTTCAGTCCATGTTCTTCCATCCAAACTTTTTTTTTAAAGACTTGTTTCTCTGCAAGAGTTCCCAGAATGATGTCAAATGAGAGTGGTCATGTGACATTCTCTTTCTTGGCAAACTCCTTCCACATTGTTAGAGAACTTTTATAGATTAAAACTGTTAAGATTATTTTAATTCTTTTTTATTCTAAGTAAATTAAATTCTCTGTCTTGTACTCTCTTGCTCATTCCATTTCATCAATGTCTATAATTTGAAAATAGGAAGAAAATTAGATTTTGGCTTACAATAAGATGATATTTCAGGGATTATTGCATCCCTTGTGATATTACAGACTCACTCTATTGAAGAAGAAGTGGCAATCCATTTTTCGTCTGTCTTGTTTCATGATATTGCCGTATGTATGTATTCCAAATCTATGCTACTTTCACAAAATCCCTAGGAAAGACCTCTATGAATCAGCATACACAAACCCTTGGACTTGAGGTTGAGACAGCATAAGATATGCAGCCCTGAAACTATTTTGCCATTCAGAACGCATCATTTCTTCACCACAGGGGAAAGCTTCAGAAAATATTGAATTCAACATTCTCATAGCAGTACTTGTTTGCTCTCTTGTTTAGGAAAAATGTTATAGCAACTCTCACACTTTATGCTATTTCTGAGAATTGAAGAACCACAGAGTGTTAGAACTGAAGTGTATCTTAGATATGATTTCCTTATTTGGAGAAACTAAACTATGCTTCCAGTGTTCATCCACATGGAAGACCCAGGAGGCAAATAAGTAGCGGGGCCCAAATTGAGTCTCTTGTCTGTTTTTCTCTGGTCTCACATTTGAGACACTTAACGTGGCCATTTTTCTCCTTGGACTCAAGATGCAATTGGAGCAAAAGCAAAAGTTACATCCCCACTCCCCGCGCCTGCCCATCTCTTTCAAGGACCAGGAACTCTTATATTTCATAACATCTTACTTCCCAATTTACCCCAGATCAAATGCTTTCATTGTCAACAACTCTGTGAAGGTCAGGAGATGGAGCATCAAGCAAGGACGGTAGAAATGTGTTACCTCGGGGTTTGCAACCTCAAGCAAATTATATCATTGCTTTGAATCAGTTTGACCACCTGTGAAATTCAGGTATTAATGATACCTATTAATAGCATAGTTTGAAGAATTTAATGTGCTAACTCCTGAAATGCATTCATCCCAACACATAGCAACCCTCAATAAATAATAAACACTGCTGCAGGATTTACTACAATATGTCTAGAGGTGGAGATGAAGATGGTTGGTTTCTTGATATATGGTTTTGTGTTTCTCAAAAAGCGATAATGTACAAGTTCCTGTTTTACAGTTTTAGTTTTTAAGCAAACACTGTTGAATTATAATGTACACACAGAGAAGTGAATCATGTGTACTACATTCAAATTTTCATAAAATAAATACATCTTTGCAATCACCATCCATAGGATGTATGTGGGTTCCCTCCTGTCTCCTCAGTCACTTCTCTCCTAATTATCATCCATCAGGTTGCCTGTTTTAGAATGTTCTATGAAGGGAATTTCTGTGAATAGTATTTGTGTCTGGTTGTGTTTACAAGATTGATTCATATTGCTAAGTGTTTCAGTACATGTTCATTCTCATCACATGAAAATATCACAAGTCATTGATCTATTCTAAAAGTGATGGGCCTCTCAGTTGTTTTTAGTTTGGTCTTATTATGAATAAAGCTGCTGTGAACATTCTTGTGCATGTCTCTTGATACTCATAGATATGTCTTTCTCTTGGATATAAACCCAGGAATGGAACTGCTGAGTTGTTGTTTCTGTGTATGCTCAGCATGAGTAGATGTTTTTAAACAGTTTTCCAAAATTCATGCTTCTGGGGTACCTGGCTGGCTCATTTGGTAGAGCATGCGACTCTTGATCTCAGGGTCATGACTTTGAGCCCCACATTGGGTATGGAGATTACTTAAAAATAAAATCTTTAAAAAACAACAAAACCCCACAAAATTTATATTCCCACTGGAAGAATGTGGGAGTTACAGTTGCTCAACATGTTGTGAGTACATACTATTACATTTATATTGTTAACTTTTCAGATGTTGGCCCTTCTATTTGGTGTATATTAGTGGTATCTCATAGTTTACTTCACCAAAGAAGCTGAGGATTTTTTTTGTTACTGTTGTTATTTGTTTGTCTTTTGTGTTTTATTGACCAAATTAACTTCTTGTGTTGGAAAATACTTGTTGAATTTTTTACCCATATTTCTAGTGGGGTGTTTATTATTTTCCTTATTGAATTTGAGAAGTTCTTTACATATTTTGGATCCAAATCTTCAATACATATGTTGTGTATATTCAGCAAATATATTTTCACCCTTATTAGCTTGCCTTCCACTTTCTTAAGAATATATTTTGATAAACAGAAGTTGCTAATTTTAATTAAGTCAAATTTACCTATCTTTTTTTGAATTTAGTTAGTATACTTTGTTGCCCTAATTTAGATTGATTGATTGATTGATTGATTGATTTTCTCATCAGGAGTTTCTGACCATTGACAAGATCAATTAAAGACTACATTGAAAAAATAAAACTTTTCACTTTACACATGCATTAGAGAAAAAAAATAAATTCAGTGTATCTGCTTCTTACAATTAAAATGGAAATTGTTAATTTTAGTTGATCTTATGCAAGCCTAAAAATACTCAATTCTGCATAATAATGTGAGTTCAAGGAGAGAAGGATAAAACAACAAAAACCCAGAAACAGAAAAGGAAGGAAAGACAATAAACCCACCCAACAACAGGCAAGAAAGCAGATATAGGAGAGCAGAGAGTGGGATATACCAAGTATGAGGGAGGAATCAAAAACTAAACTAAAGTGGGAGGGAAGAGAACCTGTAAAAGATTGAGGAAAGAGAAATGATTGAGAGAGAAAAGATGTGGATATAAGGACACAGAGGGTTAGAAATTCAGAAGTAGAGGCTCCAATGAGGCCACATCTTTTCAAGTTGTGAGCTAAAAGAATATGACCACCTCTGATCTTGAGTTACTTACAATTAGTGACTTAACCACTGTTCAAAGATCTTCTCTTACTTACACTTGCTCAACATTGGTCAACATAAACCACAGCCAAAATGGGAATTCGGGTACGAATTATTTGAACAGTAGCAGCTGAGGCCAGAGCAATACTTGAGAACCTCTCAGAATCTTACTCAACAGTTCTGGGTCTAGAGTTTTTAGTGCCGCTTTTAAAGAACTCCTGTAAACAATGTGTCTCCCATGAATGTTTTGTAGATTCAACGTTGCTTTTCACTGGCACATCATACCCTTTAAAAAATTCATCTTGTCTTAGATCTTTTTCGGTCACAATAAATAAAAGTGACCCACTGTGTAGGAGCTAAATGTTGTTCTTCCTATTAGTCTAATATTTTCTAAACTGTGGGTTTTGACTCCAAGAAATTAATTTTATGAGTTGCGACAAACAAAAATTAAAAAACAAAACAAAACTGTGGATTTGAAAATGCCAGTGCATCAAAGGCAAATGTTGTTTTGTGAAAACTGCTTTTTACATATCAGTGGCTATTGTAGATTTCAGTGCATTTCTGATTGTGGGCTGCATTTGTTTGCTAGGGCTGCCATAACAAAGTATCACAAACTAGGTGGTTTAAGCAGCAGAAATGTATTGTCTCACATTCTGGAAGCTAAAAGTCTGAGATCAAAGTGTTGGTGGGATTAATTCCTTCCTAGGAATCAATTCCATGCCTCTCTCCTACCAGTTTTGCTGGCATCCTTGGCGTCCTTGGCTTACAGGCACATCACCTCAGTCTCTACCTTCATATTCACATGACATTGTCTCTATGTCCATGTCTCTCTCTATGTCCAGCTTTCTCCTGTTTATAAGGACACTGTCATATTGGGTTCAGGCCCGCCCTAATGGCCTTATTTTAACTCATCTGCAAAGACCTCATTTTCAAATAAGGCCACATTTATGGACACTTAGAGTTAAGACTTCAACATCTTTAATGGGGATCCAATTCAACCCATAGGATGGTTATGGTCAAAAAAGTTTGAAACACTTTTGGGGAGGTGTTTCTTTTCCACATAAGTTTAAACCCATAAAACCAAGTTTTTAAAAAAATGCAAAATTGAATATTAATTTGAAGATGCAATATGGTATAAAGTATACTGATTTGGGGTGGTCTTCTCTGACCCTCATAATCACTAGCAAATAATTTGTGTGATTCTAATTATACCTCTTTCAATTTAAGCCGCCAACACGCATCTTTCGAGGTGTTTAGAAAGTTAATAAGGAAGCTGAATAATGATTTTTAAGGTCATATTTATGTCCACCGAAGCTTACTTTTTGATTGGTCTTTAAGGATCTAGCCAATAGTTATACAATTCTTTAGTCATTTATTAAAATATATTATCAAAATATAAGGCTTTTATTAATCAAATGTAATCTGTAAGATTGAGTTCCTTGGGAGGATATATGTAGATGCCACATATTTACAACAAGCTGCATGTATTTATTCCCTATTTCTTAATCACAACACTGTATGCAGTCATCAGTTTTCTGACAACCATCTGCTTAGATGTCACTCATTCCTTCCACCCCATCTAGTTGAAATTAAAATATTGACAGAAATAATTTTTGCATGGAAAGTGGAAAAGCTAATAGGGGTGGTGAAATTAGATTGGATTTTGCATGCATTGCCCTGACAATATTCTGACAAATTTTAGCTTGTTTCTTCAAGTCATGCAGTGTTACAGGAAAATGAAATACAAAGCAAAGATTTGAGGAAAGTATAAGGTTGGTTACTTCTGATGGTGTGAAAATATTGTTGAAAGATAAAAGAAGGAGAAGGAGGAGAAGGAGGAGGAGGAAGAAGGGAAGAAAAAGAGAGAAAGAGAAAGAGAGAAGGCTACCAAGCCGTAACCATCATATTTTACGGTGACTATATGGAGTTAGGAGAGTGGTACTAGTAGAGATAAAATGTTATTCTGTCCTTTTACAAATACATAATGACTGTAACAACAACGAAACAGAAGACATGGAATAAACAGTTTCTAACAGAATTAAAAAACCATTTCAAAAATATAAAAATATACCAATTGTAAGTTCATTCTGAAATTCTTAAGAAACCCAGAATATTCTTTATTGAAAATATTTAATATTTAAATAATCCAACTCTGGAATTCTTTTTGACCTTAGCAAAGAATCTTAAACTGCATGAAAAATTCTAAACTTAGTTTTTAGAATTTCCTTAGGTGGTACATTACTAAACACTTGATTTCTTACTCTTAAAAAAATCATCAGTTAATAAAAAAAGGTTGAGACTAAATGGTTTGTATTTATCCTCCCCAAACAAAAAGTGCTGTCCCAGGGTAGTAGAGGACTCATATGTACTTATAATTTATTTGATTTAAAAAATCGCCTCCACGGAGTCAACAGAAAAAGCATTAAACCTGTGAACTGGGTTATGATGAGGGCATGCACTGATACGAAGAAGGGGGAGTAGGACAATGAAGTGAGTGGTTAGTTGAAGGAATCAGGTTTAGCCAGAAGAGCTATAAGAAAAACAGAAACAAGAAAAAATAATGAAATAATTTCCTCAGTGCTCTTTCCAAAGGCATGGGAGAGTGTTTTCCATACTTGAATCACAAATGCCCAGTATAGAGAAAACCTTTTGGGAATGATTCCTGAGTATCTCAGAGACCTGATCAACATCATTCCAATCATCATTTCCTAAACCTCATCTCTGGCCATATCTCTTCTTACATCTCATGATGTGAATATTTCCATTTCCTACATAGGATGAGACATTTTTTTTTAAAAACCAAAGCAAGTAGAGCTTGAATTTCTATTGACGGAAAGATGCTTAATTTTATCATGTTTATTTAATAATATTTTATTTATTTATTTTTACAAATAGTTTATTGTCAAGTTGGTTTCCATATAACACCCAGTGCTCATCCCAAGAAGTGCCCTCCTCCATGCCCAGCTCCCCCCTACCCCCCACTTCCGTCAGTCCTCAGTTTGTTTCTCAGTACTCAAGAGTATTTAATAATATTTTTATCTTTTAGAGTACATACTTTCACATTAGGCTCTCTGTTGGGGGCCAAAGATGAAGCAGAAGAGCTCATTACCTCTTGGAACTGGTAGGAGAGTTATTACAGGTAAATGGATAAGCACAATGCAATGTGATAAGATGATGGCAGAGGTAGGAGGAACAGAGAAGAGAGCGGTGCAAGAAATGTTTCACAGAGGAAGTAATATTTGAAAGGAGTTTTGAAGGTAAAGGAGGAGTCTGAAAACTTGAACACAAGCATTTTGGACAATGAGAATGCTATATTCCAAAACAGAGTTGTGAAAAGGCTTGGCTTATTAAGACAGAAATTGAGTGTGACTAGATCAGATAAAAAGAATGTTCAGGCAGAGGATAGGCATCGGATGTTTCCGTTCTAGTATTGATTCACCTTTCCCAGACGAGGAAAGAGTTCTAATTGACACATGAATCTCCTCACGTGTGAATGACGGAGGAGAAGCACTAGCAGAGCACCCCATCAGGCGTGGAGTATTGCGAGGTCAGAGGTAAAGCATGATCATTGCCTGTCTAAACTGAGTAGGCAGCAGCACCCATGTAACAGGGTGATTCCCCTCCTTTCAAGTTGACTACAATTCAAGACAACGTAGAATGGTCTCAGGGCTATATGAAACATGGACTTCAGAATTTGGCACATATGACTGAGTCAGTATATCACAAATGGATTTCATGTCAAGAACTGTGCTTATATCGAAAATGTAGCAGGAATTGGGAGACCCCGAAGTACAGCTTTGTCTTATTGAAGACTGGAGACAAGCTGAAGTCAGGGAAATTAGTGACTTGCACGAGGTCTTCCAATAAGCCTGTGAAAGAGCTGGTGCTGGAGTGAGGGTTTCAGACTCCCAGGCCAGTCTCATTTCCATTATGCCACGTGCTAGTTCTGTCAAATGCGGGTGTTTGGTGACATTTGAGAGGACTGAGGAGTTCAACACATGAAAGAAATGATAAGTTCCCTGAGGAGCTTTGAAGCGAATAGTCTTCTAATCACCCTTTTCTCAGCAATCTTGCCTTAAATCTGCACCTGCTTCTGGATTCGCCACAATGCAACCTTGGCAGAGCTTTCGGAGGGAAAAAAAAAAACTCGTTCTTTTTTGGGTTTTATGTAACCATCTGGAGTGCCCACCAGTTTTGACCCGGTTGAAACTATCTGATATCATCTGTGCGATTCAGGTTTAGGTCACTTTCAGCCAGGGTCCCAGTGAGAAAAGGAGAGCAGTCTTATAAGGGGGCAGTTGAAGAGATTTCATTAGTACTATTGACAAAGCGGGTGGGATTAAGGGCAACTAACAAGCAGTGATGAATCACACAGGGAGTAGCAATGGTAGGAGAGATGTTGGCAATGTAAAGCCGAAAGAGGGAAGGAGAAAAAAACTGCTCCTGGGATCTGGAGGGAATATTTGCAGATGTAAGGGATGGCCCTCGGACATAAACTGTGGTTATAAATACAGGAAGATAGTCGTTGCCCATCTGAGGCACAGCAGGGAGGGAGCCAGTAATTATAAATAGTGCAACTCCAATTTTTTCCTGCCCTCTGATCTCCTCAGTGCCTCAATTTGATCAAACCGAACAGAAAGTCATAGAATAAGGCCATACAAGCCAGTCTCCAAGGGCACAGAGCGGAACGGATACAGTGGAGAGTGGATCTGAAGGAGAAAATGGAGACTAGGCTAGGACGGGGCAAATACAAATTCATCCCCAGCCCAGCCCAGGATCTCTTCACTCCCCCAGTTCCACGTCGCTTCCTGGAGGTGCAGCTCCACAAACTGCTCCGATTTCAGAAAGTTTACCTAACACTACTGGGAGAATTATGTAAATATGAAGAGTTTGGCTGAGCGGTGACTAAGGAGAGAGGGAAACATGACCTCCATCTACAAGCAGTGGTGGGAATGGAAATGATTTCCTGTGGGACGGCAGCTGGTATTACTGTTAAATCATTTGTATACTGTTAAATGAGTTGTGAGCTGGTGGGGCAAAGAGGTCTTAGAACTGTGTTTGCTGGCATTCTCCTTACCTCCATCATTGTCTACAAGCATTTGAAAGGTTGAAAAAGCAGCAAGAGAAGGCTCTGAGACTAAGGTAAAAATCAGGAGAAAGATATTGTAAGTAAAAAACATAACAGCGTTCACAGCAGAAGAAGTTAATCTTTTATTAAAATATTCTAAGGGAATAAAATATGGGAAAGCTCCTCTTTTGCATATTTAATCTCAGAGTGAACAGAACTCTAAAAACTCACTGCCGAAGATAATCTTTGTGGAGAAAAAAAAATACACAGTATATTTTTTGTTTGCATATGTAACAAGTGCACTTAGCAACACTAAGAAGCTTTAGCAAGCTTCCCATTTAAGATAAGGCTAATTGATATTTACTTTTATTATCTGAATGTGGTTTCTGATACCAAACATTTTTAAATCTCTGAAGATAAAAATTTTTTCTTCCCCTTCTGGTCAAATGCTGAATATGTAGTTTAAAAAACGTAATAAAAATTTTATGAAAAGGGGTTTTGATATTAGGCTTGTTTTCAAGGAATATATTTAAAGCATAGTATAAGGCTTCCTTTTAAAATTTCAATTAAGCATATATTGTGCACCTACAAAAGCTAATATTTTTCAAGTCTAAAAATTTTCTACCTCGCCAACAGGTTCTAGTGGATAAAAACTATGCTTTATCTTTCATTGTTTCTTCTGCACACCCAGCATAGTCCCTTAAGCATAAATTATAGTATAAAATTTCATCAGACAACATCTTGCAATCACAACCATAATTAATATTGCTGATCATGCCATGTCTGACATTGCTCCAAAACATGAGATGGCATCCCATCCATTTACAACTCTTAAAAGCTTCATGAGACATTTCTATCTTTGTGGATGAGGAAACTGAGGCTGGAGAAGCTAGACAATTTGCTCAAGTTCATGCAAACAGTTAGTGACCGAGCTGCACTCAACCCTGAAAAATCGGGATACCAGATTTTGAGTTCTTAACCACAAAGCCATTTTATTTTAAAGGTGAAGATAAGGTGGGGCCAGAGCATAAGGAGCCTTATCTGTTAGAACAGCAGGTTGTCAACCAAGAACCACAGCAGGTTTTAACCTAAGAAGGTGCCATGATCAAATTTCTCTTTGAAGATGAATATGATATCTCTTTTAAGGTTCAATTAAGGCAGAGAGAAAAACTATGCCTTTTTAGCTTCATGCACTGTTTACTTAACATTTATCCAGGGGCTAAAATAAGCTATGATAACGACGAAAATAAACAGAGTTCATTCTATAATTCAATGGTTTTTTTCAGCCATTTTTAAAAACCTTTGTTCCAATAAGATTTTCCATGGAAACTGAATATGAAAAATATATGAAGGGGTTTAAAATGCCTTACGCTTGTGATGCAGGGAGGAAAAGGCGTTTCTGAGAGTAACTCTGCTACAGGGAAACCGCAAACCACACCCCCTTTCTCATGGCTGTTCCTCTTCCTCTACATTCATGGCTGCTCACATGGACTTTACTAACCAAGGCAGGCTCATTGCTGCAGAAAACAGCTGCAAAGTTGAAGTGGCTTCACACGTCAAAGGCTTTTTTCTCCCTCTCTCATCTCAGTACAGTGCAGGTTGGAGAAGGTAGAAGATGCCTCAGCTTCACAGAGTTCCTTAGACTCAGGCTGATGGAGGTTCAGCGATCTTCAAAGTATGGAATTCAATATTCAACCAGCAAATCAGGAAGAGAGAAGGCATGGGGAAGGCACACCCACTCTTAACTGGTCCAACCCACAAGTGACAAGTCACTTCAGCTCATATTTCATTGGTAAGATGACACAGTCACACACTCCGCCCTAATGCAAAGGGCTAGCAAGTGTAATCGAGCTGGATGCCCAAGAAGAGGGAGTAGGTTGGGTGGGTATCTCGGCCACAGAGACTGCATCACGAATTGAAATGAATTTGAAATGAAATTAATCTAGTTAAGCAAAGAGTTAACTGGCCCAATGAGGCATGGCTTTTAAGATTTGGAGCCAGGACTTGAACTCAGACTGTCTAACTTCAAGCTCCAAGTTCAGCACAGTGAGTGCTACAAGGGGACTATAGTTGCGGTGTGTCCTGGCCCTGTGAGGAAGGAGTAGTTGCGACAGTGATAGGTGGCCATCAATCTCTGGTCTTCTCTTGGGAGCACAGGTCGACTGTTCAATAACTGTCAGTTATTTTTATTATTGGATTAGGTTTCCAATGAAAGATAACATTTTGGAAATGATTTTAAAGGAGACGAGCCATTTGACAAATGGGAAGTTAATGTGAGTGGGACTTCTTCCAACCTCATTAGAAGGCTTTTAAAAAAGGTACAAACACAAAGAGTAGAAAAGTGAATGAACGGAGGGTGAGAGGGGCTCATGAGACTGGAATGTGAAGAAGGGGTTTGTGCGAACTTGTGTCCTCCTTCTTACCTCTCATGGGCTTCTGTCCCTTGCCTTTTAACTCCAGCTTTTCATCAGCACATCCTTTCATTTGATCTGGGCAAAATACCCGGATGCTTGAGCCTCAAGATTCCTTATCTATAAGAAGAAAAGGGATGACTCACGTCATTTCATGCCTCTTGCTCCTGTTGTATTCTTCAAAATGTCTGAAATTCTAGGGTCTTAGATCCACTAATTTTTTTTAATGTTTCTTTCGCTATCTCATTTTCGGCAACCTCAAGCTGTGTACCAGATTAGTTCGAAAATACAAATGTACATGTTCTGTATAGTAGGTGTAACTTCCGAGTCTGAGTTTCTAAATTTTTATATAAACCTATCTTGTGATACTATCAACCTTTCCCTTTATACATTTTCATTGACTTTTCTGTTTTGTTTACAGGGTAAGATTTTCACACTGGAATTTGGCAACGGGATCATGGAAAATTTTAGGCTATAAGGACACCCATAGGAAATGTGAGTGGGGGTGTGTTTTCCTGAAGTTAAGAGAAACAATTTAAAAGTTAGACCAACAATAATGTTAAGAAATGGCACCCTTTATTGGCGAACGTTTCTGTGAATATTTTACTAGAAGATGAAAATGAGAAATACAAGTATTTAGACCGTGGCTGTGAAAAGCAAGCAGTATTTCATCTATTTTCTGTATTTAAGAAACAGAACCGTTTTATCTATTAAATTAAACTGGAGCATGCTATCATCAGCCTAACACACACAAAAAGAAGTCTATAAAAACTTCTGTCATTTTCATCTCAGCATGATGATACCCCCCTGTGAGGTTTATAATTCTCAATTAAAATGAGTAATTCAATGAAAGAACAAGTCCCATGAGGGAAGACGCCAAGAAGGAATCCTAACGTTAAAGACATATTTTCCCATGGTAAGTCTGTTATGGTTGGTGATGCTGCTAACACACCTATGCCCACAGTCTTTGGTTCTCATGTTAACATAGTGGTACCATAAATAAATTTAGGAACAGAAATCTAACATAGCTACCCTTGTATTACTAATTGCATTTCCTTCTATTGAAATTATCTTATCTCATAAATATATCTTTTGGTTACTTATATTAGTAACAGTAGTATGTGTGGAGCCAGATCTATAGAGGCTATGAGCTGTTCTGCTTCTAATTCCATATATATTATTTTGTGTCTGCTGTCTTCCACCATTTTGCCATTTATCTTCCAGCCATAAATGTCTAATGGATTCCTCAGAATAATCCTATATTGTTTGAGTAAGTGAGATGACTTGGCTAAAGTCACACAAGTTATAAGCGTTCAGGATTTGAAATGAAAGATTTTAAAAGTCTCTTTCTGTGTAGTTAGTCACTGGCCTGTTTATTTTTTATATCTTCAGATGATGTTCTTGCACAGACCCAAACACTTTTGAGTGCATAGGCCCTGGATCCAAAGGAAAGATAGGATCATGCATATTGTTGGATTACAAAGAACACTTGGAGGGACCAGCTCTGCCTCTTCCTAGGGAGGGTTACAAGGCTAGAGGGTAAAGTACCTTTCTGGCCAGCCTTCCAGTAAGTAATTTCCTGTGGCTCTAAGTGTTGTGGAAGAGTCAAAGTCCTCAATTAAATGCAAAAGCGCTTCCCAGGACAAGACATTGACACTTTAGTTTGATTTCTTTTTTATTTTTATTTTTTCAAATGTTTTATTTATTTCTAGGAGAGAGAGAGAGAGAGAGAGAGAGACAGCGTGAGCAGAGGAGGGTCAGAGAGAGAGGGAATCACAGACTGAAACAGGCTCCAGGCTCTGAGCTGGCTGTCAGCACAGAGCCCGATGCGAGGCTCGAACCCACGAACCGTGAGATCATGACCTAAGCAAAAGTCGGATGCTTAACCGACTAAGCCACCCAGGAGCCCCTAGTTTGACTTCTTTTTTAGATCTCATCTCCAAACAAAGCCCCCAAGGGCATGGGGTGTAGGACAGGGGGACCGAGTCACAGACGTGGATCTACTTGAAAGTGAACTGCTAAGAGGATACCAAAATGGGTTTCTGTTGTGGTCACTGCTAGCATACATGCCATTGTTCTGTGAAGTTATATAAGTTTTCCGATCTGAGAATAAATTATATTTAAAAAAAAAACACTTATTCTGGGTGGCTGAGTTACTAAAAGACACCTTTTGCCCCCAAATGCTGTAGCCTCAAGCGAAGGCACAAACAGTGGTGATGGACATCTGAGCCGACTTCACATATTCCACTTGGCTGAGGACATCTGTGCACAACTTGTACAACGTTACTTGCAGTTCCAGTTTTTCTAGTTACTTTGCAAGTGGTCATAGGGCCCTAGAAGGGAAAGAAAAAAATAGGCCTATTATAGAATTGGGCAACTTTATTCAAGGCTAAAGCTTAGTCTTGTCTTTGGGGTATCTTGACATCAAGGAGCTCCCGCAGCTTTACACTGTGAGAAGCTCACGGAGGCTCCACGCTGTGGGGTAGGAGCCAGGGTTTATGTGGAAAATGTTAGGTTTGATCCGAGTGGAATCTTGGTTATTTAAAGATATTGTCAGGGTGACCTGCCTCTTACTACTGAGCCTAGAAAAGGCTCTAGGTGTTTTTAGTTATTTACCCAAGGAGTATCAATTACTGTGGGATTTTAGTCAGTCTGTAGGGATACTATAGCAGTCTATAAAGAATTCAAAATTTCTTCCAGAAAGAAGGCATTATTTTAATATCTAAGTAAGGTACCTCATATCTCTCTTTAGGCACTAGTTTTGAATATTTCTTGAACCAGTTAGTCAACAATATATATATTGATATATTCTTTTACTAGGTATATATTTTTAGCAGCTGTAGTCACTATAAAAGTAATACATCTTACATTAAAAAAAATTAAAAAAAAAAAAAAGGGGGGGCGCCTGGGTGGCTTAGTCGGTTAAGCGTCCAACTTTCGCTTAGGTCATGATCTCACGGTTCGTGGGTTCGAGCCCCGCGTCGGGCTCTGTGCTGACTGCCGGCTCAGAGCCTGGAGCCTGTTTCAGTCTGTGACTCCCTCTCTCTCTGACCCTCCCCTGCTCACGCTGTCTCTCTCTCTCTCCTAAAAATAAATAAAACATTAAAAAAAATTTTTAAAAAGTAATATATCTTGCCATGAACATTTTTGAAATCCCCAAAGTACTGAGAATGAAATAGAAATTAGTTTCATCTCACTAAGAGAGATATAAGTCTCATCCCAACTATTTGCATTGACTTCGTTTCCTTCTGTCATGGTCTTCCTTCCTATTTAGTTAAAAGCAGAAAGATGCTGTCCGCTTATTCTCAAGATCAGGAAATGTATGCAGACCAAATATCAAGGCCAGTCCAGCCTGTGGGTCTTTGACCTGCTTTCTGTTTCTTCTTTTATTATCTATCCTCAGATTTCTTGGTCCTCGCCAGCCATGCATTCTGTCCAATCTTTGTTGCAGTTATTTCTGATAACCAGTTTGTTGATGATAAGTTGAGTTTTACTATGGCTTTTGGGGAAATAACCAGGGCCAAATTCTTAGAATTGCTTTGATTCTTTCTATAAGATGCTTCAGTGATAGCCTCCTTCAATGCTTAGGAGCAAAGCAGTCAGGCTGCAAGTACACACAAAGCTTCCTTTATTTCACATAATTCATTTCAATCTACAAATCAAGCAGATATTGAGGGCCTCTGCCTAAGGAATTGTCATCAGAACTGTCATCAGGATTTTGACAAAATCTGGAGTTTTGTGAGACAGCACTGGGGCCAGGCTTGAGTGGTTAGGTATGAAAATCTGTGGGTTAGTGGTGGAGGGTAGAAGGGAAGGAGGATGGGGAAAAGGTGGGATATTTAGACTAAAAGGACTTGGAGAAAGAACAAAAGCATTCTTAATTTTCCATTCATTGTTCCCTGGCATCAGGACCATTTGCAGATAAAAAGGCCAAAATAAGCATGAATTTTGTTTTAATTAACTCTCTAAGACTTGTCTACCATTTACTTGTCCCCTCCCTCCCTCATCTGTTATTTTGTTCACTTTAGGGCCATAAATATTATTAATCCACAGAGATTTCTTCCTGCTTCCCTTAGTTAATTAAAGATACTCCAGAATTTATCTTATGCTTCCACCAGGAGGGCACAAAAAGTGAAATATTATATTGCTAGATAGTTCATTCATTAGCATAAAATAATCAGTGGGATTGTGCACTGGAGTTTCAAATACCTCCACCAGACTTTCTGTTAAAGGACGAATGTAGTCAGTCCACAGAAGCAAACAGAGAGGGAAGGAGGGGAGAAAAGAAAGGTGGGCAACAAATTAAGGAGAAAGGTGACACCGAACGTACAGATGACTTTTTTAGAGATAATTTCACCCTACTCTAGTCTGGGAAAGAATTGCAATAGCTCCCTGCTCGCATGTCATTTGTAATAGACACAATGGCCAAGTCTTCCTTCATCTGTTTCAAGCTGTGTCGTTTAGTCGAGAAAAGAAGGCGGGGGGCAGCGAGGGCAGCTGTCAGAAAAAAACCTCACTAAAATGATTATTCTTATATTTTACTTACTTTATTTTATATTAATGGTTTTATTACAAAAAGAAACTATGATGTAAACTTCATGTATCATTCACTTACAACATTTTAGACCAAACCAAGCAGAACCCAACACCAGACAGCTCCACTATTTATATTCCTCTAAGGGTGGCTCATCCTGCCCTCTTTTCCACCCTCAGTGTTTTTCTTCCTTCAGGGAGAGATTCTATATCAGTGTTTCATTTCTCCTCTGGGTGGACTTAAAGGCCAGACACATTGATTATTAATCATTATATTGGGGTTTCTCTCCTTTCTTGACCAATGACACAATTTGCAAAGCATGATAGGTATACTGTAACTGACATCTGTACGGAAGGAAAAAAATTAGGTTATGGCGTATATATCTCCACTAATAAAAAAAGCCATCTTTCAAATCCTCCTTTTGTAAGTCTTACTAAAAAGACCACTGTGTTACAAATGCATAGGCACTGAGCCATAAATCCAGTAACAGAGACGTATCTAAAAGCCCATTTTGGGACATTCTTTACTTGGACTCTTGGGACACTCCAGGCTTAACAAGAGTCACTTTTTTTCTAGGTTGTGCCGCTGATGAATACCAGGGAGAAAACTTGAAACATATGGGATTTTCTGGCCCTGTGAGCTGGCTGTGCTATTTTACTTCATCTATTTTGGTGTATATTTTTATTTGTGTAAATGTCTCAACTTAAAATTATTTGCCATTTATGCTTTCTAAAACTCACTGGCTTTCTGATGCCAGGGCATATTTGAAGTGAATTTGTGACCGTCAGTTTATAGTTTTCTGTGAGAGGGCATGAAATTTCATGAGTTAAAGAACAGTAGAAATCTAGGGTATGAGTTAAAAGCATGGATTTTTATTCAGGCTGACCGAGGTCTGAATTCTGGCACTCAGCTTAAATGTAGGACTTTGGGCAACTTATTTCACCTCTAAGAAGTTCAGTTTTCCCAGCTACAGAATGAAAGTAGTAATAGTAGTAATAATACAGACTGAAGGCTCAGGGCCTACATTCAGCTCAGAGCCTGCCTCATAGTAACTCCTCATTATGTGGGAACATTATTACTATTATTACTACTCTTCTTCTTCATCTTTTTCTTCTTATTGATATTATTATAATTTTTAAATGGCCAAATCAGAATAATTGGTAAACAAGGTCACTATATGCTTTTAAATAATTACACGGAACCAAAAGGCATAAACCAATATTATCCTGAGTCTAGTGGGACATATGGCCAACCTGATTAGTGTGGGCTGGGGACAATCTCAGCATCAGCATGATGTCACTTATTTTGATAGAGTCACTTATTTTGATCTGATGTTGAGAGGTCCTTACAGCAACCAGAGTAACAAACCAAGGGACAGGTTTTTGTTGTTGTTGTGGATTATTTTCTTTTCTCTTATTTTATTTTATATTTATTAAAATTTTTTTTGTTAATGTTCATTTAGTTTTGAGAGAGAGGGAGAGACAGAGAGAGAGACAGAGCACGAGCAGAGGAGGTGCAGAGACAGAGGGAGACACGGAATCCAAAGCAGGCTCCAGGCTAGGAGCTGTCAGCACAGAGCCCAATGCCGGTTGGGGCTTAAACTCATCAACTGCGAGATCATGACCTCAGCCGAAGTCAGACACAACCTACTGAGCCACCCAGGTGTCCCTCTCTTTTTCTAAAAAAACCTGTTTCCAGAGTGCCTGGGTGGCTCTGTCAGTTAAGTATCTGACTCTTGGTTTCAGCTCAGGTCATCATCTCACAGTTCCTAATATGGAGTTCCACATCAGGCTCTGTGCTGACAGTGTGGAGCCTACTTGGGATTCTCTCTCTCTCTCTCTCTCTCTCTCAAAAATGAATTAAAAAACAAAAAAAAAACCTTGTTTTCAGTGTGGAAAGGAAGAGTTTGTAGTCATGCCTTTTACTTTGGCCCATGCTTCCTCACATACAAGGGTAGTCTCTCCTTTGGTCACACCGTTTCTGACTGTAAAGGACAATATGGATTTATGGTCAGTGACCTCCTGTGAGTTTCCTTTCTTTGCTGCAAAATTATGGGGAGCAACAACTTGATTTATTCCATTGGTTTTGAACTGTGCTGCCAATAAGTAAATTGGTTCATGGTAATCACAGTATTCACTTCAATTAAATGATCATCAATTGAGTTATTTGCCTTTTTGCATGTAATTTATTATGGTCTACTTTTCTCTTTCAATTAAAAAGTTGAAGTGTATAATTTACTTGTTTCTAGTGATTACAAATAAGGGAACTAGAATTCTAAAATAATTATCTTAAAGATTTAACAATTAGAAATGTTTATGTTTCTTTATATGTTACTGACAATACATGATTAGGAAATTATTTTGTTGTATGCAATCAAAAACAATTATTTCCCTATGCAAAATCCACCCCAGGAAAAGGGAAAGAGGAAACATATGAGAAAACACATTTTACCTAATGATTTTCTTTCAGGAAAAATATTGCTATCATGATCCTTTTTAATTAAATAAGAATTTAGCACTTTTGCATGTGTGTTCTTAATGTCAGACTCTTTGGTTATCACACTTACACCTCTGTTATTAATGTTAGCCATGGTTTGCAGATGAGGAAAAGCTAGTTATCAATGAATAATTCAGATTCCATAACTGTCAGACCTCATTATTTTAAATAGGGCTTGGTAGTTCCAGTTGTAACCAGCTAATTGCCTCGTTTAAACTTAAACTGTTAGACTATTTCACATAATTCCAATTTTGAAAAAACTTTAAATACATTTAAAATTGCTGTAGTACATAGAGCAATTTGCCTTAAATCAGTCTAGGAGAACAAAAGGCATTCTGCTTGTGATGTCTTCAAATAAGAATTAAAATTTATTTTAATTTAATCCACTAGCTGTCATGAAATGCTTCCTTAGCATAGAATGAAAAAAAATGTTTTAATTTATAAAACTAAGTAAAGCAAGAAACCGGAGACTGAACAATTCAGTTTAAAATCTGATCTCTTAAAAAAAAAAAAAGAAAAATAAACATATTGCCAAATAAAAGTCCCAAGCCAAATTGAACGTGATGGAAGGGATCACCAAGGGTTCTTGCTTTTGCTTCCTGTCACTCTGAAAACTAAAGCAACTGGAACGTTACCGGGGACTTGAAAAATCTGAAAAGCCAGTGTGGTGGCTAAGGAGGCGAGCTGCTCCTGTCTTCTGTTAAGACAAGCTGTCAAGGTCAGTAGACATCCTCCAGGGGCCACGCCTTCAGATCTGCCTCAGTGTCCAGTCCAAAGCTGCACCTGCCTCTTTTCTTCTTGGCCAGTGGCTGAGCATAGCGGAGAACTAAGTACAAGAGCCAAGGCGTCCCTGCCGCGTGCCGCCTGGCACACCTATGCTGACCGGCCTTTGCCTGGGACCCTTCCTCAGCCTGGCTGCACCTCTCTCAGAACTGTGCTTCTCCCATCCCCTCCTCCTCCCTTCCCTCCCTTCTTCTCCAGGTGTCTGAACTGTGCGATGCCCTGAAGGCTCTCCACACCGAACCTGCCTGCGTGTCCCTTTGCCATTCACGTTCCTTTTCCTCCGTAAATCTCTCGGACATCTAATTCTGTCATACCGTTTGCTTCTTGCAGGGCCTGGACTGAGGCAGCAAGAATTCTACAGTCTCTGCATGTCTAATTAAACAACTCTATTCACAAATCTAATCCCTTTTAGTCAGCCTCAATCTTGAGAGATAGTGAGGTTTGACAGGGGGAGCCTTCCCCATAATGAAGATCTTCATGCAGTTCTTGAGGCCCAGGTAGAATCGTATTTAATTTCTTCAATCAGGACAAGTAACCGGAGCTCTGCTGTTATTCTCCTGTAACCCGAATATATATATTTTCCACTTCCTGAGTCTTCTCCAGGTTCTCAATACATCCCAGCATGAATAGGTAAGAGCTGACCAGGTATCTACTAGTCTTACAGAAACACTTTATCTTAAAATCTCACTTAAATCTTCTTTCAATCAAGTTACTGCCTTAGGGAAAAATAAATCTGTTGTTATCACAGGTCTACAAAGCTTTGCTACTTTGATGTTAAGCCTACCTTTTTATTTTATAAAATTTGATTTGAAGCAATGTGGTTTATTAATGTAAAAAATGGTTATGCTATCACTGTGTGTTGGGGAGACCTCACAACAGCTTTTTAAAAATCAGCAAGCCTTTTAAAAAATTTTTTAATGTTTATTTTTGAGAGAGAGAGGGTGAGCATTTGAGCAGGGGAGGAGCAGAGAGAGAGGGCGTCACAGAATTCTAAGCAGGCTCCAGGTTCTCTGAGCTGTCAGCACAGAGCCCAATGTGGGTCTGGAACTCACAAACATGAGATCACAACCTGAGCCGAAGTCGGACGCTTAACCGACTGAGCTACCCAGGGGCCCCTAAAAATCAGCACGGTTTTACTGTGATTACTTCAGCTGTTCAGTAAGTGCAACTTCTAATCTTTTCGAAAACATTTGTTCAAGGTTTATGCCCATGTTCCTGTTTGTGTAAGTGTGGAAACAGCAAAACCCTTGTGGCAAGGAAGAAGAGACACTTCTGTGCTTGTAACTTACTATCTGCAGATCTTGTCTCTTGTGTTGGGCGCTGTGTACATTCTCGAACATCTAAAGGTTCTTGTGCTCTTCATAAACTGGGAGAAGGGCGGTGGTGTGGAAGTTCCCTGAGCGTTTGGAAATAATGTACTGAGTTTTTAGCAAAATTTAAAAGTTTCTTTAAGCTTTTAGTATCAAGGTGTCAGCAACATTCCACTGTACTCACTTAAGGAGTGAAATTTGGAGGCACGTATTTACATAGTTTAGTTTTAATACCACCTTCGCATTGGCTTGGATCCTGGGTTCATCACAGAGTCTCTGAGTGTGTTTCCTCACCTATGCAAACAGTCATGGAGAGCGGCTAGAGACGGGACCACACAGATTTGAGGGCCACTGCTAGCCTATGAGTCTCTGAATTTAGTGAGTGTGCGGCACCCTCATTCCCTTTAAAGGAAATGTTTCCTGGGTATTTAAAGAGAACCTCTTTGTTTACTTTTCCAATACAGTCTGTATTGGATGAACAGCACATACAGTTGCCCAAATGTAATATTCTTTTCTAGGAAGAGGTGAAAAATGAATTTATTTTCGTCTGATCCAAATGTAGGGTATATTTTTCTTTACTTATTTTTTTTCACAGATAAGTCTTCCACCCCAAACTACCTTTGTATAATTAACACCATAATAAGGTTTGAGAAAGTTACAGATTTGTTTTCTTCTTTCAATTTGCACGTAATAACTTCTGAAATATTAACATTTTCTGGAAGGTTTGTCCCCCCTATATTACCATGCAGTTTCTAGGTGATGGTTAGTTTTTGTCTGCTCTGTAACATTCTAAAAGTATAATAGGCTGCCATGAAATAGTATAGTAAATATTTCCCCTTCATGAATTCTTATATCCTGACAGATTTTCCCCCCAGAAAACCCAGATGATGAAGTACAGACATATACAATTAATGTCAGTTACAGTTCAAAGAAGCACGTGCTTTTCTTCCACGGCAATAAACTGAACATTTAGGAACTGAAAGGTTTACCGTCTGTGAGCTATGTGTGAGCTTAGCTGTCTCAGATCAAGCTCCATGTTTTAAATATTGTGCTCTGAGAAAAGCCCACCTCAATCTTTGAATGTCATGGTTGTGTCCACACTCAGATACCATAGTAACACAGAAGCCTTGCTTGTCCGTCTTAAAATTCTAGCAATGGATTTACTCTTCTGTGACATGTGTCTTTAATGAAGATAGTCATTACATTTCGTAATGTACTGAATTCTACCCCCCATTAGAAATAATGTACTATATTTAGAATTTTTGGATAATTACGTACATAGAACAATAAAGGTTGCAACCATCATTCTTTTTTTTTTTTTTTTTTTTAATGTTTATTTCTGAGAGAGAGAGACAGCGTGAGCAGGGGAGGGTCAGAGAGAGAGGGAAACGCAGAATCTGAAACAGGCTCCAGGCTGTGAGCTAGCTGTCAGCACAGAGCCCGACGTGGAGCTTGAACCACAAACCGTGAGACCATGACCTGAGCTGAAGTCGGACACTTAACCGACTGAGCCACCCAGGCGCCCCGCAAATATCATTCTTAAAATGGATTCCTTCTACATTGTGGTGCAGAATTCTATTGGATACTAAACACTTGAGTTTTATTTATTTGAAAGAGACAGAAAGAGAGAGCACATACGTGCACACAAGTCAGGGAGGGGCAGAGAGAAAGAAGAGACAGAATCCCAAGCAGGCTACTTGCTGTCAGCACGAGCCGACTCAGGGATCGAACTCACAAACCACAAGATCATTAACTGAACCAAGACCAAGAGTCTGATGCTTAACAGACTGTGCCGCTCACGTGCTCCCTAAACACTTTCTTATTAAGCATTTATTCCCATTAATTTTGTTGCAAACTAATGAAACTAGATGCTTTGGGTTTTTCTTTGCTTTGTTTTTAAAAATTCCATTAATATTTAGATTTGAACTGATTTTTTATAATGTAAAATTTGTTTTAGTAACAAGAAGACTGATTTGTCACAAGCATAAGAAAGAAAGAAGTGGGTTTATTGATGAAGCATTGAAGTAGAGCGGTATTTTTTTTAAATTAAAAAAAAATTTTTTTTTTGTATTTATTTCTAGGGAGAGAGAGAGACAGCGTGAGCAGGGGAGGGTCAGAGAGAGAGGGAGTCACGGACTCTGAAACAGGCTCCAGGCTCTGAGCTGGCAGTCAGCACAGAGACCAACGCGGGGCTTGAACCCACGAACCGCGAGATCATGACCTAAGCGAAAGTCAGACGCTTAACCGACTAAGCTACACAGGAGCCTCAAGAGTGGCGGTTTGGATTGTGTTGTACATATTGACCACTATTTAGCTTTGAGGGGAATTTGATAACTTAGGACATGATTCAGAGGATTAAATGGTCTTTCTACATATAACTCATATTTAAGTCACATATTTCTTTAAAATCATTGGATCCCGGTGGAGGTAAGAATCCAAAGGAATACCTTGCTTTCTGATACGTGGAAAATAGGAATATTCTCAAAGACAAAAAATGAAATTTTGTAGAATGACTACTTACGGTCACTGTAAACACCTGTTTTATGGGGGGACAAATTCCTTTCTATGATTATGATATTGTGATGGATGGCAAGTTCCGGGAAGAAAGTAATTATAGTTTCTTAAAGATTGAGTCAGACTTTTAACGTATCCTGAGTGCTTCTACCATATGGCACAGACGGATTGCAAGCTACACCTGAGTGATTGACTAGTTATAGCATTTGGTGTTTATGTTGTAATTTTAAAATAGCCATTCATTAGCTTGGTGTTTGTGCGTGTGCGTGCGTGTGTGTGTGCATGTTTGAAGTGGTTAAGAAAAACATTATTTTATTTTTATGATTTCACAGAGTATGGAGAGTACTATATCATAGAAGATTTAAGAGCATAACTCACTGCTAGTTGTTAGTCAGTGACTCCTTATACCTACTTAACCCATGAGGAACAGATGGCTTGTGGGAATATCTTATTTTTTTCTACTGCAGTGCTCCAAAATGGAGAATTTATACTTTACTTTTTAAATAATAATTCTTCCAATCCCAAAAACTTCTAGAAGCAATAACAATGGACTCAAAGCTACATGCTAAGGAGTGGTTAATCGCAGCAGAAAGAAATGCTATTTGACAGTCAGCTGTGACTGACATTTGAGATTTTCATCACCTCCCCAATTTAAACCCGATATTTTCAGTTCTGAAATTTTTCTACACTTAGAAACAAATTGAGCTATTTTAAATTCAAAAATTAAAGTTAATGTAATAATTCATTAGTAATGCAAAATATTAATACATACTAATTACATTCAAATTAACATAATAAAATCAGCAATAATTGGCTATGGGCACATGCAAGCCCTTTAAACCTGATAGTTGCTTCTTGCTCTCTTTTACTGTAATTTGGATATGGAAGAAACTAGAATTTCCCACATACTATATAGTGTATCCTTGTATTATATAACATGATTCTTTATCCCAACTTGAAGAGATGCAAGTTTGAACTTTTACAATGAAACCATAAAAGTAGTGAAGTGTATTTGCTATTGTAATATACCAGGAAGCATGTATTATTATCTCTTTTTGGGGAATATTTTGATTGGCCATTGGGTATTCATCTCATCTGTGTATTATAAAGTCTCTGATCAGCTTTTCATAGCTATTGTTGATCACGACATCACTCCAACAGTTTGTTAAGGGATTATGTCTATTTATATTTTCTGAAAGTTCTGCAAAAAGCACTATTTCAGTTCATACAATATGTTCACTGTGGAGATCAGGGTGATGTAAGCAGGAGGGCGATGACAGTTTATAATATTTTATTCCTCCTGAGGGGGGGTGGGAAAAAATAGAAGCATTTCATTAACATGTCTGTGTGTGATTTCAATTAGTCTGTTTTCCAATATATATGACAGCAGAGTCAACCTCCCTGAAAATACTGCGATGTGACTCTTGCTACTGTGGAGGAAATAGTTTACTTTAATAGCAAATCATGATTCCTACTCTAGGGCTAAATATAGACACTGATTTCTTGGTGCATTCAGCACAATTCCTTGTCCATTCTACCATGTGATTCTCAAGGCCACTCTACACCATCAACAAAGAAAATATCATTTTCACTATCTTACAAATGTGGAAACTGAGGCTCAGAGAGCTGAAGTCACTTTCCCCTGTCATCCAATGAGTTGGCAATGGAACCGGGAAATAGATCTTGGGTTCCCAACTCTAAATTCCATGTTTTTTTTTTTTTATTGTGCCATACTTGAGTTATCTCTAGATTCAGGGTGCTGGGCTATTTGTTAAATTCAGCAATATGTACTGATAACCCATTAAATTTGTATAAAGCTGGCACATACTTTATATGAAAAAATAAGTATAATTAAATAAGATGCATAAAATTAAAAGTTGTTTTACTCATTATCATGGAACCACTAAAGAGTAGTAATTATCTACCAATGTTCATTTTTCATTGTTATTTTTTGTATTAGCACATTCTCAAAACTTCTTTTGAATTTCTAATACATGAGAAATGCAGGGCATAGGAAGTTTTGTCTCTGCTGAAGGAATTCATGGCATGGTGCAAGAAAAGAAGATAACCCAGTAGTTATAGCACAGATTAGTAGGATGATGGGTCTTAGGCTTCAACAATTGTCAATTTTGACTTGCCCCTAAATTCTGTATTACAGTCAGTATATCAAGCAAACAAGTATAACTTGCTCAAAACATATAAGATATATTTTACAAATACAGTTGGTGGCTTTCTGTATAAGTAAGTCTACTTGTTTTTAGAGGTCAGACATGGCTAATTACCCCTCTGAAATTTTTTTCAGGTCTTTCCACCTGAAGAAATGACCTTCTCTAGTTGGTTTTTAAAGGTCCGTTCCCAGGTAGCTGTTGTGTCTAAGTATGGCCTTAGCACTGGCCTTGTCACCAAAATGGGCAAAGCCAAATGTCAGAGCAGGGTTCAAGGCTAGCTCTCCACAGGTCCAAGCAATCCGTTTATTCCTGGCCCTGAAAGAGTCCGGGATGTATTGCAAATCTAGTGGTATGAGTGTCTGTTTCTGGTGTTACAGTCCCTATGGAATTTCTGATAATAGTTGATTCCCAAAGTAAAGGATAAGACCACAATTCTTGAGGGGTTTCTCAGACATTGGAAATTTACTTGTATGACTTGGATGACATGAATTAGAAAAGAAAAGAAAGAAAAAGAAAAGAAAAGAAAAGAAAAGAAAAGAAAAGAAAAGAAAAGAAAAGAAAAGAAAAGAAAAGAAAAAAGAAAAGAAAAGGAAAGAAAAGAAGAGGAAAGGAAAGGAAAGGAAAGGAAAGGAAAGGAAAGGAAAGAAAAGAAAAGAAAAAAGAAAAGAAAAGAAAAGAAAAGAAAAGAAAAGAGGTAACTTAGCCTCTTAGAGGAAACCTGTGTTTTTGTCTAGAGAAACCAATAACAACACTATATGATACCATGAAAGAAAAGTGAAGGAGAACAATAATACGGACATAGTATGAATACTAACATACTGAATTAGGTGAATTTTAATGTTATACGTGCCGGGCCTAAAGCCTGCATTGATGACATGAAGATTTTGGTCTTGGAGATGCTCTTAAGCAGATTGGAAAAGTGTTTATAAGATCTGTTATTTTCCTTGGTGTCTTCATTACCGACCCCTAACCTTTGTGTTGTACATGAGTAAAATTTTTAATCAGATGGAAAACTCAAAACTTTCATAGTCTACACCATGGAAAATCTCACAGAAGTGCTTTACATCTCCAAAGAATCTTACCTGTTTTCTGATATGTACTAACATATATGTACACAATATACACATGTGTTTATATATATATATATATGTATACACACCACCCCTCAATACACATTTATTAGACATTTTATTCCCACCTCCTAGAAGAGGAATCCAAATCTCAGAGGCTAAGCACCTTAGATGTCTGTATTGAGTACTGAGTACTGAGTACTTCTGACTCAAAAGCCAAAGTTTTCATTTGTTTCTTAATTTCAAAAGGCTAATATTACACTTTATACTAGATATAATAATTTCCCTGTGAAAACTTTACTTCATGTGGAGGCTGATATAAATGATATATTTGCTCAGTTATATTGTCCTATATGTTTAATGTGATTATAGCAGATGGAGGTACCAAAGTGGGATAAATGAGGTGTAAATACCATGAAAACAGCACCCCATGCCTGGCAGGAAGAGTGTTTAGTAAGGACATGTTGATAAGAAGTTTCCATGATTTCCTTCCCAGTAGCTCCTTCAGAATATTCTGACATTGGAAATTAATGATTTTACCAGGAACAAAAATTAAATCAAAATAGTATTTTGCAGCAGCTCTACCTTTTATTTTTAAATTTTGTGAATGACAGAACATTTTGAGTATCATTCCCTTTTGTGTGTGTGTGTGTGTGGCAACAGGGTACTTTTTTATTCTAAAGTGAAAAATCATAGATACATAGACTTGTATAGCTACAAGTCTTTTACATACCAACTTTCTTTTGAGGAAGGCTGTTATTAAGACTGTAAAATTTTTTAGTGCCCTATGATTTTTATCTCCAGAAAGTATTTATTGGCACATCCACAGTACTCAGAATCCCAAACTAGGCAAGGTAACAAGAATGAAAGAAGAAAAAGGCTGAGTTCACAACCAACTGGAGAAATTAGAGAAAACCACCTAAGTTATGTGTACTTCATGACTATGTGCATGTGCAGTAAACTCCTAAACATTCCCATGCAGCAGGATCCAGGCTTTTGCATTCAGCTTGGCTATGCCGTGGATTCTCTGAGCAAAGAATGGGTTATCTTCTTTTTCCCTCAGCCCTGCAGAATCGCGGACGCAGACGTAGGTACTGTAGCAAGTTTCTTTCTAACCTAGCAGGAAGACTCTCTACAAATGGTTATGTGGCTTCATGATCCTGTTTATAATCATAGAGGTTGAAATTTCTTGCCATATTGATGTACATATTCCTAAGTGGTAAGAACCTGAAAATATCGATGTCTTCAATAACCCACCAGAAGTGTCCACTGTGAGCTTTTTGAAACACACAAGAAATATATTTTTCATTGTGATATGGATATGTTTTTGTGACCACCTAAGTATATTTTGTATTATGAGCCAGTACACATACACGCGCGCACACACACACACTCATAACACAAAAGTTTCACAAAAGTACTTATACATACTATGTACACTAGACTCCAACATTTTCTTTACTTGCTTATTTTATTTTAATTTATGTTTCTATCCTGTTGGAGATTATTTTTTTAATTAAAAAATATTTATTTTTGTGTGTGAGAGAGAGAGAGAGAGCATGAGCAAGGGAGGGGCAGAGAGAGAGGGAGAGATAAAGAATCCCAGGCAGGTCCACACTGTCAATACAGAGCCCAAGGGGGGCCTCAAACTTGCTGTGAGATCACATCCTGCACTGAAATCAAGAGTCAGCTGCCTAACTGACTGAGCCACCCAGGTGCCCATGGAAATTATTTTAAAGATACTAGTTGCCACCAATTGAATTTATTTCATGACCCATTCATACATTCAGATTTATTGACAGAATAACTTTGTGGTAAAGAAGTTGCAGAATTGGAAAAAGAGACTATAGCAGAAATAATCTTCAAGTGGAATCAAGAAAATTGATATGAAACCCAAGAACAGAGTTATTAATATAAAAATTGTTCAGTTAAGTGTGGTCAGATCTAATTTAGAACTTGAATCATGTTTTCCCTGCCCCACATCTCCAATGTCTAGCATGATGTTTACTAGGAGTTTATATGTATTGAATTTAATTAAAATAACTAGTGTGGCTGTAGAAATGGTTAAAAGTTGAAGGTTAGAAACCATAATGGAGAAAGGATCTGAACAACTTGGCTGCTTCTTACTTTTGACTTTATAAGAGAAACAGAGTGCCAAGGTTGCGTGAGTTTTGTGAACTTAGGTTTGAGATTAAAGGTAAGATTTTGAAAGAAATCATAAGCTTATCAGGAGATGTTTTTAGGAATAAGCGCATAGATGTGTCTAGTTTTGACAGAGTTTTAGATTCTTCAGGAGAATGGACATTATGGATCACCCAGTTTGGACCCAGGGTCCAAACTCCTTCCCAATGAAAGATTTCTTTTGCAGTATCCTTATACTTTAGCACACTTTTTAAAGTATATATCTTTTCATAAAACATTTAAAGGGAGAAAGTGCTTGAAGAGGCTGTTGATCTGTTGTTTATTATCTTGAATTACTATAAGGTTCTTTCTTCTAACTGAAATCCGCTTACTCATTATATCCACTCCTTCTCCTTCGTCTGCCTTCTACCATAGTATAAAAAGTTCATTGCTTTATTTGTACAGTGGTCTTGATCACCTCTTGGCCATACATCTTCAGTATTTTTCAATGTTCCTGAAACTCAAGGTCAAAAATGTTAAAAAGAAACTGAGATTGAGGAGGGGAATGAAGCATTGAAGACTCACAGAACTAATATCTAGTTCTTCAAATTGATATGGGCAGTATTTCATGGTCATCAGATAAGGACCTCTAGTGGTTTTAAACCCATGTGTATTGTTGACTTCATAAACCATTATCAACAAGTAATATTTATTGTGAACCTTATGGGAAGATGGTATTGTGTTCACTGAAGGCAAAACATATTTCTATGATTTCTTTCCATGTGGGAACCTCTTCTTGCCAAATGAATAGAAAGCTCTTAAATACATTTGCATTAATATCATCATTTGTCTAAAAGTTTAATAAAAAAGCTGAGCTCCTCTTTTAAAAAAGATGATCTCATGTTTGAAGAAAAATATTTATTTCCCCATCAGAGTAACACAGTTTACTTAATTGTATGTTTTCCTTTAAATACTAGTCTGCAATATGGAATCATCTCTGACCCAAAATATTCACCTTAAAATTTTCTACACTATAATCCTCCGTAATAAAGCATTAGGCAGAAGTAGCAAAATGCAATTTTAGAATATAATATTGGAAAATTCCCAATAATTTTTAGGTGAAGGAAACTGGAGGTGTTTATTCTAATTCTCAGAGCTACACAATTTAATGACAGGCTGATGTATTTTTAAGCTATACAATATTTTTATTTAGAATTTCAATATCATCTGAAACAGGTGAAGTTCTGAAAGTTGCACAATCTATGAAACCCAAGTGATTTTCAAATAACATTTGAAAGGCTAATGATGAGTAACAAATTTACTAAGATCACTAATCCTCATTATAATGCAATTATAAAAATATATAAAATTAGCAATATACAACAAGAAAAACAAAGATATTGAGTTTGAGTTTCTCAATCTCTTACCTCTCTAAATCTTTTGCAACAGTTTCTAATCAATAGTAAAGTACACAAATTATATATATATATTTATGCATTTATATGTATAGAAATTATATATGCATTTATATATATGTAAGGCTATACATTTATAGATACGTAAATATGTATGTTTACATGTATTGAACATATAATTGTTTTTTGGCCCTGTAGCCCTTAGAACCCCTAACCATAGCAATCCCAAACAGGCATACTGCTAAGAGCAAGGAGAAATGAGGAGCACTGCATTGTGACAAAGGTGGTAGAAAATGAGTTTTTTCCTTTAGAAAGATTTAAAAGTATGATGAGGAACCGAGACAGTATGCACAAGAAAATGACTGGAGGCTATGGAAGAAAGTAGAAACAATGTCCGTACATTCAAAAAATGCATTCATGATGGGCAACAAATAAATGTTTAAAAAAAGGAAAAATATCCTTGAAAGAATTTTAGAGGGCCTACGTTTTTAGCAAAATAAAAAGCAGGAAGACTGTGTGTGTGTGTCTGTGTGTGTGTGTGTGTACGTGTGTGTCTGATGTTACAGTATTAGCAAGAAGGAGAAAATATTCAGAAGTAGTAGTGACTTGAGCACACATAGAGAATTGAAGAATGGTAACTGGGCAGCTGCAGAAGGACTTGACAGAGGGAGTATGTTGAATCGTACGCAATTGTTGTTGTTTAACCCTCTTTATCTACAAACACAGCCATTTCAAATAGTTTATTGTAAGTTATCTTATCTGAATTATAAGAACTACTTGTATTAGGAAAGCAGACTCTTGGTTCCCAAGGCAAAACTACTGAAGAGTAATATCTACTGGTTAATCACAGGAATTTACAACCAAATTAGGCTCTTTAGGTGACTTTTTTATGTACCCTCCAGTTGAATAGTCATCATTTGTCCACCATTCGTGGCTGAGGAACAGTCCTGTACTTTCCTTTGTACTTGATCCCATAGGCTTGACCACAGGGCTAGCTGGGCGAGAGCAGATTCCTAACTGCAGGTTGTCTAACCATGAGCTGGCTAGTAGCTATGATTTATCCTTGAATAAATCATAAGTAGTAAGCTTTGCCCAGACATGTAAAATGGCAATCAAAAGGACCAATTATTTTCTTTTTTTCAGCAATTTTAACTGAAAAAGAGAGAAATCATCAATTGGTGGTAGGAATGTCCATAAACATACTGGAGAGATATACAGCTCATACTTTCAGAGAGTGTTAAGGTAAGGATCAAGAGTCTATGTCTGAGAAACACGTGCACATTTTTGGAATTACCAGACCTGTCATCCAACTAGAGTTACATTTGGAGCCTGAGGACACTTGTTTCCCTAAACTTGGCAATATGGTGGACCTTCTTGCGATTTCATTGTATGCCCTTAAATTTCTGATAATGAAGTGACTGTAATGGGCACTGTTCACTTCAGTCAAAAGAGCAATCGTACGTCGGTGTCCAGACTAGGGTGGTAAAGAAAAGGGAGATGCTTTAATTTTAGAATTAGAAGGAAGAGAAGACAAGAACTGGTTACTTAAGTGTATAATTAGCACTAAGTAACTGAGTTACATCTGAAGTTGGATTAAATCCTCCCCACTACCAATCTAAAACCTCAAGGACAATGTCTTGTTGTATGCTTGTTAAACTAAAATTAGTCTACACAGCCCCAAGCTTCCTTAACTTGGGAGCAAAATCTCCAGTAAATGAGGTCACAATTTTAAGTGGCATTCTTAGCCCATTGCCTTAAATGGTCAGATTCATTGTAATTTGGATTCCAGTTTTCCTTGGTAGCAAGTAAAAATGTTGAAGCACTAAGTACTTTACACAGTAGTAAACAGTGTCCTATTTTAGAGGACACACTGAGAACATATTGATGATTTGGGCTGGAAAAAAAAAAACGATATTGAGGGAATCCTACAGTGGGTAATATCACAAGCATGTGTACACAATATTTCTTGAGAGCTCAAAAGTTTTACTTATTTTATTTCATGGCCTTTAAAGGCCATAATTTTCTGACATGGCACCTTCAGTTAATTTTCAGGAGTTAGTCTAGAATTCTACCACGTATGATAGTGTCTGGGATTTCCTTGACCCAAACTTCTAATACCTCTGTAAGAAACCTTAGCAGCTCTGCTTTTTTAATGGTACTGTTCTGTTGCTTGTGAATTTCAAAAGCTTCAGAGGGGTAAAAATCTATAATCACTTAAAAATCTTGCAGAAATAAGGCTCTTCCTTATATGTCCACTTTACCACCATAGTCTAAACTGTATCTTTTGATAACTAGAAATGGTTGCTGCTTCCATTTCAGTTTACCACAAAACATTTATTTTCCATAAAGCAGCCAGAGTGAATTTTTAAACTATAAATCTGATTTTGTCACACACACACACCCCTCATACAAATCTACTTAAATCCACTGTTCACAGTTTTCAGAATGAAATACAAATCTCTCTTTGTGAACCATCTTTATCTTCATCTTCTGCAACTCACCCACACTCACTGAGCTCTAGCTTTTTCTAAGCTCCAGAATTTTGCACACGTTTGCTCTGTACTTGTCCTAGTATAGACATAACTTGGCTCTCCCTAGGCTGACTGTGGCTTCAGCCCAAAGACCTCCTCAGAAAGGTCTTCTCTGACCAATCCATAGAAAGTGGCTTCCTTTAGCTACTCTCTTTCTCATCAGATTGTTTTCTTCCTAAGGTTTAACAAACTTTGTTCTCCTTCCTCAGGCCCCGCAGCCAAATGTATCCTTTTGGTGTGTGCATTGATCTCTCTTCCAATTATATGGTGCTAGGTAGCAAGTATGCTTTTACTCAGTGGCTATTATTTGAGTTACAGCAACTGTCTGCAGAAAACTTTGCTTCCCTTGTTTTCTTCAGGGGGTGGGTGGAGTGGCATGCCTGGTAGAGTTCCTGTACAAATGGACCCTACAACATGATTCTGAGGAAGAAGTTAAAAATCATGGGGCGCCTGGGTGGCTCAGTAGGTTAAGCGTCCGACTTCAGCTCAGGTCATGATCTCATGGGTTCAAGGGTTCATGGGTTCAAGCCCTGCATTGGACTTTGGGCTGACAGCCAGCTCAGAGCCTGAGCCTGTTTCCAATTCTGTGTCTCCCTCTCTCTCTGACCCTCCCCTGCTCATGCTGTCTTGCTCTCTCTCAGAAATAAATAAAAAACATTAAAAATTTAAAAAAATCATTAAGGGCTGGATTTAGAAATATAAACCTACACGAGAAAGTCAGCATCAAATGTGCATTCTAATAGTCAATTGTATTCTTTAATTTGATATTCCCAAGTAAAAATCTATCTGGAGAAAATACAACAGACAAAATAAGATGTCTGTGTAAAAGATATATAAATATAGGGTTTGGTGCATGGGGTGGGGAACACTTAAAGATCTAACCATATAGATCAGTTTATTAAATTATGAGACATCTACACAAAGAAATAAAATGCAATTCTTTAAATGTAGGGTGTGTGTGTATATATATATAATGTATGTGTGTGTATATATATTCATACCGACATGCAAAATATCTTTGCAAAATGTTGTTGAGGGGAAACGTGGGTAACAAAATATCACGTACAGAAGGGAACTGTTTATTTAAATTACTTGCTTGCTGTATATTGATAAGGACATTTTCATATTGAACTGCATATTAATATAGATATTCAATAGGATTATGTTAGTGGGTGGTTGTGTCCAGATTGCAGAATTTTTACTTTTTTCTCTGTATCTTTCTCTACTGATTATTTTATAACTGGTGTATGCTTTTGTGGTAAACAGAAAAAGTGAAACAAAAATGTAGCAGAAATAATACTGTGACAAACTGTATTGCAAGATGGGGAAATATTTATTGGGGGAAAATAAGTAAGATTCAGGGCCATACGATCATAACTATGGCAACAGGCATAAAGATATAGACCTGAAGGACTGGCATGAAAGTAGTCATTGTGTTGGGATTGTAGAATTAAGAGGAAACATTCATATACTGATTAAAACTTTTACTAATGCTACATCATTTCTATAAATGCCAATGCTTCAAAGAGATTGACCATGTAAGCAGGGTTTGGCAATCCATACAAGTGCTGTGTGAGCTGGTGATTTGGGCAAAAAGGTTGGAATATTAAAATATGCTATTGTTATGTACATGTTATATATTTATACACATTCCTCTACACACACATATATATTCATTACCATTAATTACCATGAAATATATGCATCACGAAAACATGCAGTAAAACTACGATATTTGAAGTCTGTAGAGAAGTAAAGTCAGTTCTGAATTCTACTCTCGTATGTCTACACATAGGGAGAGTTTTATCTTGAGGACCACTTTATACTTTTAGACTGAAGAATTTCAGAAAGAATATACACTTCAAAGCTTCAGTTCATGCTCCATTGGCAGAAGCACTTCCTCTCCTACTTGGTTCACCACTTTGAACTATATTAGTAACTAATCTAGTCACCTTGCAGGATCTAATGTGGGGCATATATGCCACAGATAATTCTTGGTACTCTAGAAGAACTTTGATCTTGTACTCCCTTTTTTAGTGACTAAAAGAACATTTGGGAGTGAATCTAGTGGAAATGTTTCTATACAGAACAACTCTCACAAAATGCCCTAGGTGGCTATCACATATGTCTTTTCCTCTGGCTTTAATGTTAGAGCAATTCCAATTTTGTCCTTTGGTATCCGTTCTGTATCTACTAGCTCATCCACATTCTATACATCTCTGAAGAATATATACATCACGTACATGTAATCATTGCTGTAGAATACATCAGTAACACTGCAGTTAGCATCCATAATTAAAAGTGATTTAAAAACAGAATGTAAGCATACAAACCTATTTAGTTTACATTTTTTTCTTTTGGAATTGAAACTTAGTTCTCAGTAAATCACTTTACAAGTCAATGAGTATTTGCTTTTATTGCTTATAAAATGAATGAATGAAAATTTAGAGAGTTTGCACTACATCGGACAAAGAGTAAAGCACCCATATTGTTTTCATGGTTCTTTAAAATAAGCTGCTACATTTTAAATGATAACTATTTGTTTTCTCTTTCTCCATTATTCCCACATTTTTGACCCTGTTACTCCTTAGTTTATATAACGTCTCGGTCTGGGAAGATGTTGAATAAAAATATTGTTCAGATAAGGTAGCCATTTTTCTTGCAAGCAGAGTTACCAAGAAAGAAAATCGAATCAAGCATTCACTGAGCTTCTGCCCTCTACTAAGCGTGATGCTTAGCATTGAAGATACTGAGATAACAATACAAAGTACTGTCCTCATGACCTGCTGGGAAAAACAAAGGCTGTACCTATGTGCAGACACACTACAATAATGGGAAGCTTCCTGAACATGGGTAGCTATTGATATGTATGGTCAGCGGGATATAATATTATATAAAAGTGCTCTAAATAGAGGTTTGTGTAATGTACTGCCTGAATATAGAAAAGGATACAATTAATTTTGTTTGAGTGACTAGGGGAGAATTGGTCATCAAAAACAGCTGCAAACAAGAGAAACAATTTTGAGCAGGGCCTTGAATGATGAGTTAGAACATTCTTGAAAGACACCCAGCAAAGTGTGAAGGGAAGAACTGATTCTGTCGTGTCATGGAATATTCCATGTGGTGGAATAAAAATGTCATCTATCTCACTAATTTTAATTCAGTATGTTCTTATATCAATGGATAGTTTCAGTGGTTTCATTAGCATATCATTTGGCATTTCTGTTCTTCCTCTAACTTTTACAAATTTATTAGGGTTGTTTCTTTCACAAATTTGGCAAATCGGCAACAGAGGTGGCTGGCCATAGATGAAAAGATGTGGAAAAGTCATATACACTAGTGATGGCTAAAGAGGTTGGTCAGTACCTTGCTCTACATAATGGGTTTTTTCTTTTTCCCAGTGGCAACATCAAGTGACTGAAGTCTAAAATGAAGACAGAGGACTGTGATTAGTCAATACAACTGGTATGAAAATTTTCCTGAAAAAATTAATTTCTCAGTTGCTTCTGCAGCCTGCCTCTGATCTCAGTGGCATCAAATCAGGCTACTATGCACCCTAACATGGTTTAGTTTCTTCTAAGTTTGGGAAGCATACAAATGTTAATATACATTTTGGGGATATATTCCAGATCATAAGATAATGCAAAATATCAGACCCTAAGAATATACCACATTAGAATAAAAACACAGGAAGAACAAATCCTGATATTGATATTAGAATTACAAACTCATGTGATACAAAGTTAAGCATTTGTGTGTGTAGTAAGGGAATTGTGTGTATGTGTGTATGTGTGTGTGTGTGTGCAGAGTAACTTTAAATTTAGCTTTAATTTATGTTGGTGAGCTATAATTGGGTCAGGGATATTTCACAGTCTTAATTTATAACCACAAAACAAATGGAAAAGTCTGGTGTAGACACTTGTATTTGATCATTGCCAGGAGGGAGGTACAGGAATGCCAGTTTTGTCTGCCTTGAACAACAGCAACAGCAAGTCCAGAAGAATAGCTAGAAATGTGACACTGGAGCTGATAGAAACTTGCATCCCTTTTATAAATCAAACATCTTATGAGTTTTCTTCTTCAAAACACTGTATGATCATTATGTTCCCCCTAGAGTTCTTGGTAAAGCCCAAAGACTTATTAAACTTTGCTCACTAAATAAAATTCAAGAATTACCAATGGTAAAGTACGGGAGAGGCTAGTATCTATTTGATGTTGTGTGGGATTCCTGGGGCTCTTCAGAAATCTGTATAAGCCGCCGCTGTTTGGAAAAGCTGAAAGCACTGGCAGCTGTTGAGCTGTGTGTGTAGCAGGCCGAACTGCTAATGGCTGAGGGAACCACTGAGATCACATTGGATCAAGAAGACCTTGTGATATCCACCTAATCATTCACTCCAGGGGGGGTGCTTAAATAATTTTCACTGAAGTGAGGAAAACAATGTTTTATCAGGAAACCAGACAGATTCTAGCTCAGGAGCCATGGGTGAAGACTGACAGCAGGAATGGAGTGTATAAGGAGAAAATGGGCCTTCTGCTTCTGGGCTGGCTAATACAGCTTGTGAAGAGAGACTTTGACTTGAGATTATGTAACTTCCAAGCATTCTTTGATTTGATCCTTTGCAAGTAGTTGTGGGTTCATGGCTACTGTCTCTTTAACACTGACTATGAGAACCAAGAAAAAAATCTGTTGGCCTAGATATTAGCAGACTAATGTTATTCCAACTGAACTAGGGTTATTATTAAACTTGCTCTTCAAGTTGTCATGTCTGTGAGGGATGCAAAGAATTATCTTCAAAATTATCATGTGTTCCTCAATTTGGCCAGACTTCTTTCTACAGATTGTGCAGAATGGGAAACCACGTGGTCTGCAAAAAAGAGTGAAGAACGTGAGGTTTGGAATAATTTCTATTTCAGGGAGAGTTATGGAAGAAAGTGTATTTATAAGTGACAATGAGACCTTATCTGCCTACTAAATACTTACAAAATCTGAGTATTCTTTAAATAATCACACTTCCACATGCCGATCAACAGAACTACTCTCTAAATAGGTCTGTTCTCTGAATGTTAATCTTGAAAGAGGAGCTTTACAAAAATGAAAATGGTGATTTGTCTAAAGAATGGATCCAGAGCTGTTTAGGAAATATAATTTTTGTGTTGTTTATAAGCATTCCTATGACCCAATTTTATGTGGATGTGGGTGACCATCTGTTAAGATTAAAGTCTGCTTAGACTTATTGTCATGAGAGAAAGAAAACCTTATCTTTGGCTCATTTAATATATATCTGCCCTTAATCAATTACCAAATATCTCAGCACTCTGACTTCTTACCAGAATATGTCTCAAATTTGCTGCAGTGAGTTCTACACAAGGAACACGTGGTCTGTCTTGTCATCAAAATCAGAGTTGCACAGCCTATTTAAAGACTATGCTTCCAGTTAATAAACACAAAAATCCCTTATTTTCTAGAGAATCTCACAAGCTTGTCTATTTTCTACAAATTTCTACCGACCTAGAAGTTGTGTACTTTATAATTCATGCTCCCACTCCTGAATTGTGTCTTCCTACAAGCAGGTGATGAACTATGTCACCAACTGAGAACCACTCCTCCAGCGGTCCCAAATGCTTAAATGTTACCTTTGGGTCTATTCAGAGCATCATGGAGCTGCACAGCTAGCTTGCATTCCTTTCCTATTTCTTCCGTAACCTGAAATGGAATTACGGAACTTTCTATTTTGAATTTTTGCCCACGCTTACATTGAGGGAATTGACACATAAAAATTATACAAACTTGATATTATAGAATCCACTACATCTTACATATCCTTTTCATGAATACATGAAGATGTGTAGGTGGCAGTGGGGGTCAAGGGGAGTGGAGATTCTGTTTATCCCAAGGGAAAGTTGTGTTTATTGTATCTACACATGCATCTTGTAATTGTTGTTTTCCTCTTTTCTTTAGTCACTGGGATTATTAGCCCAAACATAAGCTCACTCCTCTTAGTTGTACAAAATTTATTGTCTGTATTTTAGGCAACCCACCCTCTAGATGGTTAGGAGCATCAGTTTGGGAGTCAACCAACCAGAGACTGGAATCCAAGCTCTTGGTATTTACTAGCCCCATAACCCTAGGCACATAATTGAAACTCTCTAACTTTTCATTTCTTCATCTGAAAATAAGAAACCAAAACATACATTCCTCATAGAGTTGCTGTGAAGATTAAGTAGGAGAATTTATAGTGTCTGACACAGCTGGGGGCCGATGAAGCACTTGCCATCAGGATAATTATGATCTGAATGGTTTCCTTTTTGCCTTGATAATTTTATCTTTATGTGCTTTTGTTTGTTTTGTGTCCTGTTTTGTTTTCCATCATGGTGTTGTAGTGTTTCTTCCAAGAACCTTAAATACTTTTAAGGATAAGGCTGAACTTAAGTAAAGATCATATTGTGGCTGTGGGTGTTTTCAGCACAGCTTAAGGAGACAAGCTGGGAGCTATTAGGAGAGGAGAAATTCCAGTGATGGCAAATAAGCTGGTTTTGAGGGGACTGATCACATGCAATTTTGCAAGGTAAATGAATATTTTTAAAAAAATGTTAGTATCATTAATTTGTTCTCTTTAATTTCTTCTTTCATTTTTTTCTTGTTACTTTCACCTGCCCACCCCCAACAATATGAGTGGAATCCCCTTCCTCCTTCCAATCTCTTTGCCAGAGTGTTAGAGGCTATTATAGCTATTGTGTGGGCTATTAGGTGGGATAGGTTTGAGTTGAGAGCATGATCCCTAAGGGAGCTAATGTCTGAGAACAGGCAGAGAGCTGCCAGCCCCCACCCACCCCCATCCATGAAGGCCTGATGACCCATGTGTATTGAGAGCAGTCTCTGAAGGGTTAATCTTCTCCAGCTACAGTGTCCTCCATGGACATTAAATCTAAGAAGTAAGTCTTAATACTGAAAGTCATATCATAGGTAGAGCTCAAGGTCGAAATAATATTTTAGCATATCTTAATTCGAATAGCTCTTTCCCTAAAGCATTATACATGGGCAGGGCCAGTTGTACATTTGTTTTTCTTCTAATAACAATATTGATTAAGATCTTATGAGTAGCATTGTAGTAAATCTGAATACTAACAATGAAGATATGAAATTTAGACAAACTGTCTTTTTTTAAAGTTTATTTATTTATTTTAAGAAGGAGTGGGGGAGGGGCAGAGAGAAAGGGAGGGAGAGAATCCCAAACAGGCTTTAATTGTCAGCATGGAGCTCTATGAAGGGCTCAAACCCACAGACCATAAGATCATGACCTGAGTTGAAATCAAGAGTTGGAGGCTTAACCAACTGAGCCACCCAAGGGCCCCTAGACAGATTGTCTTATATTCATCTATCCTGGAGGTAAATAAAGTTGTATTTCAAACTATTATGTAACTTAGGTAAATTTTTTCCACAATATGGCTCATGTAGGAATAAACAAAATGGAAGAAAATAACCACCAGAGGTGGTCACAAGCAATAGAAAACTTTTTTTATTCTTGAAGTGATTGTCTTTGATAGAGATAGTTCTGTCCCTATATGCTGACAAAGCCATTTTTAATTTTTTTTTTATGACTTTCAAATAGGTCTCTCTAATCCAGACTTTTACCCTGGACTCTAGACTCTAAATGCAACTACCTAGTCAATGTCTTTCTGTCCATGTCTAATAGACATCTCAGATCAACATACTGAAATAGAATTTCTGATCTCTTTCATCCCTGGTCTTGTTCCTTCTACCTTTTCAAACTTGATTGATCTTGGCTCTACCCTTCCAGTTTCTTAGACCAAAAACCTTACAGTCTTCTATGACTCTTCCTTTTACTCCACACACCCAATTTGTTAAGAAATTCTACTTATCCTTTATTCAAAATATTTTCATAATAAGATCACTTCTCAGAACTTCCTTTCCCAAACCCTGGTCAAAGACAACATTATCTTATGCCTGTATAAGTATGATGGTTTCTTTTTTTTTTTTTTAATTTACATTTTTAAATTCCAGTATAATTAATACACAGTGTTATACTAGTTTCAGGGGTATAATATAATGATTGAACAATCTATACATGACTCAGTGCTCACCATGAGAAGTGTGCTTTTAATCCCCTTCACCTATTTCATCCATCCCTTCACCCACTTCCCCTCTGGTAACCATTAGTTTTCACTCTATAGGTAGGAGCTGGGCACCTGAGTGGTTCAGTTGGTTAAGTGTCCCACTCTTGATTTTGGCTCAGGTCACGATCTCACCATTTGTGAGTTTGAGCCCTGTGTTGGGCTCTGCAGTGCCAACTTGGAGCCTACTTGGGATTCTCTGTCTACCTCTCTCTTTGCCCCTCCCCCACTTGCATACACATACTCTCTCTCTCTCAAATATAAATAAATAAAAACATTAAACAAGAGTCTGTTTTCTTACTTGTCTCTTTTTCTTTTGTTCATTTGTTTTGTTTAATTCTACCTACAAGTGAAATCATACAGTATTTGTCTTTCTTTGACCTATTTAACTTAGCATCATATTCTCTTAAGTTTATCCATGTTGTCGCAGATGGCAAGACCCCACTATTTTTGGCTGAGTAGTATTCCATTATATATATATATATATATATATGTATAATGTATAATATCTATATATAACTCATAACTTCTTTGTCCATTCATCTAAGGATGAACACTTGGGTTGCTATATAAGAGCTTCTTTAACAAACTTCTCTGTTTCTATTCTTGCCACCAATAATTTATTCTCAACAATGCAGCTGGATCAGTTCTGATAAAATATGTCAGACCATGTCTTTCCTCCACTCACAACTCATATCTGGCTCCCCATGCCATTCTGAGTCATTACAGTGGTTCATAGGATTTCAAGCTCTGGCTATCTTTTGCCTCCTTACCCACATGGACTACCTCTTTCTTTTTTGCTCACTCTGCTTGGATCATACTGGCCTTTGTGCTTTCCTTGACCATGACAGACAAGTCAAACCTTTGCAGAGGTTTATCTCTAGCTTGGAATTTTCTTTCTGTGAGTATTTGTGAGGTTCATTTTCTTATGTGCTTCAAGCTTTGCTCACTATCTCTTTTGAAATGCTGGCCACCCATCACTACTTTGATTAATACTATGGCCTTCTTTTCCCAGTACTCCCATTCCTTCTTATCCCGCTCTACCTTCTCTTTTTTTTTCTTTTTAGCACTTATCACCATTTAATAAACTATGTAAGTAACTTATATACCACATTTATTATTTATTATTTATCTCACTCAAATAAATATAAGCTCTCTGGGGGCTATTATTTGGCATTTACTATTTCTTCTACGTATTGACTGATTAATTGATTGATTGATTGCAAATTTGTGTTTGCTACCATAAACATCTTTATCTGTTTAAAGGATTATTTTCCTAAAATAGATTGCCAGATATAAGATTATTAGGAACAGGACACTTTGAAGACTCTTGATAAATATTAGCAAATTGTTTGCCAAGTGAATTGTGCCAGTTTATATTCACACAAACAATATACTAGTACTTACTTCATTATATCCTCATTAAAATTGTGTTGACAATTTAATTGCCAAAAAACGTATGCTAGGTATTTAACTTCAGCTTCTGTGACATTGACAATGTCTCCTTTTTGACTTTTAAAAGTTGCCTGTGCTCTTTTCACCTTTATAAATCCCCTGTACCTGTGCTTTGTCCAATTTTTTTTCGTGCTTTACGTTTTTTCCCCTTGTTGATCTGTCAGTTTTTGGCTTTGTATATCTTAAAACTGATATTCATTTTGTTTGGGTAACTGTATCATAGCTCTAATACATAAGTATACTATGCATATAATGTCATAGGTACAATGTGTATATATTATCATTAAAAACTAAATCTTTAAGGATGTAAGCTTTCAGTGGCTTTTATTCATAAGTGTTATAGAGAGACGGAGGTCTCCACGGAAAACTTAAATGTTTATAATTTTTTTTCCATCTCACAGGAGCTCAATGCATATCTCTAAATGAAATCTCACAGAAAAGATTTTAAGTATATGTCGTAAAGGTTATTCCTGAACAATGCCTAATGTCCTTACAAAAATGTGGCAAGAGTGCAAAGCAGGTAGAACAGAGAAATAAACAAAGGTTTGGTGCATAGATGAGCATGACTTAGAAATGCACTTCCATTGATAATCTGTCAGCATCAATTGTACTTTTAAATTTTCCTCTTCTTAGAATTTATTCTCTGGTACCAATTTCTAGCCAAGGAGAATGACATTGATTGTAGATAATTGACACTGAACTTTTGGGGCGATTTTAAAGGTGACTTTAAATCTCTTCATATTTTGCTTGTTGGTATTTTAAAGATCTAATGATAATGATCTTACATTTACAGCCAGGGCAAGCTAAAAAAAAAAAATCTCTCGTTACTGCAGAGACCCTGTCAGAGACAATTCGTTCTATTGGATTTTTTTTTTTTTTTGTATCTCTGGTTAAGAATGCTGTATGATTTCTTTTTCTTTATTACATTACATGTTCTAAAACCTTTACCCCAAAAGTGAATTTATACTGATACATGCAGAAGGATCAAGTTTTCACCAGAGATGCTGCCATCTCGAGTTATATGTGGCTTGTAGTTAGCTGTGTGCAGAAACATCACAAAACAGTGCAAGGTGAGAATGAAGGATCGTTTTGTACCCAAAGAGAATTTAAGTAGGCAGAATGTAATTACCCAAGTTGGACTTAAGCCAGAATGACGGGGTTAACATCCTTACTAACATCCATCCTAATTGAAGAAAATTGAAACTAACAACAGCTACTTTCCCAAAATGTGAGTCATATACCTTTTCCTAGTGTCTTTCATTTTCTCTTTATTGATAGAGTCTCCCAAGCAAGGGCTGGGTTTTATCTAAGTCAACTGTCTATTGCCAGCAAAACTGTTGTTGTTCTTTAAATATATGAAAATACAACCCAGTCATTACTCAAAAGATTTATGAAATGTGAGAAGAAGTATAATTTCTCTTTTGGTGGCTAGGTTAAAAAAAAAAAAAATGCTCTGCACATGGCGTGGAGCCCAGGTTTGTAGAGTTTGAGATTATTTGTTTTGCTCTGATGTAAAATAAAATAAAATGATACTCACTGGGCTAAAATTATGGAAATGTTAAAATATAGGATTCTAAATAAGTCCACTTTTAAAAAATATTTTATACCTCCTATAAAAGATGGTAATATCCCTTTGAATGTAGTTTGATTCATTTGTTTGCGTTTCTGTCCTCCTATGCTAAAATGTGAACTCTTGAAGGTAGGTCGGACTATGTCTTGTTTTTGTTTCTGTATTTTTAAAAATCTGAATGGCATCATCACATAGTACATGCCCCTGGCACAAAATAGATGCTTAATGCAAATTACTGAATGCTTCATTTTTACTTTATTTACATGCACTATAACAACTAACTAATCGGTTTACATGAAAGGAATAATGTGTGATTTCTCTGCTTTTTGAAATGTAGCTTTTCTTGGATTCATTAATTCCTACTTTCTCCTTTTGTTAGAATATTCCCAATTCATACTCCTCCAATGTGCACACATTTAAAAAAATTTTTTTTTCTTCTACCAGAAACAATCACTATCCTATAATTAAATACATTTAATTAACAATGAGAGTTTCTAATTCTTACTCTCTTGGAAATTGTTTTTCATTTTAATCCCAGTTAAAAATACTGAATACAAGAAAGACCTTGCTAATGCAGGGGCATATTAATTTACAGCCCACATTCTCTTTCAGGTATTTGTTCTTCAAATGACTCTTTAGCCAAACATGAGGGAGCTGCCCTATCATGGTGGCTGGGTATCCAAGCAGGGCAACACAAAGAATCTTTGAAAGTAAACACCAAGGGAACAGATATCAGCTACGATGCTTTTTCTTTTCTGTGATTATTACCTTTCCCATGATGCTTGGCAGTTTTGAAACTCTGCTGTAGTACGGTTTGTAGCCCATAGCAGAAGGAGACAGAGATGTAAGTGTGATACAGTGTACAGTCCCAAAGACAAAAAGAACATGTGAAAATTGAAGTCACAAGGCTCTATGGGTCAGTTATTTATTTGAGATTTTGAAACGAAGTGGTAACATTGTAATAAGAGTTGACCAATTGGCTTGAATAAAGGAATCTTTACATTTTTAACCTGTTCAGGTCAAGTGTTCTTGTTCTTGTCTTTTTTCCTAGTTCCAAAAGTTTGATAATATATTTGATGCTCCATATTTCGTGGAGCTGTGCATGTATGGCATGGGATTAGGACAAACACCATCAGAAACACAGCACTACTATAAAAAGTGCTGTTCTTGCAGAATTTCCAACCCAATTTAAGCCTATTTATTCTTGATATCTTAGAAGAAATATTTAGCATCATGGGATTTACAGGGCAATTTTCTGACCGAACATGTTCAGATAATTTTTAAAAGCTTACGATAAGCAACTTTAAAGTTGTGCCCAAATTCTGATTTTAGACCTCTTTCCAAACCACAACAGACTGTTCTAGTAGATACCCCTTAATCTTTGGTTAACCAGCATTTGATTATCTCTATGTAGACGGTTAATGACACCAAGCAGGTTTTTGAGCTACCTTCCCCAACTAGTAGATGGTATGGGCTTGAAGAATTACTCATTTTATTTTACTTTTATTACTAGTTTTATTTTATGTTTATTACTATTTTAAGCATAACCAGGGGGTAAATTTGCTATAAAAGTCACACAGTGCCTTCCAATGTAAAATGTAAATGGCATCCATAGTATTGGAAAATAATTCACTTCTACACACCCCTAGAGAGGAAGACAAGTGACCTGTGTGTGTCTGTCTCCTCAGGTGCTTCTTTATTTGGTTCTTTAATAATTTTTTTTGTGTTTATTTTTAAGACAGAGAGACAGAACATGAGTGGGGGAGGAGAAGAGAGAGGAAGACACAGAATCTGAAGCAGGCTCCAGGCTCTGAGCTGTCAGCATAGAGCCCATTCAGGGCTCGAACCCACGAACTGTGAGATCATGACCTGAGCTGAAGTTGGACACTTAACTGACTGAGACACCCAGGCGCCCCACTACTTAGGTACTTCTATCTTAGAGCTTGAGTCTTGAGGACATGAAACAAAGGTATTAAGTCCTTTTGAGTTTATTTTTATAGAAAAACTGGTGGAGTTGAGGATTAAGCAGTATGATCATCCTGGAGCTCTTAGCTGTCCTTAGGTGACATCTTAAACAGAGCAAGAGAGGATTTTGCTGTATCTTTCCTCACTTGCGTTCTCACTAGACCTTGTGTTCTAGACTGTCATTTATGCTAACTTGTACCCTTCCACTAAATTTTTTTCTGTTTAAGTTAACCAGGGAAAGTTTCTGTTGTTTGCAACTCAAAAGCCTAACCAACAGTAAAGAAATATGACGTCACAGTGCTATGTTCGCTTTACATATGAGATGGGCATTTTAAAACGGTAGACATCAATCTAGATTGTCTATAATAATTGCCCAATAAGTATTAAGACTTCAACTAAGTGAAATTAAAATAAAAGAAAGCTTGGGGCGCCTGAGTGGATCAGTCAGTTGAGCATCTGGCTCTTGATTTCAGCTCAGGTCACGATCTCACAGTTCATGAGATTGAGCCCCGCGTTGGGCTCCACTCGGACAGTGTGGATAGAGCCTGCTTGGGATTTTGTCTTTCCCTCTGTTTCTCTCTCTGCCCCTCCTCTTCCTGTACTCTGTCTCTGTCATCTCTGTCTCTGTCTCTGTCTCTCTCATAAATAAATAAACATTAAAAATAAAAAAATAAAACTCAATAGCATATTTTTGTATGGATCCATCCTTATGAAAAGTAATTGAACAACAAAGTCTAGAAATTTATTTAAAAAGCCACTTTTGGGGCACCTTAGTGGCTCAGTCAGTTAAGCATCCAATCTCTTGATTTCAGTTCAGGTCATGATCTCATGGAGTCAGGCTCTGTGCTGGCAGTGTCTGCTTGGGATTCTCTCTCTCCTCTCTCTGCCTTTCCCCTGCTCACTCATTCTCTCTCTCTCTCCCTCTCAAAATAAATCAATAAACATTTTTTAAAAAGCCACTTTTGACTTCTGTTTTGGTTCTGGCCATAAGGAGTTTGGAAGTAGTCATTCTGTCTTAATGACAATGGAAAAGAAAAGAAAACAACAACAACAACAACAAAACAAAACAAAAAACCCGTAATACCAATAACGCTATTTAGATCCATCAGAAAAGTGAGGTCGTAGGGCAAACAACACCCTCTACAATTTGGAGCCACAGACCAATGAGTACAGAGAATCACAATGTACCCCCTAGAAGAAACTGCTATGGGAACAGCGCTGGATAAGTGCAGCCGCACTGCCTTTGGGAAAGAGCCAAAGACTTAGTAAGTTTGAGAGTTAAAAACCTGGGGGTTGGGGCTTCCAGTTCTAGAAGAGGTTCCAATGTTTTTGTAAGTTTTACCTGCATAAACTTGACCAGTCTCTCATACTGAATTTTGAAAAGAAATTCTCTAGTCTTCCAGCAGAAGGAGAGGAAAAGGGACCATATTGAAATATACTCTCTTCTGAGTAAAGCCTGCCTTCAAATTTCTCTAGAAACTTTTCACCAGAGCCTAAACTCTTATGATTTTATCAAAGCCTAACTAACTTAGGGGGAGAGAAATACCCATTTCCTGGTGGCTCTGGCCATCTATGTGAAAGAAGGAAACATTCACTTCTAACTCTCTCTAGTCTTCCACATAGGAGAAAAAAATACCCAACTTCAGCCCATTCTAGCCAGTCTATCCCACCTAAGGTGACAAAAAACTGAGAAGTACTTGCTAAGTTTACATTAAAGAGGTACAGGATCACTAAAAAGACAGAGACTTAATTATAAAGTTACAGAATGCTTCCCTTGTATCGAACACCTCACTGCCACATTACTAAAGTCCTATTCACCTCAGTATCTTTCACTCAATACACCATGTGCAGCCATTAGTAAAAATTGCAAGGTATAATAAAGGGTGAAAAACACAGTTTAAAGAAACAGAGCAAAAATCAGAATCAGACTCACATATAGCAGAGATGTTGGAATTATCAAACTGGGAATCTAAACAATTATGATTAATATTCTAAGGGCTCTATTGGATAAAGCAGACACATGCAAGAACAGATGGGTAATGCAAGCAGATAGATGAATTCTCTAAGACAGAATCAAAAGGAAATGCTAGAGATTAAAAACACTGTAATAGAAATGAAGAATGCCTTTGATGGACTCATTAGTAGACTGGACACATGAGGAAAGGATATCCGAGCTGGAGGATACATCAATAGAAACTTCCAAAATGAAAAACCAAAGGGAAGAAAAACTTGAAAAACAGAACAGAATATCAATACCAAGGTCTGTGATATAACTACCAAGGATGAAACATACATTTAAACGGGATATCGGAAGGAGATGAAAAAGAAAAAGGATCAGTAGCAACTTAAGAAGCAATAATGAGTAATAATTTCCCCAAATAAATGTGAGATACAAAACTACAGATCCAGGAATCTCAGAGAACACCAAGCAGGATAGATAAAAAAGAAAAAGAAAAAAAAAAGACAATCCTACATAGAGTCACATAATGTTCAAACATCAGAAAATCGCAGGTAAAATCTTAAAAGAAGCCAGAAGGGTGACAGGATGGCTCAGTTAGATAAGCCTCTGACTCTTAATTTTGGCTCAGGTCACTATCTCAGGGTTGTGAGATCAAGCCCCAAGTCAAACTCCATGCTGAGCATGGAGCCTGCATGAGATCGTCTCTCTGTCTCTTCTACCCTTCTTTCTTGTGCTCTCTCTCTCTAAAAAGAAAGAAAGAAAGAAAGAAAGAAAGGAGGAAAGAAGGAAAGAAGGAAAGAAAGGAAAGGAAGGAAGGAAGGAAGGAAGGAAGGAAGGAAGGAAGGAAGAAAGAAAGGAAGGAAGAAAGAAAGAAAGAAAGAAAGAAAGAAAGAAAGAAAGAAAGAAAGAAAGAAAGAAAGAAAGGAGCCAAAGATCAGAATTATATATCTGACTTTTCCTCAGTAGCCATGCAAGCAAGGAGAGGATGGAGTAAAATGGTTAAGATGTTAAGGGAGGAAAAAAAACCTCACAACTTGGAATTCTATATCTTTTGATATTATTCTTCAAACATAAAATAAAATAAAATAAATAAAATAAAATAAAATAAAATAAATAAAATAAAATAAGTATTCCTCAGACAAACAAAAATTGAGGGCATTTGTTTGTCAATAGACTGGTATACAAGAAATGTTAAGAAAAGCTCTTCAGAGAGAAGGAAAATGATGTAGTTTAGAAACTTGGATCTATGCAAATAAAGGCAGAGCATCAAAGGGAAAAAGTGAAAGTAAAATAAAAACTTAATGTTTCTTATTTTCACTGGACCTAATATAATTTTTTTCAAAATAATAATATAATAACATATCAGTTTTATAGACACATCCAATTACACACACTTATATATGCTTGTGTATAGGTGAAATGAATGGTAGTGATAATACAAGGGACAGTATAAGAATTACATTGTTTTGTTATCATAAAATACACTATGTGTGAAATGGTATAGTATTGTTTGAAAGTGGACTTGTGTTAGTTGTAAGGTATATTACAAAGGCTAGGGAAATCACTAAAAAAAGTAAGTATATAACCAATATGCTGAGAAAGGAAAGAAGTCAATCATATAAGATTCTCAGTTAAAACCAAAAAAGGCACACACACACACACACACACACAGAGAACAGAAGACAAAAATAAAAACAAAGACCAAAGGCAATGATTAGAAAACAATTACAAATTTGGTCGATATTAATCCAACAATATCAATAATCACTTTATATTTTTAATGTTTATTTATTTATTTTGAAAGAGAGAGGGGGAGGAGCAGAGAGAGGGATAAAGAGAGAATCCCAAGCAGGCTCTGTCAGCACAGAACCCAATGCAGGCTCAATCCAAAGAACCATGAATTCATGACTTGAACCAAAATTGAGTCGGACACTTAATGACCGAGCCACTCAGGTTTCTCAATAATCACATTAAATGTCAGTTGTCTAGATATACCAATTAAAAGATAAAGATTGTCAGAATGGATCAAGATACAAAACCCAACTATATGTTGTCTACAAGAAACCTCCCTTAAATAAAAGGACATAAAGATTAAAAGTAAAGGGATGGAATAAACTCAAAACGAATTAAGGACCTAACTGTAAGTTCTGGAACCATAAAATTCATCGAGGAAAACATTGATAGGAATTTCTTTGACATTGGTCATGTTGACATTGGCCAAGGAACATTTCTCTAAACAAGCAACATTTCTCTTTAGGCAAGGGAAACAAAAGTAAAAATAAACTTTTGGAACTTTACCAAAATAAAGAGCTTTTTCAAAGCAATTGAAACTGTCAACAGAACAACAAGGCAACTTACTAAGTGGGAGAAAATATTTGCAAATGATTATCTGATAACAGATATATCCAAATTATAAAAAGGTTAATATCCAAATTATAAAAAGAACTTATACAACTCAATGCCAAAAAGGAAGTCCAATTAAAAAAGATGGGCAGAGGACCCGAACAAATGTTTTTTCCAAAGGAAAAACACAAAATGACAAAAGACACATTAGAAGATGCTCAGCATTACTAATAATCAGGGAAATGCAAATCAAAGCCACAATTAGATAACATCTCACACTTGTCAGAATGGCGAGAATCAAAAACCTAAGAAACAGATGTTGCTGAGGACATAGAGAAAAAGGAATCCTAGAGCACCGTTGAGGAGAATGCAAATGGGGGCAACTACGATGGAAAAGAGTATGGAGTTTCCTCAAAACAATTAAAAATAGAATTACCATATAATCCAGTAACTCCATTACTGGGTATTTACCCCAAAAAACCAAAAACACTAACTTGACAAGATATATGTATGCATCCCTATGTTTATTGCAGCATCATTTACAATAGTTAAGATATGGAAAGAAGCCAAGTGTCTATTGATAGATGAATGGTTAAAGTGGATGTGGTATATATATTCAATGGAATACTACTCAGTTACAAAAAGAATGAGATCTTGACATTTGTAACAACGTGGATGGGTTTACAGGGTATAATGCTAAGTGAAATAAGTCAGAAAAAGAAAAACAAATACCATATGATTTCATTCATCTATATAATTTAAGAAAAAAAAAGAAAAAAGAGATAAAACAAAAAACCCCACAAAAACCCATACTCTTGAATATTAAGAACAGACTGATGGCTGTCAAAGGCGAGGTCGGTGGGGAAATGAGTGAAATAAAGGGGATTCAGTGGACAATTGTTGTGATGAGCATTGAGTAATATATAGAATTATTGAATCTGCATATTGTACACCTGAAACTGATATAACACTGTGTGTTAATTATACTTCACCAAAAACAATGCATTTGATTAAATTATTATAATAATTCAGTTTTATTTTCCTCATTCTATTTCTTGCATCCAAACTTTAAGATTTCAGACTTTTTTTAAAAATTTTTTTTTAATGTTTTATTTATTTCTAGGAGAGAGAGAGAGAGACAGCGTGAGCTGGGGAGGGTGAGAGAGAGAGGGAATCACAGACTGAAACAGGCTCCAGGCTCTGAGCTGGCAGTCAGCACAGAGCCCGACGCGGGGCTCGAACCCACGAACCGCGAGATCATGACCTAAGCGAAAGTCGGACGCTTAACCGACTAAGCCACCCAGGTGCCCCTAAGATTTCAGACTTCTATCACTTTACTTCTGAATCATCAAAGTAGTCTCCTAAATTGTTTCCCTGTTTTCATACTAAATAATTCTAAACCACCCTACTGATATCACATTCTTTGAAACATCAGCCTTTTATTGTGCCCATATGTAGGAGAGTTGACAATACTGACTCCATCTTTGGCCCTCCATCTTGTTCACGTCTGCTCAGTGAACTCTCTTGGGGCTATATGTTCCAGGCCCCTTGTAGATTAATATACATACCTTAGAAATGCCCGCCAGGGCCAGGATGGCGGGAGGCAGCTTATCTTGGCCTCCCATGAACCTGTTAGAGATAGCACAGCCTTCCCCTTCCTGATATACAGGTGGTGCCACTAGATCTAATTAAAGATTTGCTGTCAAGTAGGTGCATGCAAGCCCTCTGGGGTGTGTGCAAACCCCTTGATCTCACTACAATGCCATTTCTGTGTGTCCCCTCATTCTATAACATCTGTGGGCTAAGGTCTGGGTTTTATGGAAAATATGCAGCTGCCGTGGATAGTCCTTCCCTGGATCCTCCCTGTCAGTAAGTCACCAGAAAGAAACTGTGTAAGTACATGGACTGGCCTGCTTCGTCTTCTGGTCTCAAAGTGCCTTCTCAGTTTGGAGGACACTCCCCTGTTTCTCCTCCACCTTCTAACACCACATTAGACACCTTTAATAGCCTTTATTACTTCTTGGGTAAAAATCTGAGTTCTATTTATTATGAAAAGTTCTCTATAATTGTACTCTTTACTTATCCATCCTCATGTCCTACCATAATCTATAAATTCATGATCATTTCTAGCCCAATGCCAAACATCTTCTCTTCCTATTAGAGTTTTATATTCCTCTACCTCCACCGAATTTCTCCAGGGTTTACTCAAGTCCTATCATCTTTAGAGTTCCCTGACTATTCTAGTCATGGAACATGAAAAGTACAGCATAGGGAATATGGTCAATAATATCATAATAATGTTTGAAGGCAGATAGTGACTCCACTTACGGTGATGAGCACTGAGTAATGTGTAAAATTGTTGAACCATTTGAATGGTTCATGTCCGTCTGAAACTAATATAACACTATACGTTAAATATAATTTAATCTGAAACATAAACTAAAAGGTCATTAAGAAAGTAAAGGCGTGAAGAAAGACATACCACATATGTAAATTTGCTCAGGCTGTTGTAACAACATACCACAGACCGGGTGACTTAAACAACAGAAATGTATTACTCACAGTTCCGGAGGCTGGGAAATCCAAGGTTAAGGTACCAGCAAAGTCAGTTTCAGTTTGAGGCCCTTCTCTTGACTTGTAGGCAGCTGCTACATTACCTTCAAAGTCTACCCAGAATCACATAACTTCTTATAACCTCCCTTGCTACAAGCTGTTCTCATCTCTCATGGGTTGTTGCAAGAAGGCCTTCTGGGTCTCCCTGTCTCTACCCTTCTCCTCCTATGCTTTATTCTCAACGCAGCATGTCCCTGTGATACTAAGGGAGATCTGTTCACAAACTTGTCCCCAAGGCCCTGAGCAATCTTGCCCCTCTTCTATCTCTGGTTACAAGACCATTCTGCTGCTTCACACTCACATCACAAGTGCTTCTGCCCAAAGCCTTTGCCGTTAACTGCCCTTTCCTGGAATTTTCATCTGTCAAATATCTGCCTGACTTTCTTCTCACCTTCTTCAGGTCTTTGCTGGAACGTCATCTTCTCAGTGAGATCAACACATTTAGAAGTTGAATCTCCATCCTTCCCTGCATTATATTCTTCTTAGAACTTATAAAAATATAGCACATACCACACATACACATTTTGCTTTTTGTCTTTCTGCCCACTAAGGTATAAACTCAACGAGGTCAGGTTCTTATTTTACTCTTTTATTTACTTACTGGTCTATTTTGTTCAGTGATTTCTCTTCATTGCTTAGAACAGTGCCTGTCATATAAGAGGCTCTTAATAAATTTGTGTAAAATAAATAAAGAACACATTTACCTTTCTGTATGTCTCACATTGTATGGAGGTCAGGGACAATATAACATTTATCCTTTCCTCTTATCTCTGCCTCACTGGACACCAGTGCATATACTCAGTATTCAATGACTGAAGGTGTGTGAGTGTGTGTGTTGCACACAACTAGTGAGTGTCGGAGCTGAGAATGGGCCCTATGTCTTTTAAATTTAGTCTCTTCATGGCTGCTTCCTTCACATGACAATGTATCTCAGCCTCAGAAGAAACTGGTTGAAGAAGACTGAATGTTGTCTTTTAATTTTTAAAAATCACGATCTCATTCATGCTGATTTCCCGACTATCAAAAATATATTTAATGCTTGAGTCACATGCAAGAACTGTGTGATATGGTGGAAATATTGTAATATGTTTGGTGAAATTTAAGTAAATACAGAGTACGTTATTGTAATATAGCCCAGTTGTTTACCATGTTAAGGATGATACATCCCCTTTAAGAGATATTAAATGCCTTTTTGCCTGGCAATGTCTTTAGCTTTGAAGATTGAATGAAACGTGTGTCAACCTCCTACTCTGTGCATTATTCTGACCACCTCGCCTACTTTATCAAGATTATTTTTATTTTCTGATGTTCACTTATGCTAGGAAAATATTTTTCTCTGTTACAATTATCCCCCTAACTGAAAAGTTAAAATATGGAGAAGTGCACATACACACAAAATATCAAGAAGAGAAAGTGTAACTTCTTTGATTAGGCTTTTTCCATACTTATCTCAGCTGAGGCTTAATTTAATATTTATTTTCTCTGTTTTATACTCTTTCTGTCTCCTGAGAGAAACTATTGTTGCTTACAGCACAGGTTTTTATAGTTTGATCTATCATTTTTCTTCAGTATTTACCAAATAAATACAACATTTCCCAGCTTTACACTCCATGGCAAGAATTTTCTAAATCTTTCCCTCGTTTTTGTAATATCTTTGGCAGCATATTCTTATCACTTTTGCCTGTTCAAAACATTAAAGAAATCAGAGGGTAGAGAAATATTTGTTTTTCCCTTAAGAGAATAGAGTGAGTAATCCTAATAAAGAGTTTTCAAGGGGCGCCTGGGTGGCTTAGTCGGTTAAGCGTCCGACTTTCGCTTAGGTCATGATCTCGCGGTTCGTGGGTTCGAGCCCCGTGTCGGACTCTGTGCTGACGGCCAGCTCAGAGCCTGGAGCCTGTTCCAGTCTGTGACTCCCTCTCTCTCTGACCCTCTCCTGCTCATGCTGTCTCCCTCTCTCTTTCCTAGAAATAAATAAAACATTTTAAAAAATTTTAAAAAAAGAGTTTTCAAGATCATTCAACATTCTTTTCAAGCATCCTCATCTTATTTTAAGGAGACTAATTTTACTACTACCACCATGATTATTAAGTACCCTTAGCTTTGCTACTATTACCATGATAGAGCTGTCTTACTTCCATATTTTCTTTAATTCTCAAAACTCTACTATGAAGTTAGTTCTACTTATTTATTATTTATTCCATTTTATGGCATAGGAAGTTGAGAATCACAGCAGTTAGATAATGTTCTTGAGATCAAAGAGCTATTAAAGACTGGTGTTATGATTTGAACACAGACCTATGTGCTTTTTCTTCAAATGTGTCATGAAACTATGATATTTCCATGAAGTCTATAACCTAAATCACTGTGTTCTTTATGAGTATAATGAATATATTTTAGCACTCTGTTAAATTAAGTAGAATATAAGTCAAATTAATTCAATGTGCTATGTCAGCATTTTGTTCTTATATTAAAATATTTTAGGAAAATTAAAAAACTGTAATAAGATTATAGGTGATAATAGGATTCTATATATTTTCAAATTGTAATGGTAAATTAAAGCAATTCAGTAAATTTTCTGAGGATAAAATAACACAAGCAACAAAGATTCCTTTTGAAATCTAATCTTTATGTAGGATATTGTATGAACCACGAGGTTTATAAATTAATAAATATGAGGAAAAAATAACTGTGTGCTAGTTCAAAAGAGACCCTCTTTGAAATGGTTTTGAAAGTGATTAGTTGGTGAAAAGAATAAAATTATACAGCATTTTTTACATGACAGACATATTTCTTGTTACATATCTAATTTTTTGACAAATGCCCTTTGAAGTGGGCATTTTATCCTAGTCTTAAAGATGAGGAAACTGATGTTCAGAGAGATAAAATAATTTCCTTGCTGATATAAAATAGTCTCCATGTTGATAATTATAGACTGGAGATGTGGTCCCAAAATTCCCTTCGTTTTAGTCCATTTGATTCTCTTGGACTGTGTGGCTAAGTATTGAGTCTCTGATGAAGATTGTGTGGGTGTGTAAGGAGGTAGGGGGTGAAATCAGTTAGGTTGCCCTAGGGGGTTAAGTTAGGTAGGTGCTCGGAGGCCATCCAGAATTTCACTCTCCTTTAAGTAAAATGGGAAGGCGACAGAGACTTTTGTTAGAAACACAATGCAATCTGGCAGAGATAAACAGTATGACTGTGACTACTCTCTTAAAAATAGACTTGAGGATAATACGGATTGACACAGGGAGAATAATTAGGGAATAATGCAGTATTTCATACAGAGAATTTGATTTCAATCATATTTTAATGATAGAACCAATATGATTTGCTAATGGATTGGATGAATAGTCACAATATCATGCTCTGAAAAATATTATGTATCTTCTCTTTCACCCTACATAAACCATCTGCACCTTTGTCATAGTCAGATGTGTATCTTAGAAAGAATACTGGGGAGAAAGCGTTAGATGATAATATGACTGGGGCAAGGAGACAAGATGGAAGTCTGTTGCAATTATCCTTAGTCTATCCTAATGATAGACTATGGTGGCTTGACAGAAGAGGGTGGGGATGGAGACTGAAATACACTGGTGGGTTAGGATAGAAGTAAGTCTGTGATTGGTATCAAAGCACAGAAGAGAAGAATGACTCTTACCTTTCTGATGTAAGCAAGTGATGGTGATACCATTCTAAGATAAAGAATCACAGGAGACAAAATATAGGTTGAATGTAGAAGTTCTGGGAGGATAATATGAATTTATCTTTGGACACATGGTGTTCAGAATTCTTGTGGGGGATCCAGGTGGTTTTCAGCAGAAAGTGGATTCCATCAGCATAGGCTCAGAGGAAACATCAAGGCTTGTGGAGAGTCAAGCTCATCATTATAGAGATGTTGAAATTATGAACATTGTTGAGATTATCCGGGAAGAAGGTTTAGAATGAAAAGAACAAAGAGTTGAGAACACAACTAAGAGAACACCTCCATTAAAGGAGTGGGCTGAAGCAAAGGAGTCCAAGAAATAAGATAAAAAAGAGTGGCTAGAAGGGACTGAGGCAAATTTATGAAGGTTAAGTGCAAAGAAGCCCAGGGAAGAAGAGTGTGTGGTTAACGGTCTCAAATGTTGGCAGCTGTCACAGAACATCAAGGATCAGAAGTAATCTGGTGGAATTAGCAATATAGCAACTAATTTCAATGCTGAGGAGGGACCATATAACCATAGTTTGCCTATAGTTTGACCTATTCACTGGACAAAAAGCTCCTCTAGCATGGTGCTGAGTTCTTGAGTCTGCTCAGTTCCTGTTCTTCTCCTCTACCCATGGCATATCACCTGAAGGCGATTTGAGATTGTACTATCTATCTGAAATGGTGACTTAGACTGTAACAATAAATCGTGGGTTCCATGTTGTATGTGCTATGCCCCTTCTGCCTCTTAAAAAATATGATCCTCAATTAATTTTCATAGCAAGACTTAAGACAACTGGACTATATAGCATCTTGAATTGCATTTGTCATTTCCTGCTTAATTATAGATGTCTCATCTTATTTTTAGTGCCACTAAGAATTACTATCTTTGGGAGCTAATTGCTATAGAGTCACAGAGCGTCAGTTATTTGTGACTTGTACAATCCATTCTGAAGACTATACGACTTACATCCAAGGAATGCCACATTCCACAGTGTGCTAAGTTGGATAACAAGATCGTTTTACACTGAATTCCAAGTTCTCTAAACTCCATCACTAATATATCTGGATGTGAATACCCTAATTTGTGAGCTACATAACTCCTTTGTTCCCTTGCAATAGATGTTGTATTAAAATGTCCTTCATACCCCAAAGACAGTGTTCCTTCCCTATAAAGCACCCCATTATACCCGAGACCAGTGTAAGTCTTTTGTAGCCTCACTCAGAACTCCATTCATGTCCTCTCTAATAAAGGCCTCTTTGTAACATGCACATTAGTAGAACTCCCTAAATCTCAGGTTCTCTGGAAGAACTCTAAAGAGAAGAAAGGGGAATGTTAGGAGATGTACTTGGTGCAAATATAAATAAAAGACTGATCCATTCAAGACATTTTTTCCCTTTGTAATAATGCCAACGAGATGAAGACGCTGTGTGCCTGTTTTCATCACATTGTTCTGATGATAGTGCCTCTCTTTGCCTGCAGTAGTGGTGTTTACCTACTTATTTTTTATACCTTCCACTTTTGGTCTTGCTTTTTCAGTGCGAGAAACCTATGCATACTCAGAGACCAAGAATTTCCATCAGCTGCATTTTATCAAATAAAACATTTGTACAAATATAAAGGTTTTGGATTTCAGGGTGAAGTTTCCTACTCCTATCCACATAACCTTGCAAAGGAGATCAAGTTTGACTTTGAAAGCAAAAGCATTTGCCCCCACTTTTGCGTAATATCTAATTTGATTCTTGGTCATTTTTTTTGTATTTGAGAAAGAAAGAAAGAAAGAAAGAAAGAAAGAAAGAAAGAAAGAAAGAAAGAAAGAAAGGGAAAGAAATCACAGAGGAAGAAAGTCAGACCAGACATTATATTAGGCTGAGGCAAATGGTATTCACCTTTTATAGTCCCTATGTTTTATAATGAAGATACTTCATTGAAACAATGATGCATACTTCAAGGGTTCCCTGGAGAGCAGTGAATCCTGTTTGGAGAGATTCATGAATATGTGCATTAGCACAATCCAACTGGAACTTGCCCTTAAAAACGAACCACAAGAGAAGCTGATCAGTTTCTGCTTATGTATATAATCAGAAGGTTATCATATTATCTCCCTCTCCACAGGAAAAGCAGATGCGTATTTTTCTACCACCTTAAGATGAGAAATGCCAAAAGAAACAACAATTTTTCCCCCTCTGTGATGTTCATTACGTGAAACCCCATAGAGACCTTTTAATACTGGGTAAAAAGAGCAGAAAATGAATACAGACTCAATTTTTCAAAATGAACTTTAGTTTTTGCATACGATGAATTGTAGAACACGCCCTCAAAATATCCATTTCTGCTTGAATTTGCTGAAGGTCATTAATAAATCTGCATTGAGTTCAAATATTGCTAAAATTGCATATATGAGACAACTGGTTCGGGGTCAAAGCTCCCAGAAAGGCACATGACACTCTGTGTTTTAAGGATGAATGACAGCCATTTGGCAGATTTTGAAGTAATAGTTTGTTTAAAGTACAACGAATTCCATGAAAAATGCTTATAACCAGCAGCTGGTGACCAAGCTTCAAAAAAATGGCAGACCACCACTATGTTAGCAACAGTGATAAAGAGCGTCCAAGTATATTTGCAGATTTATCTTTGGGATTTTTTAAGAGTATTTAAAAAAGGGGAGAAAGCCCCCAAACCTTGATGGTCTCGAAGAAACAACAGAGAAAAATTGTTGTTACCTAAGGACAGAATGCTGTTAAATTATCATCTTCTATGCTGTGCCACGCAGAAATATCTTTAACAAATGCAGATAAGTGGGAAGGTTTTCCTCCAGATTTGGGGAAAATGTTACTTCGAGAAGACCTCATGTAATTTGTAATGCATGGCTATTCTTACATTAAGTCCTGTGTTTTAAGTTCAACCACGTCCGTGTTTGCAGCATGTTGTCCAAACAGACAGGAAAGTAGTAACTGTCTCAAAAAGAACATTACAATCCTATTAATGTTCAACACTACTTCATTCGCGTCAGACAATTTCTTTTTTAACTTGTCAGTTAGTCATTACTTAAGTATCTGGTAATGAATTGCCCAAGATTGTTTAAATTTATCGTTTCTAGCCCCTGTGTTCACGGAGAAAACAGTACTTGAACTTGTCCAGTATTGTCCTCAAACCTCTGGATTCAAAGCTTCCTGGACATCTTCGGGCCTCCTAATGTGATTTGAGAGTCTGTCTGTGCCGTTCTCAGTATGCAGCATAGGGCCAAGGGAACGTTGTTAATTTGAGAGGGTACAATGGTGTAGTCACGCATTTAAATTATTTCTAACTTTTCACCAGAAGTCGTATTCATGTTTCGGAAAATTAGTACTTAGCCAGGCTCCAAGGAAGAAAGCATTTTATTTAGTAATAGTTCAAATAATGCAGTAAAAATGTCTCTCTGTGCATTTGAACTGGCCCTGGTGGCCTGATTCAGTATTTTGCCCATTTTCTTGGCTTTTCGAGCTTCATACATACAAAAAGAAATTGTACAAAACACTTAGCACGATTTTTTCATAGCTGGTAATGGGCCTTTCACTGCACAAAGGCAAGCAAAAATTATTTATAAAGGTGAACAGGTTTTTAGAAAAACTGAAAAACTCTCCTCATATGTTTTAGATTCTGCTTTCTGCCCCTTGTCTGCATGTTTTAAACCTAGTCACTAGAATCCCTGGAAGAATTATGCTTTCTAATGTTAAATGCTGGATATGATCATCTACAACGGCCTTAAAAAAGCAAATTTCATAAGGAATGATGTTAAAAGAAAGACAGCTATTTACTGACAGCTTTCCTTTTGTGCTTATGCATATAGAATCTATTTATATCTGTCTACCTCTCTATTCCCAAACTACCTCAGAATTCACATATGCAGCACAGGAAATGTGGCTTTGAGCTTCTTTTGCAAATAGGTCCTATCATAGGCTCTTAGAAGTTTTATCTTGTCCAAAAAGGCAGTTTTTACCAGCGACACAGCCATTTGTTTAGTGAAAACAGCTAGCTAGGGAACTGCAGCTTCTGTGTGTGTGTGTGTGTGTGTGTGTAGGCGAGGTGGTGGTGAGGGAGTAGAAGGTCAAAGGGTAAATTCCAATTGCTGTGACATATTTTTATGAGCTGAATCATACACAGCTTTTAGCCTTGAAAGGGGAAGAAGATCTTAGAAAGGGAAGTAACATGAATGGGCAGGTCAGGAAAATCCTCAAGAAGTGCTCTTCCAAATTAGCAGTTAATTGCTCCCCAACCTGCCATATTCATCCATTTGAATTTTATTTTATTGTCCCAAGACTTGAAAAGATCCGTGTTTCTCTTGACTGAATCCCAGGAAAACTGGGATTGCAAAAGACAAAGTTATCTGGGAGAATTTACTTCCCTTTTATACCTTTGGTATTTTTCTCCTTGTTGGAGGGGTGAGGGGTGAAGCATCCTTGAAAGTCAGAAAGGAGGAGGAGACTACGCGGGGAGTTCGTTCCCAGCCCAGGGCTGACAAAGCATTGCTGCAGCAAGAAGGAAAATGCTAACCAGAGCGGGGAGAAAAGACAGGAGGTGCCCCAGGAACCAAGCTTTGTTACAAGCCTTAAGCACCCCACCCTACCCTCCTTTCCCTGCGCCCTCGCTCTCTGGCAAATGTGGAGGCTATTTTCTGCTTTTTACAAGAGGTACTGCCAGGAGAAAAACAGAAGGAGGAAAAAAAAGGTGGTGGGGGTGGGGTGGGGAAGCTGATGCTGAAATCGAGGAGGAAACAGCGGAAGGGTCAGGGGCAACAGTCAAGGCAGCAGCAGCTGCCGCGGCCGGCCCCGCACCGGCCATCACCGTCCCGGCTGCGCGGCGACAGCCCGAGTGGCAACAGCTGCGGGGAGGCCCCGCTTCGCGCCCCTGCCGCCCGCACCCGGGCTCGGGGTGGGGGGTCCCTCTCGCTCCCATCTTCTGAGCCAGCACATTCCTCTCATTCCTTCACTGCGTCAGCTGACCGGCTGCTCCCTCGCTGGCTTCGGGCACTGGCGAGGCTGGCTTTCCTTCTCCGCGACGCCCGAGACTGACGCGGGTTTGTCGTGGTGGGTGTCCCTGCGGTCTCCCGGGTGACTTCGCTGAGCCGCCGGGACCTGGGCCTCTCCCGCACCTGGCTCCCCGCTGGCTCCTCAGGCCCCAGGGCATTTCGTTGGCGAGGTTGCCAGGGACCAAACAGGATCTTAATTCTCAAAGTTGAGGGCGAGCATAACTTGAGAAGGTGCCCAGCTCCCAGGCGTTGGACGAAGATGAACAAATTAGGCAATTTCAGTATTATCAGAGGCAGCATTCTCACCCTTTTTGTAGTAAAAGGAACGTAAATGTAGCTACAGATTGAATGAAGTTATAGGCCATAAAAGGGCAGGAGAGAAAAAAGAAGAGATAATAGGCACTGTCCATTTGAGCCTGATACACTTACTGTTTCAAATCTATTCACACAGTGTTAGTGGCAAATACATAGTTTACGGGCAGTAATGAACGAGGGAAGGAGTGAAGATAAATATCACGGAGTGCCGCGGAGCATTTAGAGTAGTGGCAATTGCTGTTTACTTGCTTTCCGTTGATGAAAATTACACAGGGCAAGGGTGTATGTGAGACACCTCTTTATATTATTTTTTCTCATAGTTTTGGAAGTCTGGGTGAGAGGAGGCATTCCAGTTCATTTTCCTTATTTAGATAAACTAAAAAAAAATCAATATACCTTTTTTAGTATGGATTTCTGTCTTCTATTAAACACTCATGCAAAACTAATTGTACTTTTGTTTTTTGGCATTTATAGCCAATCTGTTTGCCTTCATTAAGCCTACCCATATGATCATTAAATGCTGCCTGAGAGTTTAAAATATTTCACATATATGAACTTTAACTCTGCCACATAATAACCACATAATAATGTATTTCTTTGTACACTTAGGAAGTTACCAGTTGAAGACTTCAAGCACGCCGTTCACGTGATGGAGAATTAAAGAAATTAATTTTGTGTGTTTAAATAGAAACTCCTTAGGAGCAAAACTAGGGATTTCTCCATAGTTTGGAAAGTACCGGACTCACAGTTAGCCTTAGGTTAGGAGCATTTTCGTTTGGAAAGAACAAATAAGTCAAACTTCAAATTTCAACTTGTGTAGTTATGATAAGTGGTTTCAACTAAATGGGAAATGAGCTTTTTTTTTTTTAAGAGTGAAAGAACTTAGTGCCTTAAATTAGAAGATGTAATTATTTGATCTGAAGACAAACGTATATAAAAATATACAATTACCTATTTTGAAATTGTAAAATGCATTACATTTTTTGTTGTTATTTGAAATGGATTGGAATAATTACAAGTAAGATCACATTTGTCACATAAGGGAATATGATGAAAATATTCATTTGTATTACAAAAACAGTTATACTACATTTAGATAACTTATTTTACATAAATTCCAACAACATGACATAACATTTTACAAATACCTGAAAAGAATTTTCTTAAGGACAACTAAGAGAAATGACTATCAGAAAACTATTTCTCTATGTGAAATTGAGGGAAACGTTTTTAAAAATGATATGTGAGACTACATGAAAACTAACATTCCATTAAGAATATTCCTTTAGTAGCTTTAAAGAGAGGAAGAAAGATGAAGCCTTAATATTTCTGAGGGGAGCTAGTTAAATAGAATTTTAATGATTGATTTCATTTGGACATTTTATATTTTTGTAGAATGATTTTAAGATTTGTATGTATGTTTTGATGTGCTACTTAATCTGTACATGGGGCTGTGATCTTCATTGGCTCTTTTAAGTAGAGAAAAATCAATGATTTCTTCACTCATAGATTGATCCTGATTTGTTTGTTATATTATTGTATCACTGATCTTTTCTAGAAACAGTGATGCTGCATGAAATTTATATTTCAGTATTTTTATAAAATAATATAAAGTGAGAAACAGATTTCACATAATAAAAACAAACTTTTGCACCACATATTATTAAAAAAAGTGTCATTTAAAATGTACACTGAAATTGCATTTTATTTCTTTATAGTCAGACAAAAGCTCTCTGAATGAAAATTCAGGGATTTCTCTGGCTTTGTCTAAATTCAAAGTGCCCTCTACTGTCAGAAACATGTACTGCTCAGAAAGAGAAAACCTGTCAAGTCTGAAACCAAAATCTAGACAGTGAGAGACAGATGGAAGAAAACCAGGGTAGGTAACAGCACTGCCACTCAGCCCTGGGGCAATTCAATTTGGAACGTTCCGTCAGTCAATAGTTATGCTCTCATGCCAGGTTAAAAGTTACATTTAAATTATTTGTAATTTTACAACTGTTGCTTCATACTTTTCTTTTTTCTTCCCTTTGGTTTCAAAACTGAAATTGCACTTTGGTGCCACTGTACGCTTACTAGAATGATCTGAACAATGCATGTTATGACCACCAGACTAAACTTTAAAACTACCCATACCCCGATATTTTTATTCTCCTCTTGAGGAACATAATTTAGACGTTCTTCTCATATTTTTCTGTTACAGTATTTTCACTTTTGTTGTGGATTATGTATACTGAAAAAGGCAAAATATTTATCATAACTCTGACAGAAGAAAGCTAAGTAATCAGTTGAATCAGACTTTTAAAAAATATCATGCAAACAAATAAGGGGTTGCTCATTTTGTTCACCTTAAGAAGGTGTTTAAACACTATCAAGACAGCGGTAGCATGCTCTGTGTGTTTGTGTAAGCTTATTATAATCTTTCAATTAAATTCAGTGACCCAAAGAAAATTTTGCCATAAGAAATTCAGGCTATTCCATAATGTTAAGTTGTGTTTTATAATATACGGCAAAGCAGTGAAACTTGAGGTGTGTGATAAATATAGGTGAAGATTTTTAGAAATCGTTACTGAGATGTTATATTAAAGCTATAGATGGTGTTACAAAATGTTTAAAAGGAGAGTATTCTGACTGAATTTATTTTTTTAAATAAAATCAATAATTTGAAGTTAAGGAGACGCTGCCATAATTGGGAGGGGGGGCTCTCCATTTAAGTGCCCAATCTGTAGAGCAAGTCTTGGTTAACTAGCTCTTCGAAGTATTTGGTCTATGTTTCAGGCAATAGCAAACTAGAGACTTAGATAATTTGGGCAAAGATTTTATATAAAAATCAATGGCTACCGCTTTTCTGTCAAGTAAATGTAGAAATAGCTTTTCAGTGTTGAATCAAACACTAGAGATGTTAGGAGTGACTGATGGTGGAGAGTGCCAGAGACCCAGTGCTCCCGGTAGAAAGGGCCTCAGGCAGCGGCCTGGTTTCCAGTGTTTTCCTTCTCTGTGCCTCTCTGTCTGGTTGGTTTCCAACTCTGCCACATCCCAGATGTCCACGCTGCCTTCTTTGAGTAAGAGGACATTCAAAGAGCACATAACATTGATGTTTTCCTAATCTACAGAAAGCTATATCTATCAGGAGCATTTGTGGGCCACAATCAAATGAATGAATAAATGACTAAATGAACACAGGATTGAAAGAGAGAGGCAAAATATATCCAAGGAGTGGTTCTCTGGGGTTAGATCTTAGAGGTGATTTGGAGAAGGACAAGTGCTTGAGGGCAAATCTCTTAACCCAAGTGCATACTTAACCCTAATTTTTGTGGAATACCAATTCTCTTGATCAGTGCTCAGTTATTTTCCACTCCTTGGAAATGGAATTACAAATTGCATTTGTAATATTATCCTAAATCCTATAAAAGGTGTCCACATAAAAAAAGTGAAATGCTATGATATACTAGATGGCCAACTAAATGTTCTATGCTTCTGTTTCCTTTGTTTTTAGCATCAGCTCTCATCTTCTGAATTCAATTTCAGAAGGTCGTCGATTTTCTAAGTAACCTAATCTAATCTGATTAATAATGAATCCCTTTTCTTTGGCAGAAGTACTGTTTATCATTGTGAGTCAGTTGAGGAAAATTTAAATCAAAGGACTTGGCATCCTTTAGCCAAAGATGAGCTAAAGTAGACCCATGGAACTCTTTCTTCTGCAAAATGAATTTTGAGGTAAATGTTAACAAAGAGAAACAAACAAACCAACAAATAAACATTGGCTCCCTGAAGAGATTGCTTCTTATTTCCTTCTTGGAACTGGGAGGGAAGCTGCTGCTTTTCTTGGCCGTTATTATTTTTTTTCTTTAGCCTGGTTGTTCAATTGTCTCCGAGCTTCTATGGGCTGAATAACATCCTTCTGATAAATCCCATTTCTCTGCAAGGTAGCCAGTCAGCTTCTTTTTGTTTGCAACCAAATAAATCTAATTGACATGACTCACATCTTTTTCAGTGAGCAACTCAGATTCATAGTGATATTTACAGAGAGTTCACAAAGTTTCATTTCATGATCTGGAAGCTTGGTTGAATAGGGGACTTAGCCAATGCCACATAGCATGTTTGTGCAAGAGACTGGGACTCAGTCCCAAGCCTTCTGACAGAGACAGCATTATACTGAAGCACTGATTCATCACCTCCGTGTTCATGATCTACTGGGTTTTATATATGGTTTTGTTGACAGAAATTCTTATCTTTCACAGCCTTATAATCTAATACTGAGAGCATTAGTTTAGATACAAAAGTAAAAATAGCATAAGTAGTGGAGATTAAATAATTTTAGGAAGTGGAATATTATGACAAACTGAAATATTTGTAGTATATGTAGGGCTCTAATGTTACACAGTTTAGTACAAGGATTATCCTCCCTTTTAAAAAAAGTGAAATCTAGTGCATTTATTTTTTATTTTTTGAAAATTTGTAACATTTATTTAATTTTAAGAGACAGAGCATGAGCAGGGAAGGGGCAGAGAGAGCGGGAGACACAGGATCTGAAGCAGGCTCCAGACTCTGAGCTGTCAGCACAGAGCCCGATGCGGGGCTTGAACCCACAGACTGCAGGATCATGACCTGAGCCGAAGTTGGACACTTAACCAACTGAGCCACCCAAGCGCCCCAAGTCTAGTGCATTTAAACAGTGGAGGGAACATGTTTAGATTGTATATGTTTATGTAACTGTATACATAACAACTGTCTATTTCCAATTTGGTAAGATGCACAGTGAAACCCTTCTCTTTTTCTTATGAGAAATGCTACAGATAGAAGAAAATATAAATTGTGGAAAATTGTCTTTCTTTAACACATCAGTAGTGACGAAGCATGCCACAAGCATTTAATAAAGGCATTATTGTGGACTTTCTTCATTCCTGGGAACCAACGGAAAAATCTCAAGGGACAGATCATTAAATCTTCTTCCTCAGTGTTAACTTGGACAACAGCTCAGGAGACATCTCTGAGGGTGCACGGCACTTATTAGAAGCATGTTTAGGAATCTCTGACTGTTTTTCAAAAACCACTTCTGCAGCAAACAAGAGGATAGTTACCAAGTGTTTCTGGAAACCATGTGTAACTGAGGAGATTCAATTCATTAGAAATATGATAAATTATAAATGGTAAAGGCTGAAAAAGGGTAAGTTGTGGGGGAAATATAAATTAAATATGAGAAGTATAATGTAACCATGAGAGATCGCTTGGTATATATTGCTTTATTATGTTTTATAGTATATTTTTTGAGATAAGGCAATTTACCACACTATTATTTATGCTTCACTTATTTTGTAGGAGAAAAAGAGAAAAAATTTAGAAGCAAAAATACATAAAGTGTGTTTTTCTCTTACTGCTATTTTTTTCTTTCCACATTATCAACTATTCTCAAATTCACAGCATAGAACACATTTATGGACCCTTCATCAGCTGTAATTATTTTTTTCTTCCTGAGAGGGATTATTACAAAAACCATGATTTTTCTCCCGAATCTTTATTTTTCCTTGACCCAGGATCTTGCATTTTTTTTTTCTAATGGATTTCAAGTAATACATACAGTGTCTTTCATGTGTGTACTGCTTCATACTTAGTGAGTATTTTACAGTCAGAGTTTTATTTGCGTTTCCCAAGGCCTCTCTTTCAGAGTTGGCAGGTACTTTATTGATCAGTAATTTATTTGTTTGACATTTTAAAAAATGAGGTTCAGTGATTATCTCCAGATAACCCATTACTAGGAGTTTAAAATAGGTTTAAAGTTTAGATTTGGAGAATCACAGCCTTTACTCATTCACTCACTCATTTATTAAATCATGCATTTCTGTATTTCTTTATTTTTCAAAAAAGGTTTGTTGAGCACCTACTTTTATTAGATATTCTTGTGACCTGGTCACCGCTGCTCTCTGCCTGAATCAGCCTTCCCTTGCCTACAAGGAAGACCCGCAAGTTTATTAGGGCAGGTTGCTCCTCAGGCCTCAAGGCCTGAGGATCAGTTGAGGCTGTATGTTTGGACAGCCATTTTATGACTAATTACTTTTAACCAATTTCCATGAAAGATCTTTTTTTATTGATGCCCTTTTTGCTTTTGAAAAATACAGTTTTGGATACTCCACTTTAGAATCGATGCTTAACGTGATTCCTAACATCTAGGCCTGACTTGGCTCTAGACACTCTTAGATGTCCACACCTGGCGGTTAGGAACCAGGGGGTGTGGACACGTGTACATGCCCCCACACCAAGCTCATGAATCTTGTCTGGGAGGAGAGCTGTCTAGCTAAAGTCAGAACTTATGGAAATCCATAATTCTGAACTCCGGAGAATGTCAGCTTCATTTTTATTCACTTTTTCCCCCTTTTTCTTTTCTCCTCTGTGCTTTTCTGCTTCAGTTGCCCTTTTATTTTCTTATTTATAATCCCTTTTTCTACTCACCTCTGCCATTAATTATACCACTTCTATGCGGCATTGGACAAGTCACTTAACCTCAATGAATCTGGTTTTGTTATCTGGATAAATAGAAATAACTTTACTTATAGAGCTATGGAGATGATTAGATAATGCATTTAAAAGCATTGCACTAAATCCTTTTTACATAGTAATTGTGATTAGTGAGGGACTTATGAACATTTGTCTTCCTTGGATTTGTGGATAAAACCTGTAGACAAATTTCAAAACGATTTGTCAAGTTGTTATAACACAAGCAAGAGTTCAGTGTATGTAGACAATTTCTCTATTCTATTACATTATTATGATTGTTCATTGTTACTGTTCTTGTTTTTGTGATTTCTAATTGACCATTTTCTTTACATCTTAAAAACATTCAGTAACCAAGTAAAAAGTTGGATTTTTTTTTCCTGTAAATGAAATCTCTAAATTAGCAGGGCTAAGCCTCTGTATTCTCTGTTTATAGTCAGTAGATCGGGATCTTACCCTTTGCTCTAAGTTCCTTTTATATGCTGGTAATTACAAAATTTGTATCTCTGGTTTGATGTGTTCCTTAAACCCTGCATCCCTATATCCACTTGCCTATGTGATATCTCTACCTCTCTACTTGCATGTTTAATGAGCATCCCAAACCAGTATGTATAAATCTGAATTATTGATACTTCCCAGAAATCTTCTCCAAAGTTTTTTGTGTTTTGTTTTGTTTTGGTTTGGTTTTGCCTAGTTAGACAAACATGTTGGACCAATTCTTGGACTTATTTTTTTCTCATACCCAATCTAATCTACAAGTAAATGCTCTCAGACTCAGTCTTCAAGTACATCCTCAAGCAACCCCTCCAATGCTACAGGCCTGGTCCCTTCCACCTTCCCCGCCCCTCACCCCTATGATACTCTCAGCGGGTATCCTTTAGCCTGAGTGTAGTCTTATTTTTCATTAAGCAGCCTGAGAGATATACTTAAAATGTAAATTAAATCATGTCCCTCCCCTACATAAAACTTTTTCAAAAGATTCCTCTTACATTTAAAATAAAGTCCAGGGGCGCCTGTGTGACTCAGTCAGTTAAGCTTCCGACTTTGGCTCAGGTCATGATCCCGCAGTTTGTGGGTTTGAGACTGACTTAGGCTCTGTTCTGACAGCTAGCTCAGGGTCTGGAGCCTGTCTTCTCTCTCTCTGTCCCTCCCCTGCTCACACTGTCTCTCTCAAAGAATAAATAAAAATTAAATATATAAAATAAAAAACCCTCCACTTCTTTAAAAAAAATAAAATAAAATCGGAAGTTTTTATGATGACTTGAAAGTATCTGTATACTGAACAGATAATCTAAATTAACGAGAAAAACTCCTGGCTACATCTTCTAATTTATTTCTTACTGCTTTTTCCACTTTTTCCCACTGACTTCCTTACAGTTCTTTGCAAACATTTCAGCTCGGTCCATCACTTGTATTAGTCGCTCTGCCTAAAATGCGTTTCACCTGGATGTGTACACGCCACGCACCTTTGCTTCATTACAGTTTCTGTTCAAATATCACTAGCTTAAAGAAATATTCTTCAACTGCTCTATATATCTTATTTACAAAGATAAGCACCTTTTTTGTCTTTCTTGCTTCAATTTTGATATTTAAGGTTTCCCTCTCTTTTTATCTCTTTTCCACTCGAAGAATTTTCTTTAGCATTCCTCTTAAAGCTAGTTTGTGGTGAAAAACTTTCTTAGTTTCCCTTTATCTGAAAATGCTTTTATTCTGTTTTCATTTCTGAAAGATATTTTCAAAGGATATAGAATTCTGGGTTGACAGATTTTTAACTCTCACTACTTTGTCAATGTGCCATGGCCTGATGGCTTCCATGCTTCTCAATGAGAAATCCACCACCATTTAAATCATCATTCTTGGGACACCTGGGCGGCTCAGTCAGTTGAGTGTCCGACTTTGGCTCAGGTCATGGTCTCATGGTTCGTGGATTCAAGCCCTACATTCTGAGCTGTCAGCACAGAGCCTTGAGCCTGCTCCAGATTCCGTGTCTCCCTCTCTCTCTCTGCCCCTCACCTTCTCATGCTCTGTCTCTCTGTCAGAAATGAATAAACTAAAAATCAGTCAATCAATCATTCCCTTCTTTGTGTTCTTCTTCGGCTGCTTCTAAGGTGGTTGTTTTTCTTTGCTTATTTTGTTTTGTGTTAAAGTTTATCTTGTTTGGAGTTTAGGCTTCACTGAGCTTTTGGATCTGTGATTTTTGCTGCTTTCACCAAATTTGGAAAATTCTCAGCCATTATTCTTTCAAACATATTTTTTATACCAATCTATTTCTCCTCTCCTCTCCCTCTCAGACTCTTATGACATAACGATTAAACCTTTTGCAATTGTCTCAGAGGCCCCCAAGACTCTGTTCACTTTTTTATTTTTTAATTCTTTCTTTCTACATTTCAATATTTGATGACATTTTATTGTTCTATCTTCAAGTGTAGTAATTCTGGTATTGAGTCCCTCAGTGAATTTTTAATTTTCATTAAAGAGTTTTTCAGTTCTAAAATTTGCATTTGGTTCCCTGTGTGGTTTCTATTTCTTTGCTAAGAACATTCTTAGCCATTTGTTTCAAGAGTACTTCTTCTTATCTCTTAAATCATTGCTATAAAGGCTGCTTTACAGTCTATGTCTGACGATTCCAAAATATAAGCCATCCTGCATTTTGCATTGGTTAGTTTACCTCTTTCCTTGAGAGGTAGGTTTTCTCAGTTCTTTATGTATTAAGTAATTTTGGATTGTATCATGAAATTTGGATATTTCTCTTTTTTTACCTTTATTTATTTATTTGTTTAGAGATTGAGAGTAAGAGAGTGTGCAGGCAGGACAGGGGTAGAGAGAGAGGGAGAAAGAGAATTCCAAGTAGGCTTCATACTGTCAGCGCAGAGCCCACTGTGGGCTCCAACTCATAAACTGCCAGATCATGACCTGAGCAGAAGTCTGATGCTTAACAGACCGAGCCACCCAGGCGCCCTGCCAATTTGGATATTTCAAGTGGTGATTCCTATTATGTTACGAGATTCTAGATTCTGTTAAAATCTGCAGAACACTGATCAGTTTTTTTTTTTTTTAAGAAGTCTATCTTTTTAGATGTAAAAGGCAAAGTCCGACCTTCCCTCTGTGGGCTGTGGTCCAATGTGTTTCGTTTTCAAAACCTTTGTAGTGCCATTCTGGTCTTCCCCGATTATACTCAACCAGGACCCATGTGGAACCTGTGCGGTGATTTACCATGCGGTTTAGTTTTTAAGTCTTTGCTGCATTGATTCTAATTGGTTTCATTCATGTGCAGCTTATCTCAGGAGTCACCTCAGAACTTCATGAACAGATTCCAAAGGTCCCTTTCTCCAGCTCCCTCCTCTTAGTCATCCCACCCTTACACACTTGCCTGTAGTTTCCCCTCCCTGGTGCTCAGATTAGAAAGCTGGGGCGGTAGCTTCTCCATGCTACTGCCCACGAGCAGGCCTCTTTGTGGCAAAGAGCAAGACCGAGGAGCATGAGGGCCTCTAGCATCGCCCCTGCGGCTCCTGTGGCTCCTGGGGAAGTTCACTTGTGTTCTTGGCTCTTATCTGGAGTCGGACAGAAACACTCAGAAAGACCTCTACCCTTCAGGCGACGCCGCCACAGGCGGGGGTCAGGGGCATCACCTCTCTGTTGTTGGCATTTACCTAGAGTGAGACAGACAGAGTCCAGAGCCCCCTTGTGCCGCCCTGGTGGGAAGGGGAGGGTGCTTGTCGATAGCGCGCACCCAGCGCGGGCAGCTGAGGTCTAAAGGCTTGGCCACTGCTGCCACCAGAGCCACGCGCCAGTGAGAATGTGGAGGGTGCATGACTGTTCCTGTCCGATCTAAAGTCTCTCTCTAGTTGTCCTCTGTCTGCTTATTCTCTGTTTCACAGTGTTTATTACTACCGTGCACGTGCGTGTGTGTTATTTTGTACAAGCAAGTAGATACTAAGTAATAAGGGTCCACAAGACCTACTAAACAAAAAACAAGCCTGGAGGCGGTGCCATAGCTCATGTCACCACCGTTTGAAGGGAGGAAATAAAGAATACATGAATAACAGAGAACACAAGGTCTCTCTGTGCGTCCTGACAGGAAGGTTAGGAGAATATGCTCTCTCATTTTTTGCCTGTGTATTTGGGATTTTCATAGAGAGGTGCCCCCTGTTTTCTTTGGGAATTCTGGACAACTGAGAATCCTCCCCACTGAGAATTTAGGGAAACTAGTAAGAGAGGATTATGGATTTGGAGTCCAATAAGAGAATTAAAACATAAGGTCTGGCTATACTGGTAGATCTAAATGGTCTGTTTGGAAAACAATAATAAAAGAATGGATTTTCTTTCCTTTTTCATTTTTTTTACTTAAAACAAGTTTCTTTATTTTGAGAGAGCATATGCACAAGCAGGGGAGAGAAAGAATCACAGACGGGCTCCATGCCCAGCACAAAAACTAGCCCTTGGGGGCTTGATCCCCGCACTTTGAGATCATGATACCTGAGCCGAAATCAGTCAGATGCTTAGCTGACCGAGCCACCCAGGGGCCCCAAAAGGATGGATTTTCTACACAAAAAGAGTGCTAATGTTACTGAAGGAGGCATTAAGCAGGATAACGTTGCTGAGGAGAGGTGTGCACAAGCGAAGCTGCCATGACACACGTGGAAAGCATAAAGGGTCACCACGGACCATATAAGGGCAACCAGACTAAGACTTTCCCGCAGGTCTTTTTCTTCTCTGTGAAAATGGAAACTTGTAAAGTTGAATAAGCATTCTCTCCTACAGGACAGTGTTGAGGCGGTCTTCACGTAGTATGAGCACACATAACTAGTTTTTAGCCAGTAAATGACGACAAAAGTGCATTTTTAACATGCATATGGGGGATTGGTTGCCCTTTTGTTTCCCTTCTACTCTTGGCTGTCCATTTCTGAAGCTATACTGGTTTCCTAGGAGACTATTAAGGAATGAAACTTGATTGGCTATATTGGCAGAAAGACTGTTGGTGTACATTTGGAGAAACATTTACATATCAGCTACACACACAAAAATGAAATGCTTGACACATGGAAGATTTTTTTTTTTTAATTGCAGTATAAAAAACCTCCTTGATAAACTAAAATTAGAGATGGGAACAATAAGTTAGCGGGTCATCTTGCCAATCACCCTGCCAATTATTCCTTTAAATATTCTCCTCCTTGTCCAGTACAGTTAAGTGAATGTCTTTATTCTTTGAGCATAATTTCTCCACTGGACTATTTCTTTTTACCAATTTGCTACATATTCTATAGCTTTCTTTTTTCAACCAGTTCCTGGCAAGATTATTGAAGAGTGAAGAAGATGTGCGAAGAATGTCTCCATCAGTATGTCTCTGAGCAGGAAGGAGACACAAGACAGAGTAAAAGTAAACAAGTAACAGTCACAACTCTACTATTCATGTCATACAATGTTCTGCAAGACTAGAAGAACCAGTTCAGTTTATTTATAGGAAAGCAGAGTGAAGCAGAGGATAGCATAAAGAGATTACTAAGCAGGAATCACCTTTATTTAAAACTCACAGATGGGACCGAGGATACAGTGCTAGCTGGCCCTTAACTTGAAAATGTATATAAATAAGTAGGCTTGTTTTGCAATTTTATTCCAAGATTTCGGTACAATTTTTTTTTTACTGCTATCTGTACCTATCAACTTCATTCCAAAACATATTTTCAGTTAACAAGAAAAGATCAGCACGTTTTTCTTGAGTAAAGAACTATGCCATTTGTTGGTAGGTATATTTCTTCCAAGGGGAAAAATGCAAAACAAAAAACCTAGTGAAGGAAAAATTTCCCTATGGCTTGATCTTGAAATTGGATTCTGTAAAAGATTCATGGACTGTTTTTCTGCTGTGTACATTTTCCTTGCTTCAATTGGTTTTTAAATTTAGTTCAGCAATTATTTGAGAGAAGTTGATGTCTCTTGCAGTGATCTAAGGGCAAAGAAAGAAAAAGGCGGGGGGTGGGGTGGCCTCTAAGATAGCAGTTGACCCACAGGACACTATTACCTTGTTTGGTAAACAAAAAAGACAGGGGCAGATGTAAAGCAGCAAGTGATTAATAGAAAAAACATCCTGGCTGTATGAGTATATCGTTGTTGCCAAACTGCAGTACAGTTCGAAATCACATTGCATAGGGATGCCCTGGGTGGCTCAGGTGGTTGAGTGTCTGACTTTAGCTCAGGTCATGATCTCACAGTTCATGAGTTCAAGCTCTGCATCACGCTCTGTGCTGTCAGCCTGGGGCCTGCTTCAGATTCTGTGTCTCTCTCTTTCTCCTCCCCTCCTTACCATGCTCTGTCTCTCTCTTTCTCTGTCTCTCAAATATAAATAAACATTAGCGGGGCACCTGGGTGGCTCAGTTGGTTAAGCGTCCAACTTCAGCTCAGGTCATGATCTCACAGTTCATTAGTTCAAGCCCCATGTTGGGCTCTGTGCTGACAGCTCAGAGCCTGGAGCCTGCTTCAGATTCTGTGTCTCCCTCTCTCTGCCCCTCCCTGGATCATGCTCTGTCTCTCTCTGTCTCAAAAATAAATAAAACATTTAAAAATAAATAAATACTCATTAAAAAAAGAAGTAACATTATGTAATATTAAAAAAGAGTCTAGCAAAAAACACATTTCTGACGGCAAAAACAATTCCAAAGGACTTTTTTAAAACACAATTTACTTGTGTATCTATACAGGGGTAATAATTTTTATACATTTTGGTGAGTTTTTTTCATCAGCATCTTATATTACAAATTCTGTCTCAGAAAATATTCTGTTTCTTGGGTGTGACTTTTAATGTGGAAATATGAGTGAGAGGAAGACTCTTCTAAAGCTGATGTTGAGTTGTAAGACATAAAAGTTTATGTTGCAGTCTTGGAGCTGTTCATAAAATAGAATGGGCATAAGGTAGTGAATTCTTCAGGCAGGGACTGAAAGTTCACTTGTTGAGAACGTTGTAAAGGTATTTCATGCCTTTGATAATGGTTGCAATGGATGATCTCTGATGTTCTTTCAAAATTTAAGACTTTATGAATCTATGACATCTCTGTCTCTCTCATTTGTATATATGTGGACTGTGGACTAAAATCATCTAGGAAATCTCAGGCAAATATGAAACATAAGCTAGGTTTTAAATCATGGGTAGGACTTAAGGTAAGCTGAAGAGAAGAATGATGTCATTATAGTGAGAAAGGACGAAAGAAAAAAAAAGAGATAGAGAGCAAGAGGTAGGCACAAATGAGCTTGGTATCTTTGAGAACAACAACAAAATACTGTCCTGACTAGAATGTAAGATTGTGGAGATAACCAAGGTATAGAGGCAGATCTGACTGGAAAGGGCTTTCTTTCAGTACTAGAAACTGATCAAGGAACATTTTGTCTCACTTAGATATTAAAGAAATTTTAGATTTTTGTCTATGAGAATAATTTGTTGATACATGTGTTTTAATGAAATAAAACTGGCATTGTTGTATTGAAGAAGGGGGAATAAAATATGTAGATTGCTTGGGCATTAGTGGATGAGGACTTGGTTTGGGGAGTGTTCAGTAAGAACCAAGTTTTTGTACAGATGATTAAAAACTATTCTATTTGTGTTCATTGACCCAGGTGGATATAAACCATTATTCTTCTAATGTAGAATTAAACAATACAAAGGTGAACAGAAATTGTACTGCAACAGGTAAAGACATTTTTACAGCATGTGTATTAGTCTGGGTTATCCAGAGAAAAACAGGGGAGATAGGACATAAGGTGAGAGAGAGGTAGGGGGAGAGAGAAAGAGAGAGAATAAGAGACAGACACAGAGGAGGTGGGGGGTGAGAGATAGTGAGTGACAGAGAGAGAGATGTAAAGAATTAAATCTCACTATTTTGGCAGTTGGCAAGTCTGAAATCCATACGTAGGGCAGGCTAATAGGCTGGAGACTCTGGTTAAGAGTGGATATGATAGTCTTGAATCAAAATTCTGCAGGGTAGTAGCCTGGAAGCCATATTGAAATCTTGAGGAAAATTCCTTCTTCCCCTGGAAACCTCTGCTCTTAAGGCCTTAAACTGATTAGATAAGTTAACCTATAGCATTAACTATCACAGCACGTGACATTATATGGAAAAAGTGAATTACTTACTTTGGCATTGATGGACAACAATATTTGTACAGATCCACACACAGATAAATATATAGTTAATTACGTATTAAAATTAAGAACTGTAGAGAAGACATATGGCTGATGGGGCAGTCTGAATTTTTAACCTTCCACTACTCAAGTTCACCAGTTATAACTTCTCATAGCTTAGGTTAGTTGTTAACAGTATCAGGTGAAGCCCCAAAGAACCCATTCAGTCTTGCATTTTACATAATGTGCAATAGCAGGAGCCGACTACACACCTCACAAGAAAAGAAACAACTACTTTCTCCCTTCTGATAATTTTCTGTAGTCCCTGTAATTTGGAGACGGGGAAGGGGAAAGAAGATAGCATTGGTCTCTCCAGTATCCTACAAGCCACGTTCATAGTGCTTTTTTCCATCGTGTCTGATTATTTCTCCTTTCTTTATTGGATTCCATCGCTATTCTATACTCTCAAAAACCTTCTGTTAAATAGAGGATATGACAAAGGAAATATTTTCCCCCCAGAAAATTCTTTTATTAAAACTGGGTGACATCAATAAAGAGATAGTACAAAAAATGTTTGGGACCACGAGACATGAAAAAAATCATAATAATTCAGTTAATCAAAAACAGTTATCTTCAACAGTGACTATGTAGGAGCCCTGAGCCTCTTTCTCATGGTTCTGCCCCTAAGAACAAAGGTTGTCCAGGTCTTTTTTAAGGGAAGGGTGGGATAATGGCAGGAAGGGGACGATGGGGAGACAATTCCGCTGTCCCCAGTGTGGACCAGGCAGGGGGGACACGGGGCTGGAGGATGTGCTCACAGGAGCCTAAGTAGGAGATGGGGAAGCAAGGGCGTTGTCAATTCTGTGGGCTTAGAGTCCTGGCTGAACAGAAACCCTGCTCTGTGCCCAGCCCTCTCCCCACTGCTATGTTGAGTCTGGGTGATACATCCCAGAAGAGCCTGCGGATCTCCAAGAAAGATTTTTTTTTTCTTTTTTTACTTCTTACCAACTTTCTTTATCTTTACAATTATAAGATTGAGTGTAATTAGCAACTTAGTTGCTAGTATTGATGGTGAAATCTTTGGAATGAATGGCTTGCTCTGATTATTCAAAAAAAAAAAAAGGGGAAAAATGCGAAAGAAAGTCTTATTTGGCTAAAAGTTAAATTCATTTGTTATTCTTCTCCAGGGACTGCTTTATACAAGGAATTGAGAAGAAAAATAGAGAACAAGTTTGGCATATGAAGAAGTATTTAGAGTATATTAGCTTAAAAAAATCAGATTGGTATGCGAGTGGGCTAGTGGGTTAGGCTCTAGAGGTAAACGTTAGGCAAATGGTTTGGGGCAGATGATTTCTCCTTAAACCTGAACCTGGATGAATTTTCACAAGAAAAAAAAGCAGAAAGGGAACAGAAGTGATAGTATTAAATTTAGTGACCCCTGAACAGAGACAATAATTTAATTTTAAAGTAAAATTAGCCAATGCAGAATAAAATTTGATATTACCTAATAAGATACACAGCCTTGAAGGAAACATTCAATTTGTAATAATACTAAGCAAAAGTGTTCAGCGGGGAAGAAAGTCCAAGGAGAAAATTTTGGTAATGGAGTGACCTAGAAAGAAGCCCAATAAACAAGTTATGTAAGAAATATTGCTGACAGAGTAAGAAGGCAAGCAGGATATAGTCTGCTAACAAAAACCAACAACTAAAAACAAAAACGTCAGTCAATTTTGCTTTCTCAGAAATTCATTCACTGAGTAGTAAAATGGTCTTGGTAAGGACTGAAGAACCAACTTTGCCCGTCTCCTCACCCCCCAAACACAGCAGAATTTCAAATAATTTTCCAATTATCCTTTTTAAAAAATAAGGGGCGCCTGGGTGGCTCAATTGGTTAAGCGTCCGACTTTGGCTCAGGTCATGATCTCACAGTTCGTGGGTTCGAGCCCTGCATCGGGCTCTGTGCTGACAGCTCAGAGGCTGGAGCTTGCTTCTGCTTCTGTGTCTCCCTCTCTCTCTGACCCTTCCCCACTCATGCTCTGTTTCTCTTTGCCTCAATAATAACAAAACATAAAAAAATTAAAAAGAAATTAAGAAAATCAGCAAAGTTAACCAGAATATTTATCTATACCACAGAGAGGCTATAAGGATTAATGTATTGATTATTGTGAAATATTAAAACACTTTGGGATAGCTGAGTGAAAAGTGGGAATGATTTTTATGGCGTTGCAAGAATGTCTCAGTCTTCATAATTACTTCTTAGAATGGAGTCCTTCCTCTGTAGTTACCTTATATTTTCCAGTAAAAACTAAACTTGTGACATAATTTGGCACCAGAACAAATATTTGATAGAATCAAGAAATGATTTAGGTAAAATAATGCTACAAATAATATGCCATTGATTTTCTCCTGATAAATGATCATTTTTTACTATTAACCTAGTAATTTTCTTGTCTAGGATTGCGTTGACTGAATTAGACAGGGAATATATAGACTAGGACCTGCTTCTTGAAATGGGATACATTTGTGGGCATTTGGTTAGTTTCTTCTTCAGGCATGCTTGAAAACACTTTGAGACAATTTGATGGAAAAAAAATAATTGAATGAAAATGAGTAACAATTACTAAACTTACAAAAATGCAGTATGCTCGGTATTTGTTGAGTTGAATGCAATAGGAAAAGACAAGTTAAGCCTTGACAGATAAAAGGAGAAGTAGGAGAGTGCACAGCCATAAAATTTGAGGGTTGGAAAAGACGTGGAGAGGTCAGGCAGGTTAGCACCTTTCTGGCAGGACCACACTAAAAACTACGAAGCCCGTGAGAATTCAGCTGAATGTTGCAAACAAAACAAAACAAAGTTAGAAACTAAAGTCCTCTAGCTTAAGAGATAGATCTGGCTCTCTCGAATTCACTTTCTTTTTTCCTAGACATTTTTAAAGATTCCACTCTTGATTTTAACGGGACTTCTTATGAGGTGCCAGTTATGTCCTTGGGCTGCATTCGTTTCACTGATTTAGTAAAATAAAAGCTCTGGGTATTGAAGAACAACCTTCGTGTCTCTCTAGTTCACATTGGCTCTTTGATACGAAACTCTGGCGGGTTCTAATATATTAAAAAAAAAAACATTTGATGATGTTTTCTTAACAGGGGGAAGGTAGGCATAGGGAAGTTATTAGAAATGAGAAGTCTTGGGCTTTACCCCAGAGCTTCAGAAGCAGGATCTGCCTTACAACAAGATCCTCAAATGATTCACATTGGAATGTTCCAGTTTATGAGGTGCTGCTCTAGAGAACCTAGATGTCCAAGAGATACTGCAGACCTCACACTCCCCTCCCTAGGTAGCACTGTCTTTGCCCTGCATTCACCGCTCCAGCAAGGAAACCATATGTTCACGAGAGAACCCAAGTCAAAAACCCAGGGAGTCTGTCCTGGTCCTTTTCTCTCTTTTACCCCCACCACACACCCGTACACAATATGCTCCCAATCTTGTCCTTTCTATTTTCTAAATATCTCTTCAACATTTCTTCAGTGTGTCACCCAGCAACTGTCACTTCAATTGGCCCCATATTTCTCACACGGATTTGAGTACAATCTTTTTTTTTTTTTTTAATGTTTTATTTATTTTTAGCAGAGAGAGAGAGACACACAGCGTGAGCAGGGGAGGGTCAGAGAGAGAGGGAGATACAGACTCCGAAACAGTCTCCAGGCTCTGAGCTGGCAGTCAGCACAGAGCCCGACGCGGGGCTCGAACCCACGAACTGCGAGATCATGACCCAAGCGAAAGTCAGACGCTCAACCAACTAAGCCACCCGGGCGCCCCTTGAGTACAGTCTTTTAACTAGTCTTACTGCTTCTAACCTCACCCTTCTCCAGTCCTATCTCCTTGATCATGCAATCTCTCTCTCAGTGAGAGAAAGAGAGAGATAGAGAATTTTAAGCAGACTCCATGCTTAGTGCAGAGCCCAACAGGGTGCTCCATCTCACAACTATGGAATCATGACTGGAGTTGAAATCAAGAGTCTAACACTCAATGGAAAAATCTGGTTCATGTAGAACCTTTTAACCAACGTCATCTTCCACAATACCCAGCTCACATATTCCATATGCTACAGTCATATCCAAAGACTTGCAGTTGCCCAAATATTTCATAATATTTGGTGCCTCTACATTTTGATATATATATTTTTTAAATGTTCAGTTATTTGAAGAGAGCAAGAGGGTTTGGGGCAGAGAGAGAGAGAATCCCAAGCAAGTTTCACACACTGTCAACACAGAGCCCAATAGGGAATCGATGTCACAAACCATGAGGCCATGAACTGAGCGGAAATCAAGTCAGCTATTCGACGATTTGCTTTTTCCTGGGACTGAAACGCTAACTTGTCATCCAGATGCGTTGCCACACTGTACCTCAAGACCAGATTCCAATGGCTCAGTGCATTCCCTGGTCACCCCTCCAGGTATTGCTAATTTCTCCATTCAGAACCTCCAGCCCAGTTCGACATCACTGCAGTGCTTTGTTTCCATCTCTACTCTGATATGGACTAAGGACCAACAAGACACCATGTATTAAGCTGTTTTTTGGTATCTTTGGTATTGCACAAAGTAGATGTTTATTAAATATTGTTGTAGTGTTGAATTGATATCAAATGTAGTCATTATTTTTGAAATAAATGCTATTACTCAAAATTATCCTCCTTATGACCATAAATCACACATTACTCAAACCAAATCTTTTATGAAATATATTTTCACCTGACTATATTTCATGTGATAGACAACTGTTTATTCCCCTCTAGGAAGAATTCAGATGATTGATAAAAATGATGAAACGCCATCTGAGAACTGGGTAAGACTGTTTTTGGACTTAGTTCTAGGGAAGAAAAAACCACATTAAGTCTACTCTAATTTCTGATTTTCCTTGGGGCGCCTGGGTGGCTCAGTCGGTTAAGCGTCCAACTTCGGCTCTGGTCATGATCTCACGGTTCATGGGTTCAAGCTCCGTGTCGGACTCTGTGCTGACAGCCAGCTCAGAGCCTGGAGCCTGTTTCAGATTTTGTAGTCTCCCTCTCTCTCTGACCCTCTCCTGCTCATGCTGTCTCTCTCTCTCAGAAATAAATACAAAATTTAAAAAAATTCTGATTTTTCTTAAGACCAGAAAAATACAAACACAACAACTCTTTTATGAAAATATGTGTACAAAGTTTGTGTAAGCATATGTTTTCATTTCTCTCAGAGAAATGCTTAAACGTGCAAGAGGAAAAATTGATAAACTGGATCTCATCTCAGTGAAAAAGTTTTGCTTTGCCATGTAAAGAGGATGAAAATACAAGCTACAGAGTGGGAGAAAAATATTTCTAACCACATCTCGGATAAAAGGCTTGTGTGCAAAATACATGAGGAGCTCTCAAAACTGAACATTAAAAATCAAACAATCCAATTAGAATATGGGCAAAAGACATGAACAGACTTTTCACCTAAAAGGGTATACAGATGGCAAATAAGCACATGAAAAGACGTTTAACATCATTAACCATTAGGGAACCGCCAATTAAAACCTCAGAGAGATCTGACTACACACCTGTCAGAATGGCTAAAATTAAAAAAAAAAAATAGTAACAACATCAAAAACTGGTGAGGACGCCGGAAAGATACATCATTTATGCATTGTTGGTGGGAACGTAAAAACCGTACGGCCACTCTGAAAAAGAGTTTGGCAGTGACTTATAAAGCTAAATATTTGTATCAGTTTTTGGAAATAGGCTTCAATCATCATATAGAACATTCATGTCAAAAATGCTATAGGTAAAAATAATCTAACTTAATGGATCGATATTAGATATCTGTGCATTGCAGATGATAAACCATCCAGTAAAATAAATCTGATGCTCTGGTATTGAAAATATATTTGAGTTAACAGAGAAACCCCAGAACTGAGCAACACAATGACTGATAGAAATATGGGCATCAGTAATGTAAGTGATTGTGTTATGCAATCTGCAAAGTGCTAGAAGCATGCTGGATATAACTACAATAATTTATCTCACAGATTCATTGTAAGAATCAATTAGGTAATACACGTAAAGTCACTTTGAAAACTCGGGAAATACTGTAAGCGTAGTAAATATTAAGAATTATTTTTACACCACTAAGTTAAATATCAGGGCATAGAAGTACATTTAAACATCTTAATTTTCCTGAATATACTCATTAATCTTTCAATCATTTGAAAACTGATCATTTTAATTAATTTCTTTTACCTTGATTGGATAAATATATTAGTATCTGTTTTTAAAATATAATGGGGACTCAGTCAGTCAGTCAAGAGTCTGACTTCAGCTGAGGTCATGATCTCGCAGTTTGTGAGTTTGAACCTTGTGATGGCTCTGTGCTGACAGCTCAGAACCTAGAGCCTGTTTTGGATTCTGTGTCTCCTTTTGTCTCTGGGTCCCTCCCCTGCTCATGCTCTGTCTCTGTCTCTCAAAACTGAATAAACATTAAATTTTTAAAAAATATTATCAAGTTTCTAGTTATAATAAATTAGAATTATCATGCAGATTTGAGATTTTGGAGAATTTTAAATTTTTCCAACATCACTAAGGCCAGGCAGTTTTTTACTCAGATAAGCTCCTTTTTTATTTCTTTTTGACTGTCTTAGCTGCTGCCCTTGTCCTGGCCATCATCCTATCAGAATAACATTTTTTTAATGAATTTATTTATTTATTTAATGTTTTTATTTATTTCTGAGAGAGAGAGACAGACAGACGGCATGAGCAGGGGAGGGACAGAGGAGGGGGAGACACAGAATCTGAAACAGCCTCCAAGCTCTGAGCTGGCTGTCAGCACAGAGCCTGATTCAGGACTCAAACTCACCAGCCAAGAGATGATTACCTGAGCAGAAGTCAGATGCTTAACCGACTGAGCCACCCAGGTGCCCCAGTTTTTTTTTTTTTTTTTTCTTATTTCTGACAGAGAGAGAGAGAGAGAGAGAGAGAGAGAGAGAGAGAGAGACAGCGTGAGTAGGGGAGGGTCAGAGAGAGAGGGAGACACAGAATCCGAAGCAGGCTCCAGGCTCTGAGCTGTCAGCACAGAGCCCTATGCAGGGCTCGAACCCATGAACCGTGAGATCATGACGCGAGCTGAAGTCAGACGTTTAACTGACTGAGCCACCCAAGTGCCACAAGAATAACATTTTAGCTACTCACTTTCCCTCTAGCCTCTGCCCTGTCTCTCAAAAATAAATAAAAGTTTAAAAAGTAAAAAAATATATATCTTTCTAACACTGTAAGGCTGACATCCTGGTAATAGCCCTATTCCTTAGGATAACTCTTCTAGGCAATACTGACGAGGAGAAGCTTACACATGTATCCCAAACTCTACTTTCTATCATATATAGATATATACCCAGCTTTGCATTCCAACTCTACCACTTATGGGCTGTGTAGCCTTACTCAACCTCTCTGAGCTTCAATTTTTTCATTCGTAAAATAGAGATAAAAGACATACCTACCTCATAGTTTACTGTGAAGTATAAGTGAGTTATATAAAGCAGTTTGCTTGTAGTGTCTGGCATGTAGTAAATTCTAGGTAGCTTTATTATTATTTATTTTAAGCCCGGGAATCAGAGCTGGTATGTCAAGAAACTATTTTTAGCAATTTAAAATTTGAAGGTCAAAGAGTTGTAGACATTACATAGAAAGCGTAAGGGGTGATCAAAAATGACCCCTCTTCCTCCAAATAAATAAATGAAAAGTAAGTGTGTTAATGACTGGCTCAGAAACAATTCTATTAACTTCAGTTCCTTTTATGTACAGTTTGGTATACTGGGCTGGTCCTAGAAATTGTTTATAAAATATTAGCATAAGACCAGATACAGATGACAGATGAGAGAAGTAACAGACGATAGAGAAAAATCAATTTGAGTCTTGATATGTTCCTAGTATGTTTATTCCGAATTTTGGTGTAAAGCTACTGCAATCTAGAACCAGGCCTTTAACAATTAATTCTAAATGTACTAAAGTCTTCAGTGTGTTGAGTACTCTACTTAAACATCTGTGCAAAGTGTGACTATCTACAGCAATGCTATCTTTTCTCCACGTGGATCAGAAAAGTGTAGAACAACATTGTAATGAGGGGCTAGATCACCATTTAGAGAATGCACCTACCCAGTGATTATCTGGTTACCTCATTTCTTAAAATACCAGTTATTTACCTTGAGGGAAACAAGCTTTTTAATTATAATCATTATAATCCTACAATGTATTGCCATATGCTTCAAGATCTACCATTATTGTATTAACTCTATTATCCTAGACTCTGCTCTAATGAATAGTTCATCTTATGCCAAAACAGAGAGATTAGTTTGAGGTTTCCATAGGAAAGCCCTAAAGAGGTCCTACTTTGTGACTGGTCGACTTCCTCTTTTGAGTCAATTTTATATAGTGCTCTGCTAATCTATGTGCGACTGGTTTTATAAAATTTAGAGCAACTGTTACTCTAAGAAATAAATGTGCTATTAAAACATGATACATTAAACAATTAACATGATGTTTAAAATAAGTTCTCATAGTAAAATTTAGAGTTTTAGCATCCATATTTTACAAATGATAAATCAGTATCTTTCCAGGTATTTAATATTAAGGGCATGAGTATTGATTAATAGCCAAAGTAACAGTTATGCATCTCACTCATGGATTTTGAGTTTCCAATTAAGCAAATCTACTGTAAAGCTATATACTTCACAGTGAATTCATGGTGATTCTAGTTCATCTATCTACTTTTTAAGAAACTCAACTCCTGTAAGTGGTATAGTTATTCTGATAAGCCCAGTTATCAGTATACAGTACTCAGAAAACTATTTTGGTTATTTGAGCTCTATGAATTTTGAATTAATTTAAATTGAAAATGTGGCTTTTCAAGGACGATGTCTATGTGAAAAAAATCCAAAATTTTGATTATGCTTTTTATAAATTCTTTCATAATCAAAGTGAAATACTAGAGAATGCATGCAGTTTTGGAGTCAGGTAGACCAGGGTCTTAGATCTGAACTCCTCAATTTGTCAACCACGTGACCTTGGAAAAGTCACTTGGCCTCCTGAACTACAAGTTTTTCATCTCTCAAATAAGAATAATTTGATTCAGTGATGTGTGGAAGCTTAGAGATAATGCATGTAAAGCGTCTGGCACAGGTCTGGCTTACAGCAGGTATCCACAATTGGGTGCTACCAATATTAAAACTTATAACATTAATAAAGACTCTAATGCAACATAACAATACTAAAACTATTAATTAAACTAATCATAATATGTCAAGATTAAATAGTTTAGAGTCAGTAGGTAATAACTACTCCTAGACTGACACTCAATCTTACCATAGAAAATAAGTGGAGCGCTTTTTCTTTCTGTCAACATAAAAGTATTTTCCTGCATCAAGAGTCCCATGTTTAACAACAAGGTTGTATCATTTATCCATTAATTCACTTGTGCACCCTGGCCTTCGCAGCCCTCCATAATTGATGTTCCTCTACCCTCCACCTCTCTGAATTTGATTTTCCTCTCCAAAGGGATGCAAAGGTGGCACACAAGAGTCTTACTTAGTAGATGCTTATCTATCTCTCTTATATATTCAAAGAATAGTCGGTAAAAATAACATGTTTTAAGATATGGGAGATTTCCAGGAGGACAGAGGTAAAAAAAAAATATGACGAGCTTAGGACAATCTACTGAAGAGCGTGCAATTCTTACAGCTATAGCAAGAGAGAATGATTAAATTTTATCAATTATCCTCATTTAAAAAATGGTGATAAAATATTAATCTCTTAGGATTATTTGAAGAATTAAACTTCTAAGAAATATAGGTAATGTTTAGTTCCTGGCAAGTAAAAAGTACTTATGAACTATCAGCAATTACGATAATTATAGTTGTGGTAATGACGACGATGATGATGGAGAGTTTTGAGATGCGAGAAGGGTGATTTGATAGGACATATTTAGGGCTTTATAAACATTTTCTTAAATAAATGGCATCACATTCCGGTATTCCTACATAGAACAGATATCCAAGATAAACATTCTGCCTCTAGAAGATACATATTTTAACATCTAATTATTTAGATGTACCACATAATTAGGAAGCAGGAAGAACAGATCCGTAAGTGTGTAAAAATATAAGGGAAATTATCTATCTGAGATGCAACGCATGTAATACTCATACAATTGAAACAGCATGAAGTATGATGTGAATCATTTTACTAAGTCAGATTAAAGGTGCTATTACTCATGGTTATGTAATACTATCTGTAATTTCCGTGTTAAACTTGACATTATAAATCCTTTAATCTGCGTATTTAAAAGCCATTCTATGGCTCATTTTTCAAACAGATTCCCGTTAACACATTTACTGCTAATGAACCACTAACGTGTTCTCTTTCCTAGATAAACGCTGTTGACCAACATTATTATTTGCTCCTCATATAATTATTTTTTTGGCTTTTTAATTTAATTGCTTCAATAAAAAATACACCAATAATGCATTTTTAATTACACTTCCCAGGTGACCTATGTAAAAAGAGGTTTTCTAATGAAGCCACAATAATTAGCCTGTCACAGTCCAGTTTGGGGCTATTGTCTGGTTGTCCTTTCCATGGCTCGTTGTGGCATGACTAGAATTCTAAAGACCTTGTGTATTATCTCCCATAATACTTAGGAAGGTATTAAAAATGTGTGCAATACTGGCAGAAGCAGGCTTTCTAATTATTGTCAGCTATTTCTAGTGTGACGTGGTCAATTCCCTCGAGAACAGAAACAACAGCCCACTCCAGGGTTAGTAATAGGCCCTAGAGCCTAAGTAGTTGTAGACAGAACTGTTTCCCTCCGGATAGATAATTGGTTTACACAGCAGCTCAACATCTGAACCAAATCCATTTTTTTCCTATTGTGATTTCACTGTTTACTCTAATATACATAAACTATTTTGATATATTAAATAGCATATGACTCATTCTTTAATAGCTGAGTGAATTTGCATGTTCTGCCTCACCTGGAATACTAATGGCTATTATGTCTGCCTATTTTTCATGCATGAAATATTAAATATTTGGTTTGTTAAGCACACACGCTTACTGTAAATAATGCATTCTGGCAACTTGTTAAGTACGATTATCCTTTAGTTTCATTTTTTCATGGATGAAATGTGGCTTTAACTTAAAGGGAAATGCAGAGGATTTCCGAGAAATTTAAGGATGGTTGTCCTTATTAGTGCAGTACTACCAATTATTGAGAAGCATTTGTTAGTGTTTATATAGTACTATTAATCGTAACCTAGTGACGCTTTACTGTGCAAACAAAGATAGTATATCAGGTTCTCCTGAGCGTGCAGATACCTTGCTTCACAGCAGTAAGTAAATGGATTGTGGCATATTCAAGTTTCAGCTAGACTTGTTTTTAATATTTCTCATCCCTAGCAGGTAAGCTGCTATTGATATGTGCTGTGAGCAAATCCTACTGTAAATGCTCTTCTTTTAAATTTATATCAGATGTTCAAGTCACCACTTTCCTCCTCAGTCCCAAAGTGGCTAGATGTAAAGAGCATTATGACACATAAGAAGGCCAGCAGAATCGGGAACAGACTTTCTACTGTTTTATACGATCTTTTCCTCCAACCCCTTTTCTCTTCCCTCCCACAGGACAGTATCATAACCATCTGATGCTTTCTGTCTTGCCCTGAATATGAGCCTTTTCTGTGTGTGCCCAGTGGAATTGTGTGTGAGGCATTTGTTACTTCTCAGTAGGATGGATCCACTAGCCCTCAGTATTTCCCTCTGCTACTAAGGAGACCCCGTTAGAAAATCCTGGGGACTCAGAATGATAGAGTTATTTGCCAACTTGTATTTAACGTCACGTGAAGGGGCACGGAGGTGATATGTTATGACACTCGGGTTTTTATTCTCACAGAAATAAACACATTATCTTCAATGAATAAGAACGTAAAGTGAGAACTAAAATGCTATGTTGTATCCCAGCAAATTAATTGTTTTCCCTGGGTTTTACCATCATGTCCAACTGAAAGGTACTCTTCCCCACCTCACAGCAAATGGTACAAAATAGATCCATGACTTCAGGCAAGCTCCTAATCGCTCTGAGCCTCAATTCTGTCATCTGTAAAAGAAAAAAATGACAATGACTTCATAAAGGGATAAATAAAGGTATTATTAAAGTGCACAGCATAGCACTCAAAAATAGGACACTCGATACATGTTTAGTTCTTCAATTCATGTGTTTTTTATGTTCAATTCTCTTTTAATGAGGTAAGACAAAACATTTTATAAATAGATATATAACTACGATTTTAATCAGAGATGCAGAATTTGCCCTTTAGGGAAAAAAATGTTCCAAATACTCTACCTCTACTGTATGTGTTTGACATTGTATGCTATGTGCCTACCTATTTGCCATTTTGAATTTTTAAATACTCATTTGTATTTTAATAGGCATTCGGTGAGGATTGATCCAAAAGTGTTTTAGCAGATGATAAATATCTAGAAAATAGCAAAAAACATACTAAGATTGAAGCACTTTCCTTCATTAAAAAAAGAATTTCTTAGAAAAACAGAAAAACAGAGTAAAAAAATCAGTCATGTGAGTGGTCAAATATCACCTTTTGGCATTCTAATAAACTGTTGCTTAGATAAAAATATCAAGCTATTACTAATGGCTATTAATGTGTACATGCTTCATGTAATTTTATAGTATCTTATTTTAATATCTGTAATTTTAATGAATTGCAATTTAGGAAAGAAACAATTTTCATTTACTTTATATAACATAATTATGGATCAAATTAACCCCACACTAGTCTTAATTACATTTAGTTTCATTTGGCTGATCAAGCAATTAACATGCCACTGTATTTTGGAAGTAAAAACCAAGTGGTTATGGTCTTTCCTCCAAAAAACATGTACTTGCTGAAGTGTAGCCACCATGTAAGATTATTTCTTACAGTGTGTGTGTGTGTGTGTGTGTGTGTGTGTGTGTGTGTGTGTGTGTGTGTGTGTAAAATTTGTTTTTGGTTTGCTCAAGCCCAGCACTCACTACGTTCCTGCCCCAGAGAAGGTATAATGAGGAAGTGCTGCACCTGGGTCCTGCTATGTGCTACTGCTTAATAATCCTTCCTTCATGCCACCCTTTATCTGCTGCATTCACATGGGTTTTCATGCATTTCTTTTTTAATTGGAACTAATTTTAGGTTTGCCATTACTTGTGATTAAACATCCTCTTTACCACACGTATATTTCCTTCCATTTATGTATTGTTACCTTCACAATCTTCTTTAGAAGAGAATGATTTGTCAGGGAGAGACCATCTTTTTACTCCATTAGCTAAGTTATATCTGTAAGGAGCATAATTTTAACGGCAATAAAAAATATTGGCTTTAATAATAATAGCATTCAGGACCATATGAGTATCACTGCAACTAATCCTTTTCAACTAATTGAAAATGAAAATGGCCCTTTGCAATATGTGTGTATTGTGAATAATCCTAATTAGGATAATGCAAGGTTATTTTAGCACAGTTCAGAGGCAGGGTACAGTCTCAGAAAAACAGCTGAGCTGAAGCAGAGTCCATTTAGAGTTGCCTTGGAGCCTATGAGAAGGCGCAAACTTGGGGCCATGAACACAGCAGAAGAGAGGTCCTTTTGAAAGCGTCAGTTTCCAACTGTACTTAAACAGCCTTAAATGGAAAAGGGTCCCACGTTGTGACATTTCTGATACTCTCCAATAGGCAAAAATAAATTCTAAAGTCTATGACACCAGCCTAACATCCATGATGAAATAGACTTCAAAAGGGCTGAATAGAAGATACTTGAACAAGCTCCCTGCTGGTGTATTATTACCTTATATTACAAAAGCTTTGTTTTTATATTTCATGATAAGTATTTTTTTTTTCTCTTCAGTCTGGATAAAGATAGTAGCTTTCCCTTGTTTTCCTGTGACATTTCATATTGTGACTGGGTTTGTCAGATTGCATCAGTCACATTTGATTACATTATATCATGTCAAGAAACAATGAAAGATAATGTACGTTTCTACTTTTTTACTGAAAGAAGCAGGATTCATGGTCCACTGGAGTCCTTACATAAATATTTCCATTCACATAAATAATAAAAACAAAAATACATTAGTGTGAGGAAAAATGAAGGAAACTAATAATGACTGACAATTTAAGTAAGACATGCTCATTGTAACTAATTTATTTCACTTGTATGACACAATGTTATAGTTCTATTGTGTCTAAATCTATTTATGGTTTGTTGCTTTTTAAGAATGATGGTTAGAGTTTGGGTCTTTGCAATCAGTAGTTACTAGAGATCAATATTTTTTTTATCAATTTGAAAAAACATTTTTGAGAAGTTACGTCAGATCCACAATAAGATTTTCTCATTTTGATTTTATGGTAAACATCCAAATAGATATTCCATCAAGGAAAAATGATGGTTGACTAACTAGCACATGCTGACTATTTTAAATCAAGTCAAACAATAGTAGTGATGTAAAATGTTCATTGACTTCAACTTCTTAAGAGAAAACAGAATAGAATAAAAGAAGGAGGAAAAAAAGCAACTTCTAGGAATTCCCTCTTCTGTCAATGACCTCCAGTCAAAGACCACCAGGAACACAGCTGTACTTTATGAGTTCGGGTTGTTACTTGTTACGACAGGAGAAAACTTTTGTGTGTATGTATGTGGAAAGGCTAGGGTTGGGGTGGTGAGCCTCCTACACAGGCTGGCTCTGCTGAGCTCTTCCCTCCAGACCATGGTGAGGAGGGGTCAACACCAAGGCCTAAGGGCTTACATGTCCCAGCTGACTCCTTTACCACTTTCTGATATCTCATTTTAAACTCTAAACAACTTTCTGAAGTTGAAGCTGAGAGGTTAGGCCTGTTGCCCAGCATCACACAGTCAGTAAGTGGCTCCAGGGGTGCCCAGGTGATGAGTCAGAAAGCAGCACTTAGGGAGGCCTTGGATGGGACCCAGAGCAGCTGGGGGCATGGAACTCTCCAGGCTGAGGGTCCTGAAAGGGGTGTTGGCAGAGAAGTACTAAAGAGGAGAGAGCACCTTGGACATTTGCTCCAAGCATCACACCCGGGCCTCACAGACACAGGACATGGCATCTGTGCATACCGCGTGAGAAGTTTCTGGAGCTCTGTCTTCCTGCAGAGCTGCCCTGAGACCCCATCCTTCCCAAACTCTGCTTCAATGCACTCGTGGGTGACTCAGCAGCTTTCCCTAATCAGCTGTCTCTGGGAGTGGGCCTTTGTAGGCAGGGCAGGGACAGACAGGTTAGGAAGTCTCAAGTCCCCACTTAGCCATGGAGCAACTCAGGTCTGGGGAGAGTTCTACCACTGGTCATTCGCTCTCCAGAACCCCCAGAGTTCCAGGGGCTCCTCACATTTTCAATCTGACCTGAGCCTCCTATGGGGAATAGTGAAGCATCTCAGTAGGAAGTTGTCAGAAAGGTCTTATTATATATCAGATTCAGGCTTTGGCTGTGTGATTGCTGGTTGGTTCCGTGTCAGGGGTAATTTTCTCTGGATCGGGTACTGTCAGTAAGAGGTGGCAGTTCTATGTTTGGGAATTTGAATTCCTGGTTTATCAAGGGCAGACGACAGTGAAACTAAAGTGGTAAATGGTAAAGATTTATTACCACTCATATTAGCCAGGAAAAGGAATGTTTGAACATTTCTGCGATTTCAAAAATGTTCATCTGTTGTCTGTGTTTGGACGTGATTACAGAGCACTCTTGTTTTTGTCTTATGGGTCACGATCACAGAGTTGCCTTGACTGATGTTGATGTCCTGTGAAATCCTGTATTTTCAACAGGAGAAACCAAAGCCTGGCTGATGGTACCAGGCCAGCTCCTAGCAACACCCAGGCCGAGCTGTTAAACAGGCTACCAATTCCTGGGTGTCAGGGCTGCTTTGTCCTTTCTCAGTTCTATGCCTCTTAATCTCAAATATCCCGTTGGCCTTCTGCCCAGAAGAAGAGTAGGAAAATCCCATTTCTTTTGTCTCTATGTGTTTTTCCTGGGATAACGTACCCACTTCCATGAAATATCTGTGTTGGGAATTTCAAAATCTAGAAAACCGGTGTGACTCTTATCCCAAATCTAAGCCTTTAATTTTTTTTAATTGGCTGCCTACTTCTCATCACCCACTCAGAATTAAATTATCTGACATGAATTTCTGAATCTCCCTGCTTAGATCTGCTCCTCCACAGAGCCATCCTGGCTCCTGTCTCTCCCTTCCACTCACATCACTAGGACCTGTTGATTCTACTTCTGAAACGGAAATCCATACTTTCATCTTTTTAGATCTTCTCTGGCTTTCCTAGGCAAAATGAATTGCTACTTTCTTTACAGTATGTAGTTCTTTACAAGTGTGTTTCTCTTCTGGTTCTCCTTTTTTTTTTTACCACCTAGACTCTGATCTCCCCTTTGTATTTCTCCAGCTTCCTCTACATGGGAAAATGGTTAAGACCATAAGCTATAGAACTTACGTAGGTTCTCTCCTTGGCTCTGCCAGTTCCTACCTAAAGGTTTTGGCCACACCACGTCGCCACTCTGGGCCTCGGTTACATTGCTCTAAAATGAGGTTGTTGGGGTGCCTGGGTGGCTCAGTCAGTTAAGCGTCCGACTTCGGATCAGGTCATGATCTCACGATTCGTGGGTTCGAGCCCTGCGTTGGGCTCTGTGCTGACAGCTAGCTCAGAGCCTAAGGCCTCTCTTAAGATTGTGTACTCCCTCTCTCTCTGACCCTCCCCTGCTTGTGCTCTCTTTCAAAAATAAATAAAACATTTAAAAAAATTTTAAATGAGGTTGTTAATAATAGCACCCACCTGATAGAGTTGTTCTGAGAATTAATGAGGCATACTGCATGGGTGGGAAACAGCACCCAATACCCTGATAAGTCTTTGATAAATGTGTTAACTCTCATTATCACATGCCTGGCACAACCATGAGGTTCAATAAATCTTTGTTGAATTGGGGTAATATTGGATTGCCAATCATTATATATAACAAGTGGTCAGTATAGGATATAGAGATAGTTTTTCATTTTTACCTAAGCTGAATCAATGCTGGGAAGTTTCCAGTCAGGCTGGAGTCTGTGACCCTGTGCTCCACCAAAAATATTAAATCTGTAAGCGCACAGATTTTGAAATCAGGTAGAATCAGGTTTGAACCTGGGCTCCAATTAGTGTAAACTCCTTCAGCTTGCTGAACCCACTCTGTTAAATGGGAATAATATACCTAATGCATGGGGTTATTTGGAAAATTAAATGAATTAATTTATGTAAACTAATGAGTAAGTTACCAACCAGGTAATATATATTTATTGTTTTTCCTTAACTTATCCCCCTAATGTTCAGGGACATACCTTCCCATGTACACCTTCCAAACGTGAGGAGCTAGAAAGGGCTACAAAGCAATTGAAATGCCTTTGGAAGTCCCCATAAGATGTTTCCATACCTAGACCAGAAATGAAATCCATCAAGCTAGGAGTAATATGGCTTTTGATAGAAACAGAGGATCTAAAGTAGGATTAACTATGAATAGAGACAAGCAATTCAACACCAGGCACTGGTTAGGAGAACTGGTCAGGATCTAAGGAGAGGTGAGAGAGGGCTTCTTAAGGCACACAGGATAGCTTAAGTCACAGTGATCAAACAGCACTTGCACTACCAGGTGTTAGAGTCTTTGGAATTTAGACAAGCAGAGGAGGTCTAGCAAGACCTGTCCCTGCTGGGGAAAGGAAAACAATACAAATTTCAAATAGAGAATTGGTCGTAGTGGTATCGGAGGGCTGAGAAGATGACAGAATGACATAGAGGAAACACAGAATAATTGCAGGACACAGTTACTTCCCTTGGGATGGGATGGGCAGAGGAAATAGGTAGGAGTCACCAAATACAGTCAAAGTGAGTTGTTACCTTTCCAATGCTCAGCTCCTCACTCTCTGGTTCCTAATTTTGAAGTTATTATCTTTTAGCTACAAACCCACTCTTCTATATTATGCTTTGTAATATGGGGCTAGGACCCTGCAAACCTCACTTTTTTTTTGCTTACTTTGTCCATTACGTTCTGCTAATGGGGAACATTATATGGGGACCGTATTGCTGGAGGAGAAAGGATGGACCTTTTCTTGTCTGTTTTGTATGATATTTCTATTAATGATATTCCAGCAATGGCCTTGCCTGGGTATTGGTAGTGGATTCCAGTTTCTATCCTTTCCCCCCAGGCTCCCAGAACCAACATATTATGCCCACTCAGAGGTCTCAACTCTAGCTGGAGAGTGTCTCTTCTTCAAAAAGAGTCCAGCTGTAGGATTCCTGATCTGAACTTCTAAGGTCTGATATCCTCAACCTCTTCCCTCTGCTGCCTCATCCCTAGGGAGGTAGCTTTTCCCTACAGTTACCATCTCTCTGTTAACCCTAGGTATTCTCGTTGTCTCTCGAGTCATTCAATGTGTATTTAACTAAGTCTCTACTAAGTCTCTTTCTTCACCTCCATTTCCCTGACCAGACTCCGACTGACATATTCTCCCACACCCTTCTGAGATCTTTAGATCCACACACAAAAAGTAGATGATGCACCTTTTGTGAACCGGTTGTTCTAGAGAGTGAGAACATCTGCAGTGTTATGTTCCTGACGTTATCTCAGAGGAAATCATCTTGAGCTTCTCATGCCTAACCTTATCATGGCTGGTGTTCTTTGTTCACTGTCCATCTTCCTATATAGTACATTCTAGGAAGATAAAAATTATATGGAGCATCTATCCTGGCACACAAGAAGGATAGAATAGAAATATATTCAATAGAAAATTCAAATTTAAAGGGAAAATCACCACTTATTTTACAAAAGAATGAAATTGGCATCAAACTATTTTTTAAATATAAAATATACTATTTTTAAATTTTTTATGTTTATTTATTTTTGAAAGAACACAAGCAAGAGAGGAGCAGAGACAGAGGGAGACACAGAATCCGAAGCAGAGTCCAGTCTCTGAGCTGTCAACACAGAGCCCCACGTGGGGCTCGAACTCACAAACCACGAAATCTTGACCTGAGCCGAAGTTGGACACTTAACCAACTGAGTCACCCAGGTGCCCCTAACTGATACTATTTTAGAATAATAGTTTAGAAAGTGGGTTTTACTGAAAACTTGTTAAATTTGAAGTTCATGATTTGAGAATTCGTTAGATTTCAAGAGTATGCCTTGAAGAGACTGGTGCAATTGGTGATACATGAGTTAAAAGCACATATTGCATATAATGTGTGTAGATTTGTTCTCTAGTGACTGACAGACTGAAAGAGAGGCTAAGTTATTGGTCCCACTCAGGGCTTCTAATTCTCAATTCCAGATTTTTTTTTCTTATATTATGTACCCATAGGAGAACAAAACTTGTAGGAACCCACCCTTCTTAGTGCTCACTTGAATAATAGCATAGGTTAAATAACTGTGCACAGCAACATACATATAAAGCCACATAAGCTGTTTTTAAGTCTTGTTATATCACTAAATGAGGTAACATGACAGGATGATAAATGTTATCCAGAACTTGAGGAATAAATGCTCTGGGACTGAACATGATGACATGTTTCTGGAGTGAGGGACATTGTGGGAGAATGAGAAACTATCAAAGAGATAGTTAGGATATTTATAGGGATTAAACACAAAACATGAAAGAGTAAAGGCATCATTGATTTGGAGGAGAGAGGCTAACAATCCTACCACTGATGCTTCAGACTTAGGGACGGTGAGGAGCATGGTTCTGCGGTGACAGCCTGCACAAAGTACGGAGCTTATTTTCCCAGACAACCCCTGACTGGAGCAGGTGGATTGGCGAATCCTTTAACATTAGGACCCGATCATAGAAAAAAGAAATGGTTGAGGGAATAAAGGTGCTGCCATATGGAGTTGCTTTACCAGAAGTCAAAAAACAAAAATTTAACAAGTTCACATTGATCATTTATAAATATTTTAAAAATAAATTGCGAAGTTCATAATGTCGTTATGGGTGATAGTATTTTCATCTTCAAAAATACGTGTGGATTTGTAGTTATGTGATATCTTATGAAGGTCCATGACTTTATTTGCAGAATTAAGAGGACTATTCTCAATTTTCTAATCTGTGGAGACAAATGAAGCTCTTTGAGACTTTTAGGGTGAAGCATTACTGAGACTGTCTACACAAAGCAGGAAACATAGATAAGAATGCCTCCCTGTTAACCTGCATGGGTAGATATGCTCTGTGAATGCCTTCTGCACTCCTAGTGTCTACCTCGGGAAAGCCACTACAGCATTTCTGAGGAAGAAATAAAATAATCCAATTTGACACTTCCTTAAAAGTCTCTAAGAGAAAAATGTACTACTAGTGTGGCATGGTGATTCTGTGCAAGAGTAAATTGTCGTAACCTATAATCTTAATAGCAAAGACTGTCAAATTTAGAGTTCTTAAAAGTATTGTACCCAACCAATTGTACCCTTACCTTGCTATAAAGTAGTCATTCAGTTTAAGCTTAAATATCTAGAGTGACATGGGGGCGCCTGGGTGGCTCAGTTGGTTAAGTGTCCGACTTTGGCTCAGGTCATGATCTTGTGGTTTGTGAGCTTGAGCCTCACATTGGGCTCTGTGCTGACAGCTCAGAGCCTGGAGCCTGCTTTGGATTCTGTGTCTCCCCCTTTCTCTGTCCCTCCCTTACCTGCACACTATCACTCTCTCAAAAATAAACTTTAAAAAATGTAAATATCTAGAATGACAGGAATTTCATCACCTTCTAAAATAGTTTATACAATAAGCACAATTATTGTGACTAGTTTGACGTCCTGAGGTTAGAATGAGGCTAAGGCATCTCTATGAAGATATTGCTATGTCATATCCCCTTGGAGTTAGTATTTCCAGGAAAAATGCCCACTCTTTTATTAATTGCTAGTCCTGTGACAGTTTCAAGTTCCTTTCTCACTCTAGCCAGGGTGTCAGAAGTAGATAAGTAAGCTTTCCACTTACCACCCCTCTGCCGGCCCCACCTAGCTAAAGACGCACAGAGCAATAACTTTGTAGTTGCTTATATCAGTGTTTCCCAAAATGGATTTTGTGGAATATTATTCTCGTAAGCATACTATATGAAAAAAGTTTCAAAGGGCAAATACATTCAAGAAACATTGCAAATCTATATGCTTCTCATTGTAATTCACAGTGAATAATATCATACTAAAAGCTCTACGAAGCCCTTGAGAATAGAAACCTGTTTAACTTTCCATAGTTTAGTATTCCCCAAACTTCTTTGATCTTAGAACCCTTTTTCAAGTAACATCTGCTAGCATTTCTTCGAACCAACTCTTCTTTAGAAGTGCATGTTGAGAAATGCTGGCCATAAATTTACTGAGACATTAAATCATAGGAGGAGGATGAAACAAATATGTGGTCAAATAAGCTTTGGTAATAAGAGATGTCATGTAAGAAGAAAAGGCAACATCGTAACTGCAGTATCATTGTTTTCTGCCTTTGCTCTCCCTGGTTTTGCCCAAGTCCTCCACGGTCCCACCCCCCCCACACCACCACCACCACATTCTCACTGTTTTGCTCCAGTTTGTCTTAGTCTATATGTGAGTATTACACATAGTCTTATATAGAACTACAAGTCAAAGAACGTTCATAAGAGTTCTGTGGAGGCGTAAAAGATCATAAATAAGACTACAACTATAATGTACTTTTAATTTTTTAAAATTTTTTAATTAAATTTTTTTTTCAATATTTATTTAATTTTGAGACAGAGTGTGAGTGGGGGAGGGACAGAGAAAGAGGGAGACACAGGATCCAAAACAGGCTCCAGGCTCTGAGCTGTCAGCACAGAGCCCGTCGAGGGACTCAAACCCAAAAACCATGAGATCATGACCTGAGCTGAAGTCGGACACTTAATCAACTGAGCCACCCAGACGTCCCTATAATGTGCTTTTTAAAAGAAGGGAAATGGATTGGGAGTAATTAGCCAGAGAAACTATTACAAAACATTCACCTTTCTTCATTATGGAGGCAAGTTATATGGCACAAAATTCCTCTCCAGACAAAAAATGAAATGACCAAAACCCTTTATGAATATTTAATGACTAAGGATAACTTATTCTCAAGGGGAAAGACCAAAGAAGTTCCTGGAAACAGTTATTTGTTTGTTTGTTTGTTTTAATTTGGGTGGAAAGATATGGAAGCAATATAAAATCTTAACAAGCCACAGCAAGAAGGAAAAAAAAAATGGTCTTGTTATTTAAACTATATTTTATCGGTAAATGCTAGGAATTGTGGCTTTCAGCTGATATTTCCTTGTTATGATTTGGTGGTATTTGCAACAAGGTTTTAATACTGTGACCTGTGTTTTATTACTTATCAGTAATTTTATAGCTAACAACCAAACTAAAGTAAAATCAGAAAATGGAGACAATTACAAAAGGATTTATAGAAAATACAATTCGTCTCCTCTGACAAGGCAATATAAAATGCCTCCATCGCTGTAAGGGGTCACTCTCTTAAACGGGAGTCTCTGGATTGTTTGATTAGGCAATATTTTAAACATTAAGAGAAAACATTCCTATTATAATGTAGTGGTTTTGAGACAAGAAAATAAGGTTTCCTTTTTTAAATCTCCTTTTTTTTTAGAACATGAACCAATACTCTTCATAATGATAATTTGATAATTACTATAATTCTAAGTTGAGGAAACTGGTAGAAAATAAAATCTTCTTTGTTGGCAGTTAGTAAATGTTAAAAACACACACACACACACACACACACACACACACACACACACACACACACACACACATACACACACAAAAACCAATCCTGAAAACAGAATCAGCAGGATTCTTCTGAATGTAAAACTGAGATAATGGAATCGACTGAGATGTTGCCCAACAATAATAATTATAATAATGAATTGTAGTGCTGTATATAAGTAATGTATACATGTAATATATATATTTCACATACACACATACTCATATGTACAAGAACCGCTTCCAAGAATGCATTTTAAATTTGATAGGAGAAAAAAAAAATCAACTCGGACTTCCTTTATTTCATGGTCTTTAAAATAGGAATTTATAAGAAATGAGTTCACAGGGGCGCCTGGGTGGCTCAGTCAGTTAAGTGTCTGACTTCGGCTCAGGTCATGATCTCACGGTTTGTGGGTTCGAGCCCCATGTCGGGTTCTGCGCTGACAGCTCAGAGCCTGGAGCCTACTTCAGATTCTGTGTCTCCCTCTCTCTCTAACCCTCCCCTGCTCACTCTCTCTCTCTCTCTCTCTCTCTTTCTCTCTCTCTGTCTCTCTCTTAGAAATAAATAAAACATTTTAAAAAATTAAAAAAAAGACATGAGTTCACATAAAATACAAAGAAAAGCAAATGAGAATATCTGTCTTTATTTCAGTGCTTTTTGATTATGAAACTAGCTGGTATTGGTTAAAAGATGTCATTATACTGATAGGCATTCCATAAATCACGTGGAAAGGGTTAGTATTTTTTTTTAATATTTTTTTTAATGTTTTATTTATTTTTAGGAGAGAGAGAGAGAGACAGCATGAGCAGGGGAGGGTCAGAGAGAGTGGGAGTCACAGACTGAAATAGGCTCCAGGCTCTGAGCCGACAGTCAGCACAGAGCCCGACGCGGGGCTCGAACCCACGAACCGCGAGATCATGACCTGAGCGAAAGTCGGACGCTTAACCGACTAAGCCACCCAGGCGCCCCAAGAGTTAGTATTTTTAGATCGAGGAGTATTTCTATGAATTTTCCTGAGCATAAACACCATCTCATTACAGCCAGCACCTTCCTGGAGTGTCCTGAGAGACCCAGTGTGGGATGCTGAATCCCAGTTCTGCCACTTGTGTGATGACAGGCAAGTTATATACACCTCTGAGCCCCAGCCATTGGCTACTGTACGCAAAGCATAGTGTGCATCCTCACTGTGCTGCGATCACCGTTTATACAAGATTCCGGAGTGTCTTCACTTTAGTAAGCTTGTAATAAGTCTTATATGTCCTTCATCTCCTTCTCTTTCTCCTCCTCATGTCTTCCTCCTACCTTTCATTTGCCTCCTCCATCTTCTATTGTTATTGTTATTAAAGCTCTATTGTTATAAAGCTCCTGACATCTCATTTACAATCACCGTATTTCAGCCCTCCGATGAATCAGATGTCACTAGGTTAAAGGCCAAAGTGCCTCAACTGCAGTAACCAAAAATAGAGTTACCTTAATAGATTAATGAAAAGGAAACAAAGGGAAGAGACCTGTGGGGCCTCAGTTCCCCAGATTTCTTCCTTCCACGAACTCCACCTTAAAATATGACCAGTGAGGCAATGGAATGATTCCTAAGGAGGCTCCCAGAGCATCTGGCTTGAGTGTAAACATAGGAAGTGAGTCTCAGTCTGCACTGGCCCTGCTACCAACAGAGCTACATGCCTCCAACTTCTCTGCCCAACTTCCCCACCCTCACAGGTTGTGAGGGAGGGGGAACGTGGGGCGGGGGGGTGTATGTGTAGGGAGGATTTAAGAATTCAGTAGCAAAAGTTGAAGAAATTATGAGGATTCTGACATTTAAGAATTTCTTTTTGCAGTGCCTTATAATTTTTAAATGTCAGAGAGAATTGGAGTGGCTATTAAGTCTGAGATCTTAGCACAGAGTTAGGTCAGTTTTATTTTACTAAAATTGGCTTGTTTACCTCTCACAAGTAAACACTGCACTCCAATGGGACCACCTCTTTTCCTCATCTGTAACTACTCTCTCATTGGTTTTAAGATTAAGGGCCACAATTTCAAAGACAAAGCAATAAACACAAAAGCAGATTCGCTTTATTGGCTATAGGGTTTGGGTTTTTTTTTGTTTTTTTTTTTTTGTCTATTAGGGCAATAAAACAAGAAAGGGGTTAACATGTTTGATGTGTTTCACATCCAAATAGTTTTATTATCAAGAGTCATATCAATGAACAGCACAGAGCACCTATTCAGAGACCCCAGGGTCACCTTTAGAGTAGTATTGATATTTAGATTTTCTATAGAAATCAATTAGGCTGTAAAATAGAGTTGTTTCAAAGGTACATCCAAAGAAGAAACTCCAGGAAATTACATTTTCACCTAATTTACTGTCAATAAAAGGCAAGGAAGTTTTAAAATCTGTAATAAACACCAAGTTACTTAGTGTGTGACTAGCCAGTAGGAGGAGGAAATTCTGGATGTATAAATGATTCTGCTCTTGAATTTTTTCTGAGTCTCGTATGTGTACAAAGAATCTCAGAATGATTGGCTCTCCATTCTTGAGACTTGGCTCAAAGACCATATTCTTAATGAAATTTTCAAGACTCTCCCAGATGGAAACATTTCCTTTCTACTCTGAATTTCCAAAATGCTTTTTTCTTTTCTTTCATTGCTTATTAGTTTTTACTCTATATTGTCATTATTTCCATATAATTTGTATCTTTCCTATTTAAATGTTAGTCCAGGAAAGCAGGGCACTTCTTTTATTTGCTTTTATATTCACCACACTGCCTTACATGAAATAAATACTTAGATTATTAAATATATGAATGAAAGCATGAATGAAAGATTCCCCCTCAACCTCAGGCCCATTACTTTAAGGCTGACTGCCAAAGTGAGACACGCACACGCACACACGCACACATTCAGTCAAGAGTGATCCTAGAGATCGTTCTCTTTCACTATCTTCCTCTATTTTACTCATTAAGTTGCTGAAGATCAGAGAAACCAAATACTAAAAGGAGATAAACAATGTGTTCAAGAACACAGGTGAAAGTGTTTTTTAGCTGGAAGAAAACTTAGAGATTATATTGTTTGAAAGCTTTATTGTTTTCTCAATTATTTATATGTGTATGTACATATGTATGAAGGTATGTATGTCTGCATCTGTGTATGTATGTGTTCGTCTATTATTTTTAACCAAATAACTGGCTTAGAAAGGAAAGTGACTGGGTGCCTTTGTGACTCAGTCTGTTAAGCCTCTGACTTCGGCTCAGGTCATCATCTCATGGCTTGTGGGTTCGAGCCCTGCTCAGAGCCTGGAGCCTGCTTCAGATTCTATGTCTCCCTCTCTCTATATGCCCCTCCCCTGCTTGCAATCTGTCTCTCTGTCTCTCAAAAATAAATAAACATTAAAAAATTAAAAAAAGAAAAGAAAGGAAAGTGACTAGTAAAGTCCATATCGGGAACTGCCACAGAGCCTGGACTAGATACAGTTTTCCCATTTACCCCTTATACCACCTGGAAATGATATTGCTTCTGTGATACACAGACCCACTAGTAGCGTCTCCATTTGGCCCAGCCAAACCAGCTCACACCTGTTATGTGGCAGCTGGACCTGCATGAGAATGCCCCATGCAGATAGGTCTGGAAGACTTCCATGAGACAACACAAATCTGTAAATGGCAAAAACCATTGACTCATACAGCTACTTTTTACCTTTATCTTAGTAGATCATGTTTCTCCTTTAGGAATGAAAAAAATCATGGGGCACCTGAGTGGCTTAGTCGGTTAAGCGTCCGACTTTTGCTTGGGTCATGATCTCGCGTTTGTGGGTTCGAGCCCCGCGTCGGGCTCTGTGCTGACTGCCAGCTCAGAGCCTGGAGCCTGTTTCAGTCTGTGACTCCCTCTCTCTGACCCTCCCCTGTTCACGCTGTCTCTCTCTCTCTCTCCTAGAAATAAATAAAAACATTAAAAAAATTTTTTTAAAAAAAAGGAATGAAAAAAATCTTTCTAGATGCCATTGCATCTGGTTCTCAGAACCATGACAAAGATATGCGTTGTCCCATTTGTCCTCTCACCTTTGATGAGGAAAGAGAAAGAAGTGTTTAAGGTTATAAACTGAATTGGAGATAGAACCAAGGTTTGAACTTAAACATTTAAAGTCCTAGCCTATTGTCCTTTTCATCTTCTGCTGTGCTCCTGCACATATGTGAGTAAAGGGCATATAAAGCAAAACATAATTGTGTTTCTATGGAAATGTTAACCATTTGTCCTAATAAAATCCCTTTCAATTGAGGAAATCAAAATATTTTGTGAGCTTCCAATACGTAGGCCCCAGGGCTATACTTTCCAGGTCACAGAAGTTAGAAAAGACCCTTTTATTGTGTTCTTTATCCACGCAGAGACTCAAGCCTAAACCCTTAGCCTATCTGTGTAGTGCTCCTGGTTTGGTTGGTTAATTGGGTTTTGTTTATGATTTTATTCAATATATCAGTAGCTTTTTATGTCAACAAGAACAACAAAATCAAATCCAGAAAGATAGCATGTAAACACCCATATAAATATGGTTGAGAGTTTGAGGTATCCTTCCAAATTTCTTTACGTAATACATAAATATACTATCTGAACATACAGATTTTAAAATTGATGGGGCGCCTGGGTGGCTTAGTCGGTTAAGCGTCCGACTTTCGCTTAGGTCATGATCTCGCGGTCCGTGGGTTCGAGCCCCGCGTCGGGCTCTGTGCTGACTGCCAGCTCAGAGCCTGGAGCCTGTTTCAGTCTGTGACTCCCTCTCTCTCTGACCCTCCCCTGCTCACGCTGTCTCTCTCTCTCTCTCCTGGAAAAAAATAAAACATTAAAAAAAATTTTTTTTTAATAAAATAAAATAAAAAAAATAAAATTGAACCACGTGTGTACCATTACATAGCTGGCTTTGTAACTTCATGGTATGGTTTTTAAACTCTATTTAACCGTACTCTCATTGAGGATATTTGGGTTACTATTTCTTTTTGTATTGTCTTGTTCTTTTCACAGAGTAATTCGCCAAGGGTTTTCTGCATTTTACACCTTCGTATGCCTATTTAGATGTGGAAGAGCTGGGTAGCGCGGGTGAGGTGTCCCAACAGCCGACTGTGCGACGGGGACTGCATTTAGGCGTGTCATGAAGCGCCTGCGGGTTGATGCGTGTGGGATGGAACGACAGGCGGCAGCACTGGGAGAAGGTGACTGTCATGCAGTCTCCACTCGGGGGATCCTCCGAGGGAGTGTCAAGCCGGGGTGGCCTCTTAGAGTTACCAGGAGCTGGATTGAGGTGGACAGTCCCCAGATCGATTTGTCACTGGATGTGGGCTGCCCCAGGAAGGAGGCCGGCTTGCCCTTGAGCAAGGTGGTCCCCTTCAGCCAGCGTGTTCCCTGAACCCCGTTGACAGCTCAGGGCTGCCTGGCGGGAAGGCTCCCAGCAGCGGGGGAAACGATCCTGCCTTTCTGAAAGGGGGTTCGGGTGGTGCATCACGGCAGTGTGTCCAAGGCAATGCATGCGATATACACATTGGTATACTTATAAATTGATAAATTGTCCCAGGTTAAGTTCCAAAAGTTTGTTAAAATGTACGAATTTCACCAGCAGTATGTGAGAATGCTTGTTACCCCCAATCCTTAATACCAACAACTATCGGTCTTTATAACGCTGGCCTGCCTGATAGACAAAAATCCTCATTGTTGTTTTAATCTGCATTCATTTATTAGTAAGATTAATATCTTTTCATACATTTAAAGGCCATGCATATTTCTTCTTTAGTGACTTGCCTGTTTATGCCTCTTTTGCCATTTTCTATTGTGCTAATCTTTACGCAGTAACGATATTAACCATTTATTTGTCACATGCGTTGCATGCAGTTTCCAAGTTTGCAATGTGCTTTTTAATAGGCTTTATGTATCCTTCAGTGTAGTCTTTTATATAGTCAAATCAGTTGATCTTCTCTTAATTTTTGCTCTTTATTGTAAGCACCCTTCTTATTCAAGATTATAAATATATCTTAATATAAACTTTACTTCTAATCCTTAATAGTATATCGAATCCATTTTGAATTGTTTAAATAAATATGTATAACATGATACTACAATTGAAGCTTGTGTTGAGGCACCAAGATACCATACCTGATTCTAAAGTATCTAGAACAAGATTCAGCCATTACGGTTTTATATCATGAATGCTGCAGGACTCTTAAACCTCTCAACTCTGTCAAGGGTAGAGGAGAGTCAGGAGGTGCTGATTAAATGGGTGGATGTTGTTTAGATAAAGCTTTTAGTGTCCGGTGAATCTTACTATCCTCCTGGGGTGGGGGGAGAGTGGCATGGTGGGGCTCCCTTCTCTTTAAGGGGACCACTTAACTAGCAGTTCAACTGTCCTCTGAAGTTTCAGGGCACAGTGGGTAGGTGTCTGATGCAGGATGGAGAACAGAAGGAGCAAGCGACTAGTCTACTAACTTCTTTGATGTTGGAATGAAGGGCAGATTGCTCCTGAGTGGCTGATCTGCATTCCCAGGATTTCTCAGTACAGAGGTTTCTGAGTGGTTCCTATGATCAGAAGCTCCTTACCCCATGCCCCGCAACACAGAAGCATAGAGCATGGGGTCAGCTTAGGTCTTGTCCCAAAGGTCACCAATGAGGGTGAGCAGATATCAGCAGAACTCAGATTATATTTAAAAGGAAAAAAAGAGACAAGACAAGTGTATCATTACAGCCTACAAGCCCTACTTCTTCAGCCTAATAGTTGTAGTGGCATGAGGCAAGGATCTAATTTTTTTTCACAAACGTCACCAATTCTTCCAGTATTACTTATGAAACAATGCACCCTTTCATTCATGGATTTGAAACACCACCATTTTTTGTATATTAAATTTAAATATGTATCTACTTGTTCTTGTGTTCCACACTGTTCCAGAAATATGATCATTTCTCCACATCACCATATTCTTTTAATAAAATGAGTTTATAGAATATTTCAATATCTGGTTAGAGAAATTTATCATCATTGTGGTCTAAACATTTTTGTGTTTATAATTTAGCATTTATGTTTTTACATGAACAAAATAAACTTTAAGCAGCTTCTCAAATTGTAACTACTTTTTTGGAATTGCAACAAATGTACAGAATGATTTTGGGGGAGAATTCTTTTATAAAATTTAGATTTCCCACTAAATATTTGGTATGTCTTCCCTTATGTCCTTCAGTAAGTTTTTATGGCTTTTTTTTTCTTTATGTCCATACAATGCTTATTATATCCAATCTTAGATACCTTACATTTTATTAATTAGGGTGAACTGGGTCACTTATTTTCATTATTTCATGGAATTATATATATATATAATAAATCATCGAATCATAGAATTATATGTATGTAATAAATATATTATCTATAATCCATATAATTATAATAATATGTACTGATAAATGTTTAATAGCTGACTCTCTGGAGGAATAACAAAATACTTGACTTTTAGAATTTGTCATTTTTCATTGTGTAAATATTTCTGCCGTGGCCAGTTTTAAGCTATGGACATCAATGCCACCAGATGTGTAATTAGGAAAAGTATGCTGAATTTACTCTAGCAAGCTGTTATAAACCAATTCTAGTATATCATTGTTCCTTTTTTCTAGTCAAATAATTTTAAAAGATTATAATCAACCTTGAAGTTCAAAGTAAACTTTATGAATAAGACTTTAGAACCTAATAATTAGAATCTAAGAATTTAGAAATTAAAATTTAGAAAAAAATAAGATATATGCTCCTTAAATGTATTTTTTCCCTTGAATTTACTTCTCAGCACTACTTCTGTTATATATTAATTGGGGAAACATTTATGATGATTCATGTTGGTCTCCGTCTTAGGGGCTATTAATATTGCGGTTTTCCTTTTCTTTTTGGTGCTTGGTCTACACTTGGACTTGTAGACGAGGGAAGTGTACTGCATCTGATATGCGAGTCTACCACACTCAACATGCTTGAAGTCTCCCTCGACTATGTAAGTTCTCTGTGCCAAGCAGTCTTCAAGAGAAGCAACCTTAAGCGCAGGGTTCTTATGAGATTCCCAAATCTTTTCAGTGTGTTCTTTCTTGAGGCAGCTCCCCAAAGTTTCCTCTGCATCAGCTGATTGGATTTCACAAGTTCCTGTGCCAGGTCAGAGTCGAAATTCGCAGTTAGAATGCCATGGAATGCTGTGTACATTAACCAGACTTCTGAGCCTTTTGTTTCTTTGTCTGTTTAAACTCATTTTTGTTGTGATGAGTCACATTTACCCATTAAAATGCTAGCCTCATTCTCTCCTGTCTTTATCTCTCAGTCAGGAGCCGTCAATGTTTACATTAAGTTAAATCTAGGACAAATGCTGCATTCGGTTGCTTGGGGCTCAATGAAATTTGACTTCTCCATTATCTCTTCCTGCTTCCTTTCCCACTCTCCCAAACTGGAGATGTAGGTATTTTTCCAGCCACTATTTTGTGCCTGAGGGTTTCCCAGACCTTTTTCGGGAATATACTTCCAATTACTTTTGAAGTAGCTCCTTTCTTTGTCATATTAGTTTACCAGGGCCGCCATTACAAACTACCACCCACTGAATGACTTTAACAAGGAAATGTATTTCATCACAGTTCTGGAGATGAAGAGTCCTTTCTTGGCTTATAGATGAGCATCGTCTCCCTGTGTCTTCATTGGTCTTTTCTGTGTGTGTGTGTGTGTGTGTGTGTGTGTGTGTGTGTCCTCATTTTCTCTTCTTATAAGGACACCAGTCACCATATACTATTAGGTCCCATGCAAATTATCTCATTTAAATTGAACTACATCTTTAAAGGCACTGTCTCTAAATACAGTCACATTTGCAGGATTAACGGTTGAACTTCAACGTGTGAATTTTAGGGGGACGCAATTCAACCATAACAACACCGGTGTTGACATTTAATATTGTATATTCATCGGCACTTTATTTAATCTGCTTCTTTGATGATCCCTAATTTGGTTTGCCATCCTAACTTTATCTTGCTTATTTTCATAGTTTCTCGGACTTTTCAATAGGATATAGGGAAAAGAGGAAGATAAACACAAGGACTCAAATTGGCATCTTTATATTGAAATCTTCTGATGTTTCCCAATTCCTGTGGAGGAAACAAAGAGAAGAGAAAACATATTACTAGCGATTACTATAGTGTGCTTGTCTACCCTAACCATGAGGGGCATGAGTTATTGTGGGTGCTGGTGCATGAATCTTTGGTGAAGAATAAAACTGAAATACTATCCCATTTGGTATTAATTTGAATTGCTCCAAAATGTTTATAAACCACATTTTAAAGGTGTTGATTAAAACATAATTAAACATTAACATGGTTTATAAAGTTAAAGATAAAATAAAATGAAAAAATTTGTGACTTTTCCGAGACCATAGTCAGAGAATCACAGCAATGCCTATTTATAATATATTTATTATATTTATATATATTTATGAATATATTAATTTACCATATATCTTGCCTACTTGTATCTAATTGTAATCTTATTTTCCAGTCATATCAAGACATGAGCCTTCATAAACTACAAGAGCATTGTTAACAAGGATGGTTAAAAATGACTCTTAAGGTTTCATATTGTAAGAACATTTCTTGTGAATGCATTCCATTCTACCCTCTTGACGCCTCAGCCCACACAACTAATACAACTGCTCCCTTTAATTAAAATGAGAAAATATATTACTTACAAAGCTTGGTCTTAAGCAGAGCTAGATACAAAATCTATAGTTCCCATAATGGGAGAGGCACTATAAAATGGAATAAAATGATAAATTGATAAATACAGTGTATAATTATTTGTTCTCCATTGCTATCTATCTTTTATCACTGGCAAAAAGTGCAGAAGAATTATAAAGCCTCTGTTTAATAAAAGAAAAACTAGGAATTATATAACTTATGAGGTCTTACAGCTTAAAGAAGTTTTGAAATTAAAATTCTCCTTAGGTCTTTCTACTTTTCACAGAATTTTTTCTCTTCTCTTTATAATAGTTACCAAAATCCTTCCAGTTAATTTCTCTGGTCTTTTATTTCAAAGGACTCGAATTATTGAGGGGAAAATTGTTTGTTTTTTTTTTAATTTATTTCTAGGAGAGAGAGAGAGACAGCGTGAACAGGGGAGCGTCAGAGAGAGAGGGAGACACAGACTCCGAAATAGGCTCCAGGCTCTGAGCTGGCAGTCAGTACAGAGCCCGACGCGGGGCTCGAACCCACGAACCGCGAGATCATGACCTAAGCGAACGTCGGACGCTTAACCGACTAAGCTACCCAGGCGCCCCGAGGGGAAAATAGTTTTTAATGACATGTTTTATTTTGTATTTGTCCATGGATGCTTTGGTCATACATTGGGAAAATGAGAACAAATACAGCTATATTATGAGATGAACTTTAGATAGCAAATAAGTATTCCCTTGAGGGGGAGAAACAAAACTATGAGGTGCTTACTCTGGGAGCTTTTCAAGTCCTCTAACCTGTTTGAAATTATTTTGATGTGATTAATTAAAGATTAGAATTTTCTTGTTGTTGCAAGTAAGCCTCAGCTGGACACTTTGCACCTGTGCTATCTTAACATTTGTTAGGATTCTGGAATCAGGACTTCCCTTTATTGTGCTTGAGGTACAGTTGGATGTTTCTACTTACGATTACATTTGACTCAAATACAATTTTCACATTTCTGCTCGTAAAATAGATATTTCCTGAGAGGGGGAGGAAGGAATGTGCAGATTGGGGGAATCAACCCAAATGGGCTGCTATGCTCACATGTATTTGATCATACAGATTGATGAAAATACTCTATGCTTCTATAGCTTTGCTTATAAGTTCCATATTAAATGAAAGAGACACAGTAATGCAGAGCTATATTTAGAAAACTATTCACACTCAAAGCAGTTTCAAGATGTTTCTATAAAAATATAAAAACAGAAAAACTGCACCATTGTCTTACTGTGTTTATCCGTATGCTAGTGTGGAGGAATATAAAACCAAATGGCTGCCCCTTAGGGAAGTAGAGAATCTAATATGTATTTCATTTTAACTCTGTTTAAAATAAAGTCTCAAGGTGCTACTCGGCTTTACTGGACTCTCAGCTTACGCCCCACCTGTTAAGGCATTTTTGAGAACTCCACAATTTCCAAGCTAGATTCTGGGAAACATAGAGACTAGGTTGAATTCATCGTAACTGTCCAGTAATGAGAAGCAAAGTAACCAGAATAGCATTTAACTATTAAATGTCAGCTACATTTCTCTATTTTTTAAAAATAACTCTCAACTACTCTGTTACAATAGGTTATTTTAACCATTCCTGTAGAGGAAAAAAAAAATGGCTTAGAAGGTAATCATAGTACCCAGGTTTGAAACACAAAACTGTCTCACTCAAGAAGCTACATGGATTCCAAATCATGAAGTTGCCTCCAACATATTCAAACTCTTATACTGATTCCAAGATTTATAGTTATGACAGTACTATGAAGTCACAAGAATGGGGGGAAAGAAGATCTGAGGTGAATCACAATTCGCAAATTTCTTTTGTCTCCACCCAAGACGTACAACCAAGGAGGGGCAACCAAATGAATGAAAGCATATATATATATGTAACTTCTATAATCCATTTCTCAATGACTCCCAACCAAGGTGCCTTGGAAATACCTCGGAGGGAACTACAAACACACTGAGATTCATAGATATGGAATATCTGAGTTCCTGAGGTAGTGTGTATACCCCCAACCCCTGCCCGGGTCCAAGCTGTTTGTCTATCTTCCCAGCCACCCTGCTATGTTTGTAAGCATAGGGATCTTTTCCATTTCAAGAATGTCCATTGCATAACTGGTCCAGTTCTGTCTTCTGCCACTCTTCATTTGGCACAGTAATACTGAGATACACACCATGTTCTTCCAAACAGCTGTCTTTGCTCAAATTGAGCTTTCTATTTGGGAGGCTAATGCCACTACCACCTCCTTCCTAAACCCAGCTAGTGTACCTGCAGTATCAGATCGAAGGCAATCATTTCTGTGGGTCATTCTGTAAGTCCCCCCCCCCACCCCAACCAAAAGTGATCCTCCTAGGCTCCTATACACCTTATATATACCTTCATTATCAAGGTAACTATTCAAATTAAAATGGCTTGTTTTTTATCTTTCATTACTATCTCATTGTACTCTAAAACTCATTCTGACAGAAAAAACCCTCTCCATGTCTAAATTAGTGATAGGATCAGAGTAGACCCTCAGTAAAATTTGTTTCATTAATTGCTTAATAACTGATGTAGAAAATTAAACTACAGGGTCCCCTTCCCCTTAGCTTTTCTTTTTATCAGAGAAGCTAGTCTATATCCCAATCTTATAATACTTAATGATGAAAATCCATTCTCACAATTATGCATACTATATACGTAAAAAGAGTATACCATAGTTTCAAGTTTCCATTTGAGAAGAAAATTAAAGAAGAAATTTTACTATAAATCATCTTTTTTATTTTAAAATTTTTTTAATTCTAAATTCATCAAAAAATTGTATTCTTTCCTTGTCATGATATTTAGTTTCAGTACTCCTGCTGAGTATCTAGAATTAAGTGGCAACATGAATATAAGGTCAATGGACAGAATTTTTTCCTATTTTATATTAAACAGTAGAATCTACCAAAGGAAATTACTAAAGAGCTAAGCCAATTTCCATGAATTACCATCAAAGGGGCTTTTGTATACTACTTTCGATTACAATTTTAAAATTCATCGTTAGGAAATACTGATGTGCTCTTTACTTTCTTGAATAAGCTAAAAATGGAATTTATTTAGAATATCACAATCTCAATGAAACAATATGAATGTGCCTGAAAAGATATTCATTCAGTGAATATATTACGTGCATCTGAGCATAAATATTTACTTGAGATGTCTTGGGGAATCAAAGCCCTTTTAAGAATTATTTTATAATGGCTAATTTTACAGCATTTACTACATTGTACATAAACTTTTTCTTTTATTATTTTTAAAGATACATGAAAGTCTGACAACATAAAATTAATCTTATAAAATTAAGAGAGAGAGTTTTCATATTCTGGGTTGTAGGTTTAGAAGTGTTACTGGATGATTAGTGTAGAAGTAGAGAAGTACTTGGAGCCATTGAGACGTCACTGGGAAAAATTCATCAAAGTTACCTCGCTTTGATTTTACATTAATGGTACTGGAATAAATATCCTTTTATCTTCATTTTTTCACTCATAATTACTTTCTTTAGAAAATTAATGGGGCACCTGGGTGGTTCTGTCAGTTAAGCCTCCAACTCTGGATTTCAGCTCAGGTCATGATCTGGCAGTTTGTGAGAAAGAGCCCCCATATTGGACTCTATACTGACAGTGTGAAGTTTGCTTGGGAGTCCCTCTCTCTTTTCTCTCCGCTTCTTTTCCATTTACCCACACACTCTATCTCTCTCTCTCTCAAAATAAATAAATAATTAAAAAACCAAAATTACTTAAAATTTTGCATAGAATATGCAAAACAAGGTTTTTTTTCCTTTTGTCTTTTTTTTAAAGTTTTTGATCAAATTCTAGTTAGTTAACATTCAGTGCAATATTAGTTTTAGATGTATAATATAGTGATTCAACATTATTTTCATACATTATCCAGAGAGCATCACAAGTGCACATCTTACTCCCTATCACCTGTTTAATCCATCCCCTACCCAACTCCTCTCTGGTAATCATCAGTTTATTCTGTAGTGTTAAGAGTCTGTTCCTTGGTTTGCCTTTCTCTCTCTCTCCCTCCCTCTGCTTGCTTGTTTTGTTTCTTAAATTCTACATATGAGTGAAATCATATGGCATTTTCTTCCTCTGTCTGACTTATTTCACTTCGCATAATGTTCTCTAGCTCCATACACGTATCTGGATGATTACAGTAGTATTATCTACAGTGGCCAAATTATGTAAACTGCCCAAGTGCCCACTGACTAATTAATAGATTAAGAAAATGTGGTATATGTGTACAATGGAATATTAGTCATAAAAAAGAATGAAAACATGTCATTTGCAAAATAAGGTTTTCTTTCTGTGTTCCCAAACAGCTCTTCAAATGTTTTTGTAAATTTTCATACCATCAGTAGTATATGGGTGTTTGTTTTTCTCATCAAAACATAAGTTCCCATCGAAATATATTGTTCTGGGGCACCTGGGTCGCTAAGTCGGTTAAGCAACCGACTTCGGCTCAGATCATGATCTCTCGGTTTGTGGGTTCAAGTCCCACATCGGGTTCTGTGCTGACAGCCTGGAGCCTGCTTTGGATTCTATGTCTCCCTTTCTCTCTCTGCCTCTCCCTCACCCATGTTCTGTTCTCTCTGTCTCAATAACAAATAAACATAAACAAAAAATTGTTTTTAAATTTTTGTTCTGTTTAAAGAATCCTTACCACTTTGATCTTTTTGAAAAATCTTAGTTTGCATTTTGATTTGAGATGAAGCTTAGTATGGTCACAGCCATTTGTGTCTGTGCGAGTGTGTGACTACATTTGAAACTTTTCTCAACGTGGAAAAACTGGTTGTCTTTCTCTTGCAAGTGTCAAGGGCTTTGTACCAAGTAGATACGTTAACTTTTGCCTGTAGTATCTACTTCAAATTCATTTTTTCACCGCATCATTTTTTATTTTCAATATTACTTATATTGATTCCTGACATATGGAAAGTAAAAATTTTAATGTAATAAATATCAACATCATTTCCTATTATCATTTCTGGGTTTCATTTCCTACTTAGACAGCTTTTTTGCATAGTAAGATACAGTTATTGTTCACCTGTATTTTCCTGGACTGTATGTTAGACCATTGTTACGTGGATATGGGTTTGGGTGTACGTGTTCTCATATTTGCCTTAATATTGAGCATGAAGAAGCCCATGCTACTGTTTTTCAACCACACGAAGCTTTATGCTTAAGGATCTTTAACTTTTCTTCCAATTGAAACATCCCGATTTTATGATTCTGCTCTGTGACATTATTCCTGCCAGCATACACCTTCACAAGTTACTAAATGCATTGGATATGTGTTCTGACTCTATATAGGTTTTTGTAAAAGCTCCTTTTTTGGTCATCTGTTCCATGATGGGACCATAAAAACTCAAAGGCAGACTGTGCTTCTGTTACAGATTAGAGAAAAAAATTCTAAAAAAATCTTCAGGCTTTTGACAGAATGGCACGTGAGTGTCTTGCCATTGCTCCTCTAGACAGAGCAGCAAAATGTACCAGCAGAATGCTATTTAGTAAGATTTTTCAGCTAAAAAAGAATTGCTTTCTTCTCTGCTACCATGTCAGTTCTGGTAGCCCTATTTTATTTTGTCTCATGAGTTTTCCCCCTTTGATGTTCACCTTACCTCTATTTGCTCTCATGATTATTTTACGTGAATCATAGACACAGAGACTATGAGGAAAATGACAGGTCATAGTATTCAGACCTCTGTACCTAGTACATGTTATTGCCAGACACTTATATCATTCCCTTTAGAATTATATTTAATCTCTTTCTGAATGTCTTATTGATGTTTCTTCAATGACCTCTTTGGGTGGCTATTCCATTGTTAAATTGCTCTTGCCTTTAGGACACTTTCTCTTATAAGTAATTTAAACATGCCCTTCTTATTTCTTGTAAAACATTCTAAGTCAACCACAAATGATTCTTCCCTCAACTGTATATTATTTCTTTCTTCTCCAGTAAAATACCACATGTCATGGGAGGCAAGCTCTCCATTCAACATGTAGGTCATTCAGAAGAAACCTCAGATTTATGGCATTCCCTCACCTCTAAGATTCTTTCCAGCTCTAGTATTCCATGATTCTATGATTCCTACGTTTGGTGGTGGAATTTCTAAATCTCTGTCCCATAGTTTGTTATGCCTGTAAACTTTTAAGTATTGTGCTCTGAAGTCTATTATTTTTAACTTTTAGTCACATAAAATATAAATTGGATCTTATAAAATTAATATCTATTTTTATTGAGTCCTTATTATGTACTACGTTATATCATTGGAAGATGTAAATATTTAAAATTTATCTCCTAATGATAATTTTGTAGTTTTTTGTTGGAGTTAAATATATGTACATACACACACTCACACATGCAAAATATATGTATTTAAATTTGTTCCACTTTCAACACGTCTTTTTTTTTCTACACTTTTCTTTTTGTGGCATCACATAATTTTTCCTTTTTCTTTATGAAGAATTTCTGAGGACGTTTATCCCATGAAGACACTGTATAGAACTCTCGTCCTATTCTCTACAACACTATTTTTCCATTTTTAAAAATGTTTCTATGGCTACCAAGGAAGTTTCCTTCCATATATTTTTGAGAACGCTAGAGCTAGCTATTATTTTCAAAAAAAGGTATATTTAATTTCTTTTTTAAAAAGTGTTTTTGAATGTTTATTTATTTTTGAAGGGGAGAGAGAGAGAGAGAGAGAAAGAGAGAGAGGGAGAGAGAGAGAGAGAGAAAGCATGAGCAGAGGAGGAACAGAGAGAAAGGCAGACACAGAATCCAAGGTGGACTCCAGGCTCTGAGTTGTCAGTACAGAACCCCATGCAGGGCTCAAACTCACAAACTGTGAGACTGCGACCTTAGCCAAAGTCAGATGCTTAACTGACTGTGCCACCCAGGCACTCCTATATTTTATTGCTTTTAAAACACAGCTTGGAAAGTGAATTGTTTAATTGATAATCTTATACTGAATAGTTTCTTTGTTGTATGAAATTTTCTAGTGTAGACCATATGTTAGGCCACAAAACAAGTTTCAACAAATTCAGGAAGATTGAAATCAAGCCAAGTATCTTTTCTGCCCACAATGATATGACGGTAGAAGTCAATAACAAAAGGAAAACTGTAAAATTCATGAATATGTGGAAATTATTATATCTAATGAACAAATTCAGTAGAGTTGCCACATATGAGATTAACATACAAAAATCAGTAGCATCTCTATACTTTTTTTCCTGTGTACAAAATGCTTTATTATTATCATCACTGCACATCTAACAAGTATTGATTGTTATGTCAAGCTCTTTATATAGATCATATTTCTTCATATATGTCAAGGAAGAAATTCGGTCAATATTCACTTGGTTTCCCAGTGCTATTTCCAGATTGTTGTCTTTTTCAATGTTGAATAGAAACTTAGGCTTTCCTGAGGAGAAACTTGGGTTCTCCTGATCCTCTGTTGAGGCTCATGGCACATTCTTACACAATCTCTATTTTTCCTTTTCAACATCATCTGCAAAATTCTTTAGCATTCCCATTTAGCCAGTGAACACTTTGATATATCACCAATGGTTATACTTTCAAATGAAGTCCAGCCATCAACCTAACGATTTTAACATGCACATGACCCATTTAGAATCTATTTGTTAAAAGAATTCTTTTTCCATTGAATTGTCTTAGCATCTCTATACATTAACAATAGAGTTTCTGAAAAGGAAATAAAGAGATTGATCCCATGTATAATAACATCAGAAACAATAAAATATTCAGGAGTAAATTTAAATAGGGAGGTGGAAGATCTTCAACATGGCCATAGAAAACTACAAGATATTGAAGAAAGAAATTGCAAAAGGCTCAAATAAATGAAAAGGTATCTCCTATTCATGGATTGGAAGAATTAATATTGTTAAATGTCAATACTACCAAAAGTCATCTATAGAATCAATTACAATCTCTATCAAGATTGCAATGGAATTTTTTACGGAAATTTAAAAAAAAGAAAAACCTCCTAAAATTTATATGGACTCATAAAAGACCTCAAATAGCTAACGAATTCCTGAGAAAGAAAATCAAAGCAGCAGGTTATCAGATTTCTTGATTTCAAGCTATACTATAAAGCTATAGTCATCAAAACAGTATGGTACTGGCATAAAAACAGACAGAAAAACGAAACTGAATCAAGAGTCCAGTAATAAGTCCAAGCATATATAGTCGACTAATATTTGACAGGGGAGGCAAAGAAACTCAATACAGAAAAGATAGTCTCCTCAATAAATGTTGCTGGGATAATTAGGTGTTCATAAGTAAAGGAATGAAACCAGACCCATATCTTAACACCACTCACAAAAATTAACTCAAAATGGATCAAAGACTTGAATGCAATATCTAAACTCATCTAAACTCTTAGAATAAAACTTATGAACAACGTTTCTTGACATGGGTCTTGGTAATGATTTTTTGGATGTGACATCTAAAGCACAAGTAACAAACTAAAAAATAAACAAAGTGGAGCTAAGTCAAACTAAAAAACTCTGCCTAGCCAAAGAAATCATTAATAATGTGAAAAGATAGCCTATAGAATGGGAAGAAATATTTGCAAACCATATATCTGATCATGAATCTCAAGATATAAACAACTCATACAACTTAATAGCAAAAAAAAAAAAAAAAAGCCAAATAACTCAATGAACAAATGGATAAAGGACCTGAATAGATATTTCTCAAAAAAAAAGATATGCAAAAGGTCAACAGGTACGTACATAAACAGATGCTCAACATCACTAGTCAATAGGGAAATGCAAATTAAAACCACAATGAGATATCACCTTATTCCTGTTAGAATAAAAAAGACAAGAGATAAATACCAGTGTGGATGTGGAGGAAAGGGAACCCTTGTGTACTGTTGGTCAGAATGTAAACTGGTGCAGTTACTGTGTAAAACAGAATGGAGAATTGCTAACAAATAAAAATAGAACAATATGATCCAGCAAGAAAAACACTAACTTGAAAAGATATCTGTACCCTCTTTTTCATAGCAGCATTACATATAATAGCTAACACATGGAAATGACCTAAGTGTCTAATGGTGGATGAATGGATAAAAATGCTGTGGTTAGACATACAACGACATATTATTCAGTCATAATACAATGAAGAAATCCTACCATTTGTGACAACGTTGATGGAGCTTAAAGGCGTTATGCTAAGTGAAATAAGTCAGAGAGAGAAAAACAAATGTTGTATGATCTCACTTATATGTGGAATCTAAAAGAAAAAAAAAAAAAGAAGAAGAAGAAAAACTCACGAAAAAAGAGACCAGACCTCTGGTTACCAGTGGCAGAGCGTGGGAGGAGGGGAAGTTGGAAGAAGGTGGTCAAAAGGCATAAACTTCCTGTTGTAAGATAAATAAGTGCTAGGGACATAAGGTACAACATGGTAACTACAGTTAATGCTGTTGTATAATATACAGAAATGTTGTTGAGAGAGTAAATCTTGAGTTTTCACCACAACGAGATTATTTTTCTTCATTGTTTTCTTTTTTATTTCTTTTTATTGTATCTATATAAGAAGATGGATGTTACCCGAAACTATTTTAATCACGTCACAACACATGTAATTCAAATTATCCTGCCTTATGCCTTAAATTTATGCAGTAGCGTATGCCGATTATTTCTCAATAGAACGGGAAAAAAGTTACTTCCACAAAGATCCGTTTTCCATGTATGTTGTCAATCGTCTTTTGCATTGCTAGGAAGATGAATATTAGGATATAGCCAACAAATGGCAAAAATGGGTCAAGTGTCATTAAGAAAAACTTTTCAATCTTTGGTGAAGTGTTTCCAGATTTCAATAATTTCCAGAATTTGCACTTACTGGTGACTAAGGGGAAATAAAACACAGTAGTTGGATAGTTCCCCACAAGATGACTTTTATAGCACCTGCAAAATACAGCTGTGGGTTCTCTCTCAAGGTAACATATGTTTCTGTGTTTCTGAACTGATGACCTGCTTTGCACATTTCAAATAGCAGCAAAACAAAATTCTCTTAGAATCGAAGAAAATTTAAACATGTCAAATAGTATGTGAAGTTGAGAATCCTCTAAGGCAGAGGAATCTAGTTTTTAAGAGAGTAGAGAAATAAGCAAAATGACCCAGACAGAAAGCTTACCCTAAGAGAGAAAATAGCTGGGAGTGGAAAACCAATTCTTCAGAGGACAAAGATAGGAAGATAATTGGTTCAGAAGAAAACTTCTACCTGAAGTAGAGAAAAAGCAGGTTGATAACCCTTGTAGAACTATGAAGGAAGAGAACCAGAACTGTCTTCATAATCATGGAGGCTGGGATGGCCCCCAGTATTAGAGATTCTATTGTGGAAGTCAAAAGATAGAAGAAAGGAAGTCATTGTTCACTTGGAAAGGAACTAAAATGTTTTCAGGCCAAAGAAAATTCAACACTGGGATTGAAACTATGAGGAAATAAAAAGATAAATGGAACACTGATGGAAAACTAAAAATCAATACTTTTTCCAAAGATTATTGAAAAAAGGATACTATATATTCCCGGAAATTATTGAATTCATTCACATTTATGTTTTTGTTAAGCCTATATAGCATTTCAAATAAATGAAACCAGTGATAATTTTTCTCTTTCCTACCCATCAGCTTATAGGTATGTGCTGGATATTTACACATATCAAACACAGTGCCTGCAAAGATTACTCAACGCTGTGTAAGATGATACGCAGTTAAGCTTTGAGCTAGTAGCATTGGAGTAGGGAGTATGCCTATTTTAAAATGTGTTACACGGACAAGGGAATGTTTTCTACATTTCTTTGTAATTTAGGGAAACTTTCCTGTTCAGATTGCCTCTGGAGTTTTGTCCTTCTTTCCAAAAAGAAAGGAGAATAAAACACTAATATTGCAGATTATGAAATTACAGAAATGGAGACAACTAAAAGCACTGCAAATTGGGCCAATTCTTGGGCAATATTGATGCCTTTAAATACCTTTATTAAAGATCAGGTCTTAAAAATTGGAGAGTGGAGGTTGTACATTAATTTTAATGATTTTATACAAAGGGGAAATCATCCCAATATAGGAAAACTTTGGACAGAGGACGTGGACATTTTAAGAGAATCATTACCAGCTGAATGATTTAGAAGAAAAGGACAGGACAAGCTCTCACACATGTTTCCTAGGCATATCTGTAGAAAGACTTTCTTGAAAAGAATCAATCCTTTTTGAGTGTAAATTTAAAGCAAAATAAAATAACACCATGCAATTCAAAGGCATTGGGAGTCATTCTGACCTTCAGAAATCTAGTGAACTTCTCTTAAGACTCCTGTCAACTCCAGACCTGATGGAAATCAAAATCATTGGAGTAGATGATGTTCGTGCCCCACCCACATGCCCTCACTTAGTGTTCAACTTCCAGCACCAACATATATCCCTCTATCTCTTGGAGACAGAAGTGCCAAGGAATACCCTCTGGGAATAGCTCTCTACCAATAATTTGCAGGAATGATATATTAATACCCCCCTCACCCCAGGACAACTCTGAGGTGTGTAGTCTCCCACTGGCTCCCCTTCCCCTATCAGGAAGATGCCTAGTCACTCACAGTGCTAGAATAGCTTAATCAGGAACATTTTGAGAGCCACCTTCCCTTCTTTATCTCACTTCCTCCCTGCTGGACTGGTGGGTTTTTTTGCACTAAAATCCTGTCTCAGGGTCGACTTCTAGGGGTATATATTCTCTGCACCCCACCTGGGATCTCTATGTACCCCCAGGGTGATAACATTTCTAGAAACTCTGTGTCCTCATAAGCTAACCATGGGTGAGATTCAGCTGTTCTTCAGTTCTCAAAATAAATAGTCCCTTCCACAACTTTTACAAGTTTAAATGACTTTATTGAGAATTTGGAATGGTGTCCGGGAGGAGTCACTTTGCACAGGATGCAGCTTTTCTCTCTCTCCTTTTTGTCCTCTACATCTTTTTTGGCAGATTGTGGGACCTCAAATTCCCCTCCCTTCTATTACAGAGAGCAATTTCTTCTAATTTCTTCCTTCTTTCATGGAGCAGTGATGGCCAACCAGCATCTGGAAGTCCCACTATGACCCCAAGAACTTTTCTTTCTCAAAGATAACTCTCTAAAGGTGATTTTAGAGTCAGAAGTTAAATGAACATTTTCTACACTATTATGGTCACGATGACCATACTATACTAAATGACACTTAAATTCTTAAAGTTACTATTAGTTATTCTTATATAGAATAAGAATAAAGTAGCTATTCCCAAGATTTTGTGTACAATAGGCTGAACAGATTCCTCTAACCTAATTAGTGTTCAGTCGTTGTCAATCCTTCTTTCTTCATCTTGTTAAAAGTCTGAGTTAAAGAAATTCTCTAGGTACAGTTATGAATGCCTATCTGGATTGGGTCCTCTCTACTTGGCCAGGGGTGGAATTAAGTTCTATTTGGCTTGACACCGAAATCATTTGGAACGTGTTTTAAGAAAAAAAAAATGCGAAGATAGGTAGATGAGCCTTGGAAAGTTAAGAATTCAGAAAATTAACTTTGTTTAACTTCACAGTGAATCAGCATTACTCTGAGACTTTTTTAAATGTTTATTTAATTTTGAGAGAAAGAAACAGAGGGCAAACAGGGGTAGGGTAGAGATAGGGAGACATAGAATCTGAAGCAGGCTCCAGGCTCTGGGGCTCGAACTCACGGACCACGAAATCATGACCTGAGCTGAAGTTGGACGCCTAAACTACTTATTAAGGTGCCCCTATTTATTTAACCTATTTTTTAAAAATATTTTTTTTATTTTTTATTTCTAGGAGAGAGAGAGACAGCGTGAGCAGGGGAGAGTCAGAGAAAGAGGGAGATACAGACTCTGAAATAGGCTCCAGACTCTGAGCTGGCAGTCAGCACAGAGCCCGATGCGGGGCTCGAACCCACGAACCGCGAGATCATGACCTAAGCGAAAGCCAGACGCTTAACTGACTAAGCCACCCAGGCGCCCCTTAACCTATTTTTAATCCCAGATTCACAGATGAGGAAACTGCTGAACAGGTAGGTCAAGTAATCTGACGGAGGCCACACAACTAGTAAATGACAAACCTTTCGCTTGGACTGTGCTGATGTGTCTCTAAAACCAGTACTTCTATGCTATAATGCTTCTGAAAATTGTGTGGTCTAAATAGCTCACTAAGTCCCTGAATAGCTCACTATCTGTGAAAGGAAGTACACAGCAAAGATAAATCCAGCATAAACAATAAAACTCTAGTTGCTACTTCTATACTACCTTCACAGGTAATTGGATCAGCCATACACTCAGGCAGGGGTGTGCTTATCTCATGAATCTTTCCCACAGGGAAGTCACTACAGTAGGGAACTCACTACTTGATTCCCTTCAGAATAAAACTCAACTACCCTATTAAGCCCAAAGCGTATACATTAGTATAGATGTGTAAACCCGGACAGTGTTGTAATAATACAATTACTACAGCAAAGTAGGTCTAATTATAGAGTTCCTGAGGTAATCCAAATTCCCCAGTTAGCGAATGGGAACTGCTGGGATTACAATAAATACTCCGTAGAGTATTTTCCATTGTACAAACAGCCACTACCTCAACTGCCTTTTGTCAATTGTACTTGAGGGCATAATCAATCTTTCTATTTTACCCGACTGAACCAAAAGAAAAAAAACACTCTCCAAACTGAAAGAAAATTTTTCTTTCCAGGGAATTCATAATTGATATGGATATATCCTTGTTCAGTTAGGAGTAACTGGAAACTTAGAAGTGTGGGTGACTCTCTTCTACCCACTGTGTGGTGGTGATTGAGAGGCAGAGAAAGCCAGCTAACAAAGAGAAAAACTGCCAGCAATATTTCCCATCCATGGAGACACGCTGCATAATTTCTCCTTTGGGGTTATAATATATCTGTGCTTCATTTATAAAGTTTGGATTTTTCTGTTTTTTTTCCTTTATATTTTAATCTAGATTGAATTTATTTTCATTAATTACAATTTACAGAGTTCTAGTTAATATAGATGTCACCAAAAACTTATGTTTATTTTATTCAAAGAAAACCTTTTTAAAGTTTATCCTCCTTCAGACTTGTAATTACAAGTTGCTACAACACTTTTCAATTAGTATTAACAAGAGCAAGAATGTTCAGGTTCCTCTATGACCAGGGATATATCTCATATAATGTGGCCAGCACTGGTAATTTCTGAAGGCAGTAGTTATTTCTGAAGGTACATGGTATTAGATGTATCTTTACCAGATCCTTCCTTAATTCCATGTTCTCCTGTTAAAGATTGAGGTCATTTTATTTTTAGTTCATGTCATTGATATATTTTTGTTTTTACTCTTCATAGAAACTTTTTTTTTCATAGAAATTTTTGATAATGAAGCCTTGCTTTATTAGGGTCTGGGGCTTTTTAAAGTTCAGTTTCACTGTGAAGTCAAGGTCTTAAAATTCTTTACAAGATTTTTCCTTTATGTTCATCTCATCTACTAGATTAGTTATAGCTTTACCTAAATTTTTATTTGATAGTTCATATGTATTTGTGTATGTACTCATACATTTCTGTATGCATGTATGCACATAATAGGAACTAGAGTAGATTATCATGCTGAAAATCAGAGGCAGGTGAAGATCATTAGTATTAACTCATTACATCAAAGATATATCATTAATCAAATATTATCCTCATATGGATATTCTTTCATGTGACTCCAATGTAGTTTGAGTATTTACTGGTGCACAGGATGTTTCCTCTACTATTTTGGTTGTCTTTCCAATTCTGTTAGATTTCCTGTTCAGGAGGAAATTTTAAAAGAGGCTGAAAAATATTTTAAAAGGAAAACTGTCACTTCTTAATTGTTCCAAGCAGATGGTACTGTATTTTAGTAACAGATATTGGAAAATGGCTTTATATTCTCTTCTAATTTTGTCTCACTAGTAATTTAAAAGGTTTGGACTGGCATCTCTATACCTACTAAAAACAATAAAATAAAATGACAGAAAAACATTGATTTGATTATTGCAGGAAGAGCTAATACTATGTGCATAGCATTACAGTCTTCATTGTTATTTTTCTCTTTAAGCTGATATTTAAATTTTGGAGCTCTATTTACTGTTTAAAATAATATAATATAATTGAAGCAGTGGAGGCCCTCAAGCCACATCTTCTTACATCTCGAATACGTAAGTATTGTGTCCTCACATGACATTAGTAAGACTCACCAGAGCAAATGAAATGTTATGATAACTGATTGCAATTTTCTTGTAGCAGGCTGAGCTGGAAGAATCACATGTAGAATTAGAACTGCAGCTAAAGCGTAAAGAGCATAGCCTGCAGGATACAACTATCATTATGTAATAAATATTTTACTTGCAGGGCAAAGTTTCTTTGCATTCGTTTTAACTTTTTGTGTGAAACATAACCACACATAAAATACAAAAAATGTGTAGGAGCCATTCACACGTCTTTACTTATAGTTTTATCATCTGTACAGTCACCATAATTTTTTTAACTTTACATACATAAAATAAAATCATAATGTGTGTATCTTTAATGAATTACTGCTTTTCATTCAACTTTATGACTTATAAAGATTTATCAATTTGTATATCATTCATTTTTATTTGAAATTATAGTCTGATTTTTAAGACACATTGTTTCGAGATATATTATGTGATTCTTTATACTCTTGGTAAATATCATCTGGATTGTTTTCGGGTTTTAAAATTTTGTTTGTTTTTCATATTACTATAGTGCTATGAACATTTTTGTAGGTATCTCTAAGTTATATATTTAAATCAAAGGATGTGTATATATTCAAATTTATTGGATAATGCAAATTGTTTTGCAAGGTTGTGTTATTTACAAATTCCATCCATATGTGAGAGTTCATTACTCTAAATCGAGGTCAAAAATTTATGTTTTTATTTATTTTTTGAGAGAGAGACAGAGCAAATGGGAGAGGGGCAGAGAGAGAGAGAAACTGAATCTGAAGCAGGCTCCAGGCTCTGAGCTGTCAGCACAGAGCCCAACGTGGGGCTTGAACCCATGAGCCGTGAGATCAGGACCTGAGCTGTAGTTGAATGCTTGAGCAACTGAGTCCCCCAGGTGACCCTGGAGGTTAGGATTTACAATGTAGTAATATTTTAATTATTATCAATCTAATGGGTGAGATATCATTCATTATGTGTTTAATTTGCCTTTCTCTGATGACTGCAGATGTTGAATAACTTTTTAATGTATTTGTGTGCCACTTGTTTTTTATCTTCTCTGAAGTGCTTGTTTATGTCATTTATCCATTTCTTTTTCTATGGAGATGTCCATCTTTTTATTTATTATTGATTTGTAGGAATTCGTTGTATATTATGAATGCTAACCCTTTCTCTTTTGTGTGTTCTACTATTATCTTTTTTACAGCCCTTATGATAGTTTGTATTTTCTTCTACCTTATTGTGTCATTCATTAAATATAAAGTTTCAATTTTAGTAAAGTCAAAACTTTTCTTCTTTATGTTTTGTGTTTTTATGTCTTACTTAAAACATGTTATCTAACTAGAGGATAGTTTGCTCTAATAACATAAAAAGTTTGCTTTTGGCAACACATGCCTTCCTTTCACTGACAGGTTTAGAGTAGCATTTATCCTTCTTTTTTATTTCTGAGAAAATAACCAATTATAACTGCACCATTTACGAAAGAGTCCATTCTTTCTCTACCGATGTGAATATCCAGGTCTCTCATTCTTTAGGTCTCCACGTATTAAGGAGATTTTTGAGTCCTCCCAAACTATTACCTGGGTCTATCTATTTATTCCTGCACCATTAGGACACTGTTTTAAATATGTTAAACTTGTAATCAATGTTGGTATCTAATAATGAAGTCCTTCATCTTGTTCTCTTAGAATATATCTTGGATATTCTTTGTCTTTAATCTTGTATCATAGAATCAGATCATCAACATTCCTTTATTAAAATAAAAGCCTGTTGTGATTTTGGCATTGACTCTACATATCAATTTGTCAAGAATTCATATTTTTATGGAATTTCTTTTTTTTTCTATCCATATACGTGGTACACTTCTTTAGTTAGTTGGGTCTTAAACATCTTTCAATTATATTTTATAGCTTTTATTGTTTTTTGTGTTAGTTGATAGTATTTTATTTTTTAATGCTTTTGTGCATTTATTTTTGTATTAATTGTGTTTTCTAAGTCATTCACTTATAGATTTGTACTTCATATAGCTTTATGTGATTGGTTCAATAGCTCAGAGGTTAGAGCACTGGCCTGTATACCTTCATGTATTGAATTGCCTAATATTTTTTAATCTAGGAAAATTGTTTCTTAAATCTCAATAGTTTGTCTATGATGTGTCATGGATTTTTTTAATAGGAAATCATATAATTTACATATAATAATTTTAATATTATCTCCACTAAATGGTAAGTAATATGTTATATTTTCATTAATTTAGGAATTTTAACATACATACAAAATTTAACAAAGTCTAATCTTCACCTTTCTCCCAAATAATGCTAGCATTTTGATTGTTGAAACTCTGATCATCCACTTCTTAATAGTCTATTGGTGTGCATGATTTTCACTCTGTCTTGATTTTATACCAACCCATGAGGTAGTTACTATATTACAGTTTTACAGAAAAAAATCTGTCTAGTTTAACATTTTCTGCAATGTTATTTCTTTTTTTCAGCTCCTTTCTTCTTGAAAGAAGTACATCCTGCAGGATTTCTTTTAATTAAAGTCTTTTACTTTTTAACTCTTTCAGATGTCTCTCTCTCTCTCTCTCTCTCTCTCTCCTCTCTCTCTCTCCATTTAAATTTTAGATAGTTAACATACAATGCAACATTGGTTTCTGGAAACTTTCAGCTCTCTTAATGTAAAAAAAAATCTTTATTTTGATCTTTTTTAATTTTTATTTTTACTGAACATGCAATTTGTTATTTACAGTTGTTTACTGTTTAGAGAAATTTTTTGACCTCTTCTTTTCCTCTGTTGTTCTTGTTGAGAAGCCAGTTATCTGTGCCATTATTATGTTTTGGTAACTAGCCTGTGTTATCCCTGGCTTCTTTTAATATCACCCAACTTAATGATTTTTCCTTTAGCTTTGTCTAAATGTTCTTTTTAGTTATTTTATGAACTTCTAGTGACATTTATTATTTTATCTTTTCCAGAAATTCTACTTCATGCTTTTTCAAATTTCCCAGTCGCTAATTCCTCATCACTTAAATAAATAATTCTATGCTTTGGTTTTAAAAATGTTAAATATTTGTATTTTATATTTTGTATCTATTAGTTCAAATATAGGCAGTCTTATGAATTTGATTCTGAATATTTTGTTGTTGTTGTTTTTGCTTATACTCATTTCTAATGTTTTCTTTCTACATGTTTTAGTTACCTTATTAGCTATGGGACTATGTGTGTCTAAACATTATCTGTGAGAATTCTTTGAGGCCTGGGTTAAAGACGGACCTTTCATAGAAAATGTGTATATGCTTCCGCTAGAAGGTAGGGACAATCATTCACTGAGTTACATTTTGAACTAAACATTTGATTTGGGATTTGGAGTGGCCAAAAAAGAATTTGAATTCCAGTTTCCAAACCTTATAAATGTAAAATGATAATGAGGAATTTTCAGGGAAACTCTCCCCCAAATTTTCTCTAAAGTTAGGAAGAAACAAAACCCAAACAGGTAAGTGTTCTTTAAAGTGACAGGTTGTTTCTTAGGTCGCTAATAGAAGCCTTTATACATTTGAGGCTCCTGCTTTTTGAGGGTAGTATCTGACCTCCAACTACCTCTGGTCTTCGCTTTGTTTGTCCTGTCGTGCTTTACCAAGATGGCATCCTTGACCAGACATGTCTGCAAGTGCCCTCAAGACAAAAGCCTTCAAGGCTTCCTTACTACTGTAGAATGGCTTCTTATGGTTTATTGCCTCTTAGGAAATCTCTTGTTTTCCCACTATCATACCATCTCCTGCTCCTCCTCCCTGCCCCCCACTTCTTCCTCTTCCTCCTCCTCACTATCCTTTTATTTTTGACTATTTTCTCAAACTTCTTTTTTCTCTGCTGGGAAATATTTCTTTGCACACTTATTACTTCATATTATGAGGAATTAAAATGCATTTTTTTCTCTCCACAAAATTTTGGCTATTTGGGTGCATAGAAGATTATAATTTTAAGCAGAAACATGTCTTTATCTTTTGGTTCAAAATTGCTTTGGGGCACTTATTAGTGTTATGATCTTGGGAAAATTACTTAATATACTTCTATCTCAGTTTCCTTATAGGGTTAATAAATTTCCACCTTATAGGGTTGTTATGTTATTAAATGAGTTTAATGGAATGGAAACTTACACATAATATGTATTTAATAAATGATGATAGTATTGTTCTCTCTGATAAAGTGGGAAGAAATTATGTTCTTCTTGTTAGATCTGTTTGCATAGGCTGAACTGATTAAGTCAAGACAGACAAAATTGGTAAAATTTGACTTGTAGATTGAGTTGAAGATTAAGATCTTATTAGTAATAAAAGCTATACCTTGTTTCTTTTTCTGTTCCTGTGTCAAATTAGAAATTGTACATTTTGATTCTCAGCTTACTTCCCTTTAGAATCCAAACCACTAGTTCATGGCAGTAGGTTCACAGTACAATGTTGTCATAACTTCTTGATAAAAGTTACTTAGATTTTTGTTTAAAATGTTTATTCGAAGAATCTGTTCTTAGAGATTCCAATTTCATAGCCCTATGTAGGTAAAAGTGGATTTCAATAAGTGCCAATTGAGGAAAAGAAACTTTTCATCTATACTCTTATGTTCAGAAACTGGGAATTGCTAATTAAACTGATAAAAGACAGATTAACAAGAGAAAAATGGTGTATTTACGCATACAACACACACACAGAGATAGGAATGCTCAGAGATGAGTAACTCAAAGGGGTGGTTAGAATTTGGGACATATATACCTTAGTAGAAGAAAGGGAGGGAAGAGGAAAGATTCCAGTATGGAGAGCAAATTGGTTTCTTTAGGAAAGATAAAGGGATTTTTTTTCCCCTTAGCAGAATGGATGAGAGATAAGAAAAGTTGTGATAATATTTGTCTATGCAGGTATGAGCAGTCTTGGTTTCTTCTTCTGACCCATTAAAATCCCCCAGTGAGAAGATTTATGGTAGGTTTACTCCTGATCTCTCCCCAGGGAGTAGAATGCAACTCAGGAATGCAAATTATGGCAGTCTTCATTTCTCAGATGTTTCTGCTTTCTGTCAGATTAAGTGAAGCTCTGAGAGGTTTCTGTTTGCATCTGCTGAACTTCAAATATCTTCAGCCTAAAATAATCTTTCTATAAACTCTGGAGTTTCAAGTGGTCCTCGCAGACCCTAGGGAAATCTAGGAAACACAAATCTATGTATGACATCCTGTACTAAAAATAAAATATAATGTATTTTCTAGTTCTGATCTCACTAAAACAAAAGACCTCAAAAAAGTTATTTGTACTTCATTCTCTCTTATTTTACTCAGATAATCATGCTGGCTATTCATCATCAACAAATGAAGAAAAATGTGTATAAAATACCTCTGACCATTTTGTAAAGTGATAGCATACCCAAGTGAAGCCAAATACTTCCTAAAGTATAATTATTTCTCTCATTTTGGTGTTCATATTTTGGTTATGTCCTCCAAGTGCATCTAGGCAGGTCAATAACCCTTTCTTGAATCACAGCACAATTTCCTCTTCCAGAATTTCTCTCACATTGCCCCAGACCTCCTTTTATCACCTCAGAGATTCTATTGAAATAAATATATTACTTGGAAGATGTGTACCATATGGAGAGTGAGTTCATAAATAAAGTGCAGCCAGATCAATCAGTTCATATCTCATATATTCGAAGGTGGTTGAATCCAATGTGAATAGCAAAGTTTGTCTTCTTTCACAGTTTTTTCACATCTTTCTAAAGAGATAAACTCTACTAGGTTTCTGCAACTCATAAATCAGAAATACATCATGCATATTAAGGGGAAAAAAGCTACAACCCCTAATATAAAGATATAAGCTTCCTGTTTCTTCTGTTATATATTCCTGATTATTCATTACAAAATTCTTATGAGTAGAAGTTTTCACTATGGCTCTTTCACTTTCTTTAAAATTTTAGGTCTGTGAGGCACCAGATACACATATATTACAATATTCAGTACAAATATGTTCCTAACCCAATAAGAAAGGTTGCGACTCCACTATTTTCAGCCTACTTACTGAATGCTACACATTTTAAACATTAATTTTGTTCATTTTTATTTTTTAATTTTAATTCCTGTATAGTTCACATACAGTGTTATATTAATTCCTGCTCTATAATATAGTGATTCAACAATTCTATACATTACTCAGTGCTCATTATGACAAGTGTACTCTTAATTTCCTTCACCAATTTTACCCATCCCCCCTGCCAAACCTGAATGCAGCATATTTTTAAATTAAAAAATGGGTAAGATGATGTAGCTCCTGTCCTTCATAATAATGTAATTCTGTTTCTCCAGCTTCCAACCACCACCCCACCACAAATCTCACTAGAATAGAAAAAGTGGAAATGACTTTTAATAAAAAGTACCTTATTTCCTCCAAACATTGCATCAATTCTGATTATTGGGTGTAGCCCTCTGACTCATTTGTATCCAGCATTGTGAGTTCTGAGGAAGGAGCAATTAGACTTGAACAATGGGATTCCAGAACATAATGGACAATATGCCAGGTATTTAGTTTCACTATCTTCATTTCTATTCACATCTTTATGTACTGTGTGATTTTCCCTTAATTTAATTTTAGTGCCGTTATTGTATCTTCTGTTTAATTTTTTTATAGTTTGCTATAATTAAGCTTTTATTTGGAAGTCATTTTAAAACCACTGCATCGTTGTCATGGAATTGTTGGTAATATGTGATTACATTATGTTGTCTTTTGCCAGGACACTCTTGTAAATGAAGCATTATCCTCGGAGATTTTCTTGGCTGAAAACGTAAGTAATTAAAAATGTAAACAAATATTATCTGTTACATATGCTGCAATAATAAATACTTCAGTATAATACAAGTTAATGTCTCTTTGGGGAAGTAGTTTAATCCTACTACAACATGTTTTATAAATGGACAAATAAATGGTTAAGCACTTAATATCACATGTACTATAGCATGCAGATGTCCAAAGCTTTTATATGTTCTCTCTTTGAGCATTTATACATGTTTAAATAGGCACGATCAATAATCTTTTCACACTGTGTGTTATTTCATAACAATGCCAAATACAGACATGTGAAAAATAGAATCGCTCTTCAAACATTCCCAATTAATATCCAATGTAAATGATAAATTAGGAAAATGGGCATTCTTTGTCTATAGATTTTAGGATGAACATTAATATATCTTGTCTGGAAGGCAATTCAGCAATATGTAACAAAAGCCTAAATAATGTGTGTAACCTGGGCATCTGGGTGACTCAGTGGGTTAAGCATATGACTTCAGCTGAGGTCATGATCTCATAGTACATGAGTTTGAGCCCTGTGTCAGGCTCTGTGCTGACAGATCAGAGCCTGGAGCCTGCTTCAAATTCTTTGTCTCTCTCTCTCTCTCTCTGCCCCTTCCCTGGTCATGCTCTGTCTCTCAAAAGTAAATAAACATTTAAAAATGTGTATAAAGTTTATTTGTTAGCTTATTTCTTAGAAATTTTCCTAAAAAGTACTGAAATGTATGCAAAAGAGACTGTGCATAATTTTCATGACTATTTATTTCTAATATTGAAATATTGTAAATAACCTGATCATATATCTGTAGATAATTGGTTAAGTAGAATATGGTAAATGTATAAAATGGACTATTATGCAGCTATAAAAACCAAGTTACAAAGGAAAAGTAAATGACATGATAACATAAAAGTTGTTTTTTTTTTTAACTTTTTAAGTTTATCTTTGAGAGACAGAGAGAAATACAGTGTGACCAAGGGAGGGGCAGAGAGAGAGGGAGACATAGCATCCAAACCAAGCTCCAGGCTCTGAGCTGTCAAAATAGAGCCTGACACAGGACTCGACCTTGTGACTGTGAGATAATGACCTGAGCCATAGTAAGATGCTCAACCAATTGAGCCACTCAGGTGCCCCATTACAAAAAAATTTATATTACTAAATGGATAATCAACAACAAATAAAAGTAGGCTCAACCAATAATACTTTTCCAATGATTATTCAAAATTTTTAAAAAGAAATTGTGATGGGATCCATGTGAACAATATCCATTATATATCAGTAATTTTGTCCACACTAAAGGATAACACCCACAGAAAGTTATTAGATCCACTAGTTGAATAAACCAATTTTAAGACAAATTGAAATGTTTGGTATTCCATAAAATCAGACTTTATATGAACTCAGACTTTCTCGAATCTTATATCAGTCTTAGAGTACATGAAGAAATATATTATACTAAAAATCCCAACAATCAGATAAAAAAGTCAGATTTTTTCCCTTAAATAGTTTATTGTCAAGTTGGTTTCCATATAACACCCAGTGTTCATCCCAAGTAGTGCCTTCCGCCATGCCCACCACCCTCCTTCCCCTCTTCTCTACCGTCTTCAGCCCTCAATTTGTTCTCAGCATTCAAGAGTCTGTCATGGTTTGCCTCCCATCCTCTCTCCGACTATTATTCCCCATCTTCTCCCTCATGGTCCTCCATTAGCTTCCTCCTAATCCACGTATAGGTGCAAACATATGGTATCTGTCCTTCTCTGCCTGACTTATTTCACTCAGCATAACACCCTCAGGTCCATCCACGTTGCTACACATGGCCAGATTTCATTGTTTCTCATTGCCATGTAGTATTCCAGTGTATAGATAAACCACATCTTCTTGATCCATTCATCCGTTGATGGACACTTAGGCTCTTTCCATGTTTTGGCTATTGTTGAGAGTGCTGCTATGAACATTGGGGTACATGTGCCCCTATGCCTCAGCATTTCTGTATCCCTTGGGTAAATTCCTAGCAGTGCTATTGCTGGGTCATAGGGGAGTTCTATTGTTAGTTTTTTGAGGAACCTCCATACTGTTTTCCAGAGGGGCTGTACCATTTTACATTCCCACCAATAGTGTAGTAAGGTGCCCATTTCTTCATATCCTCGCCAGCATCTAGAGTTCTCTGATTTGCTCATTTTAGCCACTCTGACTGGCGTGAGGTGCTATTTCAGTGTGGTTTTGATTTGTATTTCCCTGATAAGGAGGGATGCTGAGCATCGTTTCATGTGTCTGTTGGCCATCTGGATGTCCTCTTTGGAGAAGTGTCTGTTCATATCTTCTGCCCATTTCTTCACTGGATTGTTTGTTTTTCAGGTGTGGAGTTTGGTGAGTTCCTTATAGGTTTCAGATACTAACCCTTTATCTGATATGTCATTTGCAACTATCTTTTCCCATTCCATTGGTTGCCTATTAGTTTTATGGATTGTTTCCTTTGCCGTGAAGAAGATTTAATCTTGATGAGGTCTCAATAGTTAATTTTTGCTCTTGATTCCCTTGCCTTTGGGGATGTGTCAGGTAAGAAATTGCTGCAGTTGAGGTCAAGGAGGTTGTTTCCTGCTTTCTCCTCTAGGGTTTTGATGGTTTCCTGTCTCACGTTCAGGTCCTTTATCCATTTTGAGTTTATTTTTGTGTACGGTGTGAGAAAATGATCTCGTTTCATTCTTCTGCATGTTGCTGTCCAGTTCTCCCAGCACCATCTGTTAAAGAGGCTGTCTTTTTTTCCATTGGATACGATTTCCTGCTTTTTCAAAGATTAGTTGGCTGTAAAAAAATCACATTTTTAAAAGGTAAAATATCAGCAGAAAAATTCCTCTGAGACACTTAGAAACTGTATTTGTCTTCATCTGTATCTTTATTCTTTCTTTCTTTTTTTTTTTTGTATGCAGATAACTTTACCTAAGTTTGGTTAAAATACACCTTGCTTTTTATTCTAACTGAAGAGACTGTCAAATTAGTGAATGGATATACAAACTTGGGTAGGTATATACTATAAAATACCACCTAGCAATAAAAAAAAAAAAAGCAATGATGAACTTCAGAGACATGCAACAACAGAGAGGAATCTCTGGGAATTTATGCTGAGTAAAAAAGTCAGTCCAAAACATTATGGAGTATATTACTGCATTTATATAACATTTTGAAATGACAAAAGTTTAGTGATGAAGAACAGATTCATGGTTGCCCAAGGTTAGGGCATGATTGGGGGTGGGAAGAAACTGTGTATTTTTATAAAAGCATAATGCAAGGGTGATGAAATTATTCTGTATCTTGACTGTGATACTTGACACACACAAAGTGACACAAGTGAAACTGTATAGGACTAAAGACACACACATACAAACACACACAAATGAGTACAATTAAGATTGAAGAAATCTGAATAAGATACATAGATTGTATCAATGACAATATTCTAATTGTGATATTGTAGCATAATTTTGTAAGATGTTATTATCGGTGGAGATTGCATAAAGAGTAAAAGTAGTCTCTGAATAATTTTTTACAACTGCATGTGAATCTACAATGATCTCAAGATAAAAAGTTAAAGTAAACAACAAAAACCTCTTACCACAACCAAGTGGGGTTTATTTCAGTGCTGCAAAGCTATTTCAGTATTCAAAACCACCAATTAAATCTCCTATATTAAAAAGGTAAAAAATTAATAAAAATTAAAAAAAAAAAAAAGGGGGCGCCTGGGTGGCTTAGTTGGTTAAGCGTCCGACTTTCGCTTAGGTCATGATCTCGCGGTTCGTGGGTTCGAGACCCGCGTCGGGCTCTGTGCTGACTGCCAGCTCAGAGCCTGGAGCCTGTTTCAGCCTGTGACTCCCTCTCTCTCTGACCCTCCCCTGCTCACGCTGTCTATCTCTCTCTCTCTCCTAGAAATAAATAAAAATTTTAAAAAAAAAGGTAAAAAAAATCACCTGCTCACATCAATTAAAGGAGAAATATATATGTATTAGCAAGGAAAACTCTGAATGAAAACATTTTCATTCACAATACCACCAAAATGAACAAACTGCTTAAGAAGAAATTTAATAAAAATGTTTAAGACTTGCATAGAAGCTATCAAATATCACTGAGAGAAATTAAAGGAGATCCATATAAATAGAAAAGTAGTTGGTCCATGTTCATGGATTAAAGTCGTCATGCTGGTAGGATGACAACTCTCCTCAAACTGATCTTCAAATTTATTGTAATACCTTTCCATGGAAATTGTCAAACTGACCCTAAAATGTGTGTGGAAAATCAAAGTACAGAGAATATTCAAAACAATTTTTATAAGGAAAAAATTGTTGGAAGACATACAATACCTGGTAGTAAGTCCACAGTAATGAGGGCAGAGCCATACGGGAATAGGACAAAGAGACAGGTCAGTGTGACAGAGGTGAGATTTTGCAAATGTGTTCTTATAGCTCAATTCAATTATTTTCAAAAAAGACAAGTCAATGGGGAAGAGTTTGCTGTTTCAAAAAATGGTGCCAGGACAATTGGATGTGTACATGCAATAAAAAGTAAAAAAAAATTAGACTTTATCTTTGTCTTATTACCATATTCAAAATAACTAAAAATGGAGCTTAAAGTAAAATTTTAAAAGAAAAAAACTATAAACTTCTAGAGAAATACAAGAGAACCGTCTTCATGACATTGGATTCAGTAAAGAGTTCCTAGATGTAACATGAAAAGTATGATCAATAAAGAAAAAATGATATATTTGATGCCACAGATAGGGAGAAAATTTGACAAGTCATATATCTGATAAAGAAATTTTATCTAGAATACAAAAAACTGTAATGAATCAATTAATAGAAGACATACAACCCAGTTTTTACAATGAAAAAGTATGTCAAGAAAGATTACAACAAATAAAATATATGAATCGCTTGTGGTATATGAAAAGATACTTGGCATTGTTAGTCATTAGGAAAATGCCAAGTAAAATCATGAAAGACCACTATACATCCATTCAAATGGCTGTAGTCATAGAAACGGACTATACCATGTGGTGGTGAAGTTGTAAAGAAATTGGAATCATCATGCATTGCTGGTGGGAATGCAAAAGGTTACAGACACTTTGGAAAGCAATTTTTCAATCTCTTGAAAATTAATCTAAAGAAATCAAAATGTATTCTCACACAAAGATATGTATGCAAATGTTCACAGCAATATTATTCAAAATAGTCAAAGAGGGGCACTTGGGTGGCTCAGTCAGTTAAGCATCCAGCTTCGGCTCAGGTCATGATTTCACGGTTCATCAGTTCAAGCCCCTTGTCTGGCTCCATGCTGACAGCTAGCTCCGAGCTTGTAGCCTGTTTCAGATTCTGTATCTCCCTCTCTCTCTGACCCTCCCCTGCTCATGCTGTCAGAAATAAATAAAACATTAAAACATTTAAACAATTAAAAATAGTCAAGGAGTAGAAAAAATCCAAAATTCCATTAGCTGGTAAACTGATCAACAGGTTGACAGAGAGAGTACAAGTAGGGTAGGGGCAGTGAGAGAGGGGGAGAGGGAGAATCCTAAGCAGACTCTGCTTTTTTAGTGCAGAGCCTGCTGGTGGGGCTCAAACTGATGAAATTGTGAGATCATGACCTGAGGTGAGATCATGACCTGAGCCAAAATCAAGAGTCAGATGCTTAACCAACTGAGCCACCCAGGCACCCCTGTTTTCACATCTTTATAAATAATCTACCAACATCATTAAATTATACATTTACAGAGTGTGACTATTGTATGTCAATTATTTATCTCAATGTTAAAAAATAAACATTGATATTAATACATGTAGCACATATTTCATTTCAACAAATGTATAATAAACTATGAAAAAGCCTAAGTCCTTCAATCAGCACTTGTATGATCCAGAATTTTTGTTTAGCCTGGAAGCCCTTAAACTTTAATCAATCTCCCTTCCTTCCTCCCTTTCTACCCTCCTCCCTTCCTCCCCACTCCCTTCCTTCCTTCCTTCCTTCCTTCCTTCCTTCCTTCCTTCTCTCTCTTTCTTTCTTTCCACTATTAAAGTATAGTTGACACACAATGTTACATTGGTTTCAAGTACACAACAAAGACAATTTTGTACATTGCTCAATGCTCACCACAATAAGTGTTGATCCAGGATTTTGATGACTACTCATTCATCTTGTTTACTTTTCTATATCTCAGGACGCACATTGCTTATGCTATTGTTCTCAAGTGAAAAGACTCACTAGATAAGTGCATAATATATTCAGTAAAACTTAATTTAAAAAAAACAAATTTTATGGTTTTTTTTTAAACTACATTCTTAGACAACCCATTGATGCCATCATTTTTAGAAACAGTTCACACTCCAGTGTTTCCTGATGCTTTGGTAGTTCTTTGAGCAGGTGAACACACAGATGTAGAGCTATCTTTATCAGGAAACATTTGTTTAATGCTCACCTGTGCACATGTCTATGAAATACTAAATTTGTTCATTTTGTATTTTGCATCTTTGTAGAGTAAAAAAAGTGATATAACAGTACTTCTCATGCAATATTCTACCACCATAAATTAGAGGAGGTGACCAAAATGTCGGAGTACAGTCAGGTGCAGAGCCACAGAATGAGAATAAACTAGAGGAAGCCCTCAAATCAAAGTTAAATTCCATGTCTTAAGTGTGGCTAGAATTAAATCCTATATTCTAGTCTTCAATATCCAGCTCTAGTTTATGCCTTTTTCTCTCTGACTTGTTGCGCACACTTTACTTTTAATATCAGAATATCACATAAAAACTCTTTTTTTGTATCTTACCTGTACATAATAGCATGCAGAATTGCTTAAATGTCTGTGGTCTTTGACCTTAAAGCAAATAATTTCAAACAAGTAAATCATACATGAAAGGCATATGAACAACTACATACCTATGAGTCTAATATTATACCTTAGTTTTTAAAAATATGCTTATTCATCGTTAATATTTTAAGAAGATGGTAATGGGCATTCACACAATTTTGTGCCATTTCATTTCACATTCATCTTCACTCACTTTTATAGTTCCTTATAAGAATTTCTCGCACTTATTTTGAAGAAATATGAAGAAAACTAAGACATGATGCAAAGTAATTTACATAGAGAGTGTAAAAGTTAGGCTTCCATTTTTTGTTCATTTTGCTTTCGTTTTGAAGTTTGTGTTTGTTTTTGCTTTGTTTGTTTGTTTGATTTAGAAAAAGAAGGGCAACCAGATTAACAGCTCTGCCAAATTCTCAGGTGTCTGCATTCAGGTTTGAGGTCTTGTGTCTTAAAACCCAGGTAGACTAAAGGCAAATTCTGTGGTCATCTTCTTCACTACACACACACACACACACACACACAAAATGTATATATATATATAAAATGCTGCCATCAATTAAATCCTTGTCTCACGAAGGCAAAGTGTCCTTAAATAAGGCCCAACAGAAGGGAAGAATTGCTTTGTAAAAAATATATGTTAAATATACAGATCTTTTGATCCTATTCTTCAGTTTAAAAACCAGTGGATACTTTTTAAAGAGTTATAGGAACCTCAGCCAGCATCATGTTTCTGGTTCCAAAGTGTATTAAGGAGAAGAGGAGGGTATTATTATTAATCAGAAAAATTATTTAATTACTTTTTTAAATAAGTGACAGCCTTGATGTATACTATTAATACACATATGACATTTACGTTGCATGTATTTGATGTCACAAATGTTTAGATCAAATTAAAAGAGAGGATAAAACATAATAAAAGTGCCTCATATCTGCGTCCACCTCTTTATACAGGGTGGAGCTTTACTAAACGTGGGACCTATTTTCTCAATCAGCAGGAAGGATTTCTGAAGGAAATAGGCTTGTGGATCTTAATAATTCAAAATTGTTATACTTTTTGCAGGCTCAGACCAGGAATCAGACATTAACCCTCCCATTCTCTATTTCCTTCGCCCCCTTCCTTTTTGTTCTGTGGATGATAAGGGATACGAAATCAATAGCTGTGTAGAAGAAGCAGATATAACATTCCGAGAAACACTGGAGACAGGGAATAGAAGCAACAATTCATTTTTCTGTCTCAGTTTAGATTGTATTTATACCACCTGCTATGTCTGTGGGAATGGAATCTATAGTAGTGTCTTTAGACACAAACTTTCTCTTAGTGACTTTCCTTTTTCTATTCAGTGTGATAGCATTTTTTTTTTCTGGGAAAAGTAGCCTATGGCACTTGGCTGAAGAGATGAGACTTCAATGAGAAATAGGAGACAAAGAGTGACAAATTAAAATGACAAGTCTGTCTTATAAGATTGTGATCCAGTGAAATGAAGTATTTCTGGCCCAGTCAATGTAGACAGCATTATGCTATGTGGGAATAGATTGCAAGACCTGGGCGGCCTATATATGTCTTTGAGATAACTGAATTTGTCACTATCAACACTCGTCCAAATTGTGTCTTTCCTGGCTTTTGAGAACAGGAGTATGGACAAAGGTGTTTCTAGAAGTCAAGTAGTTAAGGATATATTATTTTCCTTCAAAAATAAATCCCTCTCTTAAAAAGAAAAGAAGTTTTAGTAATATCTTAGTCTTGGCAATGAAATTAATCCAAGGAGAAGCCTTGAAATCTGTTACTAATAGCTCTAAAAGTGAACTGAGGCATCATGTCTATGGAACGCCTTGTTATATCTGTTGTCCTATAAACTCTACTTGGGAAGTGGCCACACACTGTTTCCTGAGGGGCTGGCCTGCCTACTAGACATCTTTACCTGGTGTTAGCACCATCAGACCAAACTCAACAAACATTAAGCAAACTTTGCAGACTTTTTTTAAAAAATCAGAGGAGGGCGCCTGGGTGGCTCAGTCCTTTAAGCGTCTAACTTCGACTCAGGTCATGATCACACAGTTTGTGGGTTCGAGCCCCGCCTCGGGTTCTATGCGGACAGCTCAGAGCCTGTTTCAGATTCTGTGTCTCCCTCTCTCTCTATCCTTCCCCAACTCGTGCTCTGTCTCAAAAATAAATTTAAAATAATTTTAAAAATCAGTGGAAATGCCATTGCACATTATCAGACAAAAGTTTACATGTAATCTGCATTTCGCTGTTTGGTACAAAATGAGGAAGGGAAAGAGAAAAAACGTTATAAACATGCTCAAGTAGGAGAAAACTTAGAGTGATCTCTAATATGTCCTTCTTTGTCATCTCCTACATGTTACTTGGTAAATCACCAAATCCTGCAGTTTCTTTGCAAAGCTTCTTAAAACATTGCCTGGGTGGCTCAGTTGGCTAAGCATCTGACTTCAGGTCAGGTCATGAGCTCGTGGTTCCTGGCTTTGAGCTCCATATCGGAATCTGTGCTGAGAGTGTGGAGCTTGGAGCCTGCTTCAAATTCTCTATCTCTATCTCTCTCTGCCCCTCTACTATTCACATTCTGTCTGTCTGTCTCTCTCTCAAAAATAAAATAAAACATTAAAAAAAATTTTTTAAAAATCCCTCCTTTTCAGTTTTTTTTTTTTTTTTTTGCTTCCTTCCTAACCCAGGTCTTCATTCCTTTTTCAAGTGAGAAATGTAATTCATTCAGGGACTCTAATCATGTTATAAGAACACTTTCTGTGGAATTCTAAAAATACATGAAAATAATTCTTTTTCTTTCATCAAAGTTCCTTTGATCATTATGCTATTTATATTATGTTAAAAAAATTGGGGCATCCATAGGAGGCTGCACTCATTGTCTATTTTGAAAATATTCCAAGATTTCATGATGATTTGAGCCAAGAAATGGTTACCCTTTCAAAAAAAAAAATAATGCCTTCATTTGTGGAGAGTTACGGTTTTCTTCTTTTGGCTGGCCACAAATTGTTAGTTGTTTCTAGTTTACTGATGTAATTGTTGCAGGATTCTTTACTTCAATGCCCAGCTTTGTTGTCCCACTGCTTTGAAGACTGAAGAGGTGGACAGAGAATAAAATGAGCAGCAGGCAAACATTTATTAGAGTATAAGATTAGAAAATAAGAATAGTATGAAATCTCTCTTTATAGAGAAGGGGCATTCGAAAGTGAATACCCCCCGACTATTGGCAAGGGACTTTGCTTTATAGGGTTTTGGTGGCTTTATAGGGTTTTGGTTCCCATTTCTGCTTCTCAGGTTCTACGCATGATAACTCTAGGTGGTGGGTTGTTCATTCCTGCTTGGCTCCATTCCATTGTGTGAGGAGTCAGACCATGGTTACTCTGTCCCTCAACAGGGATTAAGTTTTATAGTATACTTATTTTAGTTAGGTATTTTGAATGTCAAATTCCTGAAGGGAAGCTGAGGGGGAGTAGGCAGTGTCTGTTACATTCTTAAGAAGAAATTTACAATCCAGGGGGTTTGATGAGGAACGCCTGAGGGGGTTTGCTCCCGGTCAAATGCTCCCAGCATTGTTCCAAAATATGTGTTTTTTTCCCCAACCCAGGGTCCTCAGGTCCTAACCTTTCCTTCTCTGCCCACTTTATTCTATCTTTCCCTGTCACACACTGACTACAAAAATGTTTTTTTTTCTTATGTGACAATTGTAGAATAGCCAGATTATCAACTTTTGTCTTTACTTAAATATTATGCCCGTATCCCACAGTAAGACTGTTCATTTCTTTTTTTATTCATTTATATAACATGAGGGATATTTTCGATGCTTTCTAGTTTCCAAAACCAATCTCTAAAAGGTTTAGATAATTACTTAAAATATTGAACAAATGAGTGATATCAGACCTGATTGTTGCAGAAATCTTAGTCTCACCCAAATTGAGGCGCCTGGGGCTTGTCTTTCACACCCAACCCTAAGAATGGGTTAAACAATAGCCTTTTGGATGGTGCAGAAGAGTTGAGTGGAGCAGTGTTTTGTAATTCAGAAACACAAAGGAAAAGTTACAATGAAAGCTATCACTCTTGGAAACCAGAGTCCCTTATGTTGAATCAGGAAAGCTTCTGTACATATTCCCACAATATGAGAAAATAAAACCGCTTTTCAAAGTCCTCATCCTTATCTTATTGTCTTATTTTTTAAAAGTTTACTTTTTAATTGTTTTACTCAATTCCCATTTTTGGATTTTCCTAACGTGTTAGGAAAATAAAAGATAAATTATAAGATGTCAAGACAAATATTAAAGTAGTCATGAAGAATTCAAGACCCAAATGTGGCTTATTTCTCAGACACTCAGACACATGCATGTAAGAATCAATAAACATAATCTTTCTTTTGTAAAGTTACTGTTTTTAAATTATAAATCGCTCAATATATAATATTTCCTCTGGAGCCAATGGAAAGAAAAAAGGTGACTTACTTCAACATCAGAGATAACACTATATGAGTGAGCTCAATGATGGTCATAGTAGACTCAAATGGACTTAAGATGAATAAACAATTTCAATAAATTAAATTAATTAGGTTGGGCTCAAGTGTGCAAGCAGTCTATTTTCTGAAATCATGTACTATAACTTATTCAAGAAGTGTTGGTGTGTAATTGCCTGAAGTCAGAGGATAAAAAAGAGAAAAAGCTGAAAATCCATTATGTTCGTGTTAACAGTCTAACTAAACTAATTAACTGCTATCTGAATTTTCACACCTCTATTTCATGATCTTTCTTGTCTCAAGCCTCCAAGGCTCAAAAGCAACAAATAAACAACAACAACAAAAAAGCATGTAGAAGAGAACAGTACTAAATATAACACAAACCATCCCATTTTAAAAATCAGGGACTTATTTTCTCCACCTTCCTGTGTTTACATTGCTTGACCAACAACCTTATCATAAATACTGTCTCTATAAACTTATGTATCCTAATCAGTTATGTGCACACAAGTAAAATAAAATATTTTTGTACAGTTATCCACTGTGTTACGTGTATAGCTACTTTTCAATTTACTACCAAAAATAGAATTCCTAATATTCTAGAAAAGTTTGGAAGGTCATTGTATTCAAATTTTTAAGGTAATTGAGTAAAAAATTTCAAATCAAATACCAATACCCAGCTTTCATGTTTGTTATGCAGTACTGAAAATATCTAAAAGGCTTTCTTTAGTTTCTATCTATATTTGAATACATTATTAGACTCATTTGATTCACACACTTCACTAACTGGGAACTATTCTTTTAGATTTAATTTTTAAAGAAAGACATGAAAGGGAAACAAGTTTTCTTAATTAAAAAATTACGCTTATGTAACAGGAAAGGGACCAACAGCCAACAAAAATCAAAGACAACACTATTATGTTGAATCATATGAAATCTCCAATATTTGACTATTTTTGTCTTATGTACATGTTTATTTAATATGTTTGAACCGGATTTAGGTTTGAAGCAGAATTCCTCAATATCTGTACATCCCAGCTAATGGAGGCCTAGTAATATAATGAAAGATCTCACAAGAGCATTCACATTTTCATGACTATTTAATATTAAGATACCATTTTTCCCTCTGAAAATTTGAAAAGCATATTCTATAATACATCCTGATTTCCAGATATAACACTGTTCTTTTAATCACTATAAAAATGTAGTTTATTGAAGTTCTAATGATTGTCATGTTATTCTCTTGTAGAAGATGTTCTGATGTTCAACAATTGGTTTTATAGATACATACTTTATTGGATTTCATTTTATGCTATAATTAAGTTCAATTTTATTTATAAGAAGAGATGATATTGACAGTGATAGTATTTTACATTTCAATAAATACATTTTATTTTCAATAAAATCAAATTACATTATATAATATTTATAGCATGTAAAATAACATAATAAATAATATTTTACATTGATTATTTCTTTATAATTTAAGACACTCTATAGGGTTGTAAACAAAACTATCCATGAACAGTTTTTTTGGTTCTTAATAAAATTTCTTCTTTTGAGGGGTTTTCATTCATGATTCATGAATAATACTAAATCTGAAATTACTTAACAATTTCAGTACATTAAGGACTCACAAACCACAAATTATGTTATATTCTAAGTGTTGAATCTGCTACTAGTCAGTGTCATATTCATGAACTGAAATCTTTGAGAGTGATCAGACCCTAATTGCTTGTACCTCAATTCCTCTTTCATGCTCTTTGGTATACAGATTGTCTGGCTAATTTCTACAGTTGAGTTCTGACTGTGAAGTGGCATTGAAGTTCAGCAGGAACCATTTCCTGTATACATCCATGGCTAACTGGGCAATTGGTAAGAACACTCAGCTAATGAATCTAAGGTCATGAGTTCACTACTGGGTGCAATTATTTGCTTTGTTGTATTCAAGGGTTATGCATCACACCCTTCATCACGAATAACTTTCTTGTACATGTATGTTACTTGTCACAAGAGAGATCCATGTGCTGGAGTTGGAAGGATCAAAGCAAATCTCTGTACAAGGGTGGGAAAATCACTCACCATCTTCCTCACCCAGGAAGGCTGAGTCACCATCTTCTTCACCCAAGATTCCTGCTATTGTGTGCTCTATGTTCACATGTTCTCCACACTCTCCTCCATCCCCCACAGCAAGGTAGTAGTGAGATTTTTCCTTTGGGGAAGAGACCCTCTTACTAATTATGTTCTGCCATCCCACTATACCCACAGTTAGGAAGGAAAGAATCTAACAGTCAGAATCAACTCTCCCAAATCTTGTTCTTCCAGCCTTTCTATACTAAAGCCTTAGTATAGAAAGTTTTATTTAAGATCATTCTGAACACAAAATATCTCAAATCAAGAGTCAAAAACTCCACATGCCCAGAAATTTCTCATACAAAATGAAAGGAATTGTAAGAGTCAAAAAAGAAATGTTCCTTTCAAGTTATTCATAAAATAATTTAATAAAGCTATGCTTGTTTTCAACATTTATTCCCAGTCTCTAAGATAAAATCTCAGGATATATATATAGAGAGAGTATATATATACTTAGAATATATATGTTTAGAACTCAGAAATATTTACTTTTTAAAAAGTAAACAGAGAACCAACAACATGAAGGAAGATATTTTCTAGAGTTTAGAACTAATATCTACTCCATTGGATTTCATTTTCTAATATACTAAACCTTTGCCTATAAGTATATCCATTTTTCAGGTGTTAATTAAATTTTAAAAAGCAGTCACTGCTAGAATGGAAGCCTCCAAATGTAAAACATTATACAAGCTGCAAACCTAATAATAATATATAAATGAGGCAGAGAATATTTACAAATAAAATTTCCAAGGTCTAAAAGTAAGAATAGTAAGATAATATCAACCAGGCATATCGACCCCTCAAATTCTATGTAAATGTCAATGAAATTGTGATAGTAAAATGTATAAGGATTTCTTATACACCCACTCCAAAAATGCAAACAGGGCTGAGTTTACATCAATTAAAGAACTTTTGTAAAATAAAAAAGAGGAAAACTAGAAAAATAGACAAGTAGAGCAATACTACTAGTAATGCAAATTACTATACATTTACTAAATGGAAATTAAAATAGCAATACGGTACCTTCAGTAATAAGTTATATACTCAGTGATATTTAATGTGCAGGCACCTCTACCACATGAGTCTACAGTTGTATACCTGAGTATGTACACCATCCAGAGAAACTCTTGCTTAGGTTCATAATAGGGTATGTAATACAAGGATGCTTACTTCAGTATTGTGTGTGTGTGTGTGTGAATTGGAAGCACACACATATCTAAAGGTCCATCAGTAGGGAGATGGGTAAGTAAAGTATGGATAGTCATAAGCAATAAACTAGAAGCACACAGAGGAAGAGGAAATCTTAAAACTTATTGCTGAGTGAAAAAAGTAAAACAGGAAGACAAAACCCTGGGCTCCTGGACAGCTCAGCTGGTTAAACCTCTGACTTAGGCTCATTCCACGATACTGCAGTTTTTGAGTTCGAGCCCCACACTGGGCTCTGTAGTGACAGATCAGAGCCTGGAGCCTGCTTGAGATTCTGTCTCCCTTTCTCTCTGCCCCTCCCATGCTCTGTCTCTGTCTCTGTCTCTGTCTCTCTCTCTCTCTGTCTCAAAAATAAATATTAAAAATTTTTTTGAAAAGACAAAACTCAGAAAAGTAAAAAGCAAGGACAAGAGTATAATAGGTATTAAATAAAAGTAAAAATACCAACATACACCTAGAGATCTTTCTAAATATTCTTACATATCTTGTAAATTTACTTTTAATGAGAGTATATACCTAGTGGGAAGAGGAAAAGGGGAAAAAATAGGGACGATGGAGAAAAGCTAAAAACAAAATAAAACAGTGACATATATTAAAGAAATGGGATATGATGAGGTGCCATGAGCTGAGGGATTTAATCTGTTTCTTTGCATCCGAGCTTATACAATAAAAAAAAAAAAAAATGGAGGAGGAAAGAAGCAGATAAAAGACAGGAGGAGTGGCTCAAGCGAACATGTTCATTTTAACCTTCCTGAATTACTAAGGTTGTAATTTTAGGTAAGTTTTCAACTCAAAGCAAAAGTGAAGTCCATGCTCTCAGAGCATGCCCAACACGAGTGCATTTGGAGAGGACAGGAGTGGTCATTTTCCCTTATGTTTTCTGCCTCGACGCTGCTGGCTCTCATTCATCAAACACTCCTACATTCTGGCAATGATCACCTCAGATTTTATTAATTCGAGAGTTGTTTTTCTAATAAGGCTATTTGTGTGATGACATGCCCATATCGCTTTGAATAGATTTGGTGAAGTATTAGAATCTGAAGAGTACACTGGGTATATTGTGTTTGATTAGAAAAAGTGCCACTGATTGCCCTACAGCTAAACTCTTTATTAATTTGTACCATTCAATTTCTAGTTTGAAATTCATAGGCATTTAGAAAATTAATCCTTTGCAGAGAAGGGATCACTCAGGTGGTGAACTTAGTCGAAGGAAGGCCTTTTGGGTATTTAGTTTGGACACATTATCCCCAGAAGACCTGAATAAAGGGCTTTCTGAACGATTTGCTGCAAAAATCCTTTCGGTAAGGCAAGTTCAGACGTTGACTTCATCAGCTTATGAAGGGTGAATACATCTTGCATTTACATAGTGTTTTGCATTTTAGTTTTAAAGTGCATTACATGGTACACTTGACTTAAGTGGGCAGAAGTAAACAATATCAGGGGCTGGGGCGAAGCCACTCATGGTACTAACCACACCACAAACATGCGCGCGCATGCACACACACACACGCGCCACCCACTCTTCCTCAGCAGTAGAAAGTAGTGCTGACAGGAAAATTATTCATCAAGAAGCCAACTGTGATATCATAAGCCATGTGGTTATAGGCAAATTTTCTGCTAGCAAGCTATGTAAAAACTTCAACTTGAATTACATTCTTGGTGATTTTGGTTTGATTTCCCAAGGAGTTTCATGTCAAAGTGCAGAATTGAGTTTGGAGCATAAGTACATGAAATAAAAACCTGGTTTCCATTCAAAAGGGAGTGGGATGACTAAACTCATATTAAATAACAGTATTTAACAATTCTATATTTTTTCACACAACTCATAAGACTGAAAATAAATTCACAGAAAAATTGTAAAATCAGTGTAAATCTGTCTAGAACTATTATTCAAAGGGTGATTATCTCTAAAATTTTTTGAGAGTATGAACAGGTAACACTTTGGAATTCATTTTTAACTAGTTTAATGTGGTTGTATACTACATACATTTATGTATATACATACACACTCATTTTTCAGAATACACCACAATGACAGAGATGCATATACTCCATATGTACCCATGTGTAAAGTATATACATGCATATATAGACATACCAGGATAGCTCCCTATAGAATAAATGTAGGTGAAACTTGAATTTAACAAACACGATGTATCTTCAACTTTTCAAACATTCTATCTTCTGTTGTCTAAAGAAAAACTGTCAGGTACATTTTTCCAGTAAAGTTTTATTATATTAGCAATGTCCCTGTTCTTAGGAAAGTTACTGGATGACATTTTATAATGGCTCTTTTCAAGTCCATGGTTTTTCCTCTCTCTGTCAATATATTCTAATACTGCACCTAGAGCGAATCGTGAAGAAGCTGACTTGGTGGCTAATGATGACGGTACTCATGAAGACGCTGTTGGCAATTCAAAACCCTCTTCGGTGCTGAGGAGAATGACCGAGGATGTTGATTTCTTTTGTGTTGCTGTTGTTTTCAGAAAAATAATTGGATCTTAAAATAACAACAAAACTAAAAACTAAAAATAAAATAAAGATATGACAACACCTAATAAGAACCCACACTGGAGGCTGGGTAAGTATAAACTAGTAATTTGAACAAAGTTAAGCAATTGACATGACTTGGGATATATAACATTCAAGGTGTGTCTGTGTGGATTTCGACTATTTACTCACTAGTAATAGTTTCTGGACTGCCATAACCTCCAAGCCTTTAGCCGAATTGTATCTGTTAATATCTCTGTACAGGACAGGGTCCAGATTCCTTCCTGTTAACGAGGTAATAGCCAAATACAACAAACTTACCTCCTGCCAATCTTCATGTCTTACACTTGATTTTGTGATACTTTCTTAATCTTTAAACAGTATTAGTTTAAAATAAATGAATACAGTCGACTACTACTCATTTTATTATATGAGCTATGATTTTCATAAATAGGCATCCTGCGAAAGGGTCCGTTTTAGAACTAGGTGAGATACAGACAGTGGCATACTCAGGCCCCAGTGCCGTAGCCCATCTGTGTCCAATTCTGAACAAATATTCTCGGCCTTTCAGTTATAGCCTCTGCACTATGCTGGCAGGTTTGTAAACATCTTTAAAATAACGAAGTAGGTGAGAGGGGTGGGAACGGTGATATAGTAGCAACCAGATTGACAGGCCTACCACCTTGTTAGCGTTTATTCCTGATTTTTAAAAAATGTCCATATTAATTTTCATCGCACGTATAGAAGAACAAAAAGAGTGATTTAAATGTCTATTAGCACCTATTATCTGGGACTACATTAAGGAGGTGCTGGTCAGCTTGGCTTCATTTGTCCTCCAGACGCTGCCAAGATGTGAGGCCAGGCCAATTGGGGTTAAAGCAGGCAGGGAACTGGTACAGCTGGGGATCATTAGGAGTGATCAAGGCCAGCCAGAAGCAAACGGCCGCAGAAAACCAGGCTGAGCGCTCTTCCAGGCAGAGGGGGAGAGTCATGTGCACTCAGGAAACAGCCTAACTCCATCCAGCAAAGTTGGTTGATTTAATTAGATTTTGTTGAAAATTCTGGCTTGGTCAGCTTTGATGCAAAATATGCAGGGGAAACTATCATTCATTTTCAAAAGGTGCATTTAAGAAATGTTAAAAATCTTTGTCATGGTTGAAAAACTGCAGTGAAGCACACAAATAGCTCCTTGCTGATCAATTATCATCATCTTTCCTTGACCAATTAATACATAGATTGTGGATTTTATTGTGAGCTTGTTCATCTATGCACGTTTGATTTATTGACTTTCCTCCTGTCTCTGTCTCACATTTCCAGACCCTCATAGTACTTTCTGGATGACTTTCTGAATAAATTATTTGGACTCAAATCCTTGTCTTACAGTCTATTTGATAAAACTAAATCAAGATGTACAAACCCCAGTAGGGTTTGATCCTTACCTCACAGGGATGTTTTGAGGATCACATCTGGTAACACAGGCAAAAACAGTTTTTAATAGTGAAGTAATACAAGCGGAAATTATTCAAAGACCCCCAAATTTATCTCTGTACCCATCATGATTTGCAGAATTATAAACTAGAGGAAGAATTTAATAAACGTCTGTGGAAAAATGCTAGAACTCTGATGCTTACTTGGCTATGTAAAATATTTTAGAACCAAAAGCCAGGTTTACTGTTCTCATAGGTACACATGGGTGATGCTGCTACATAATTCTCCCTTCCTCTGTGCTTCTATGAGAGAAAGGGTGTGACATGAAACTAGAGGAGGGGAGGCAATGGAGGGTGCAGATAGTATCAGCTAAAACTAGGTCTTTGCCTATACTAACCTTTGCCTACAAAAACAGAGCTCTGAGGAAGACAAGCAAACAGATAAAATTCTGAGTCCCTAGTGACCAAATTATTTTCCAAGCCTAGGTTAAAACAGGTAGAACAATGAAGGAGAAGAAGGATTCAGTTCATTCCCAGTATTTTCAGTGTGTGTGTGTGTGTGTTGTGTGTGTGTGTGTGTGTGTGTGTGTTTTATGACTCTGGAAGTTTCATCTTCTCTAGAATTTGCCTGTTTAAGCATAGCTTACACCAGTGATTCTCAAAGTGTAGTCATCAGCCATAAGTGTTAACACTATCTGAGGGCTGTTAGAAGTGGAAATTACTTTTTTTTAAAAAAATCAATATTTATATATATTGCAAATTGATCGCCACAAGAGATCCAGTTAATATCTCCCTATACAGAGTTACCCATTTTTTTCTTGTGATGAGAACTTTCAAGATTCACTCTTCTAGCTACTTTCAAATATGTAATACAGTATTGTTAACTATAGTCACCATGCTCTACATCGCATCCCCATGACTTATTCATTTGAAAATTGGAAATTTGTACCTTTTAATCCCCATCACCCATTTCATGGACTCCCAATGCACTGCTTCACACAGCCAATGATCTGTTCTGTATATCCATGAGCTTGTTTTGTTTTGTTTTTTAGATTTCACATATAAGTGAGATCATATGATATTTATGTTTTTCTGCATCACTTATTCACTTGGAATAATATCCTCAAGGTCCATCCATGTTGTTATAATAAGCAAGATTTCATTCTTTTTTATGGCTGATTAATATTCTCTATATATGTATATGTATATATAACATCTTTAACTATTTTGTGTGTGTGTGTGTAACATCTTCTTTAACCATTTAGCCATCAATGGACATTTAGGTTGTTTTCATGTCTTGGATATTTTAAAAGATACTGCAGAGAACATGGGGGGTTCAAATTAGTGTTTTAACTTTCCTTGGATAGATACACATGAGAGGGATGATAGAACATATGGTAGCTATGTTTTACATTTTTTTGAGAAACCTCCATACTGTTTTCCACAGTAGCTGCACCAATTTACATTCCCACCAACAGTGCATAAGTGTTCCCTTTTCTCCACATCTTTGCCAACGCTTGTTATTCCTTGTCTTTTTATACCAGCCACTCTACGATGAGGTGATATCTTGTTGTAGTTTTGACTTTCGTTTCCCTGATACTAGTAATGGTGAGCACCTTTTCATTAATCTGTTGGCTCTTTGTCTTCTTTGGAAAGATATTTATTCGGATTCCCTGTCCATTAAAAAAAAAACAGATTGTGTTGTTTGCTACTGAGTTGTATGAGTTTTTTATATATTTAAATATTTGACCCCTTATCAGATATGTGGTTTGCAAATATTTTCTCCCATTCAGTTGGCTGCCTTTTCATTTTGTTGATTATGTCCTTTAGCCATGAAAATGAAAATTTCTTAAGTCTCATCACACATCTACTGAATCAGAAGCTTTGCACTCAGAGCTCAGTAATGTGTATTTTAACAAACTTTCCAGGTGATTCTGACATTTAAAGGTTTGGAACCTCTGGCCCACAGTGATCTCTTTAGATAAACAAAGAATGCCTTTGGTTTAAAGTAAAAGTTCTAGAAATAATCTAGCCTTTAAATTTCTGTTATACCAAAGCATGCCTATTTCCCTTTTTAGAGCATTTAAAATTGAGGATCTGAGATACATTGTCCAAGCTTCTGAGTGCCAGAGCAATAGGAGGAAGAGCTCAGGATTTCTAGGGATAGAACATTGGAAACCACCAGGTTTTGCATAACCCAGTGAGAGTAAGGAAGAGCAGAAGCCTATACACATCTCCCAAGGAGGGCAAGGCTAAGTTAGTGATGGTAGAAGATGTGGGTCTCCCAAATGACTTCTGCGGTGTTGTCTGGAAGGAGAGGGACAGGTCTTGATGAAGCACAGCTTCCTTCCCAAGCCCAATTCAATGATACTCAAATGTATCATTTCCTTGGGAAAGAATATCACTTATATTATTCCTGATATTGGTTATATTGCTTAGTAAAAGTCCTCAGGTGACCTCTGTGAATGGTGACTTCCAACAATCTTAATAAATACTGGCTCTTAGGGGCACCTGGGTGGCTTAGTCGGTTAAGCATCCGACTTTCGCTTAGGTCATGATCTCGCGGTTCGTGGGTTCGAGCCCCACGTCGGGCTCTGTGCTGACTGCCAACTCAGAGCCTGGAGACTGTTTCAGTCTGTGACTCCCTCTCTCTCTGACCCTCCCCTGCTCACGCTGTCTCTCTCTCTCATAGAAATAAATAAAAATATTTTAAAAAAATAAATACTGGCTCTTAGATAAATAGCAATCTCTATTTTATTTGGAAAGTACATGCAAAGTGGATATAATGGCAGTTTATGTGTATTTACTAATGTGCTTGGTAATGTGTTTAAACTCAGTATTTCCATGGCCAACTTGAAGTTTGTACCTTGGGGCATTGAACTTGAGACCGCATTACATTTGGGATCCTCACATTAAGCTAAATGTAGGAAATTAAAGATAATATAAAGGAAAGAAGTAGAAATAACCATAAGATTTCAAAGCGGGTTAATAGAGGAAAAATAAGGAAATTCAGATTAAATAATTTAGAGAAGGAAAGACTGAAAGGCAGCCTACCACTTTCCCTTAAGTTTATGAAAAACGGTTGCTAGTAGTTTATCCCCTTCAATGGCAAAAGTGAAAGGGATAAGCTTAAATTTCAGACGGTAAGACATGGGTTAACTAGAACAACCTTCTTGGAATTAGGATTAACACCAAAATGCCTCATCATGAATGGAATTGGACTTCTTCAGTGGAAAGTTGGGAAGTGACTTGAAGAGAAGGAAGCCAGAGCCTTATCATCCCTGATCTAGGTGTGGGGAACATTCCTGTGGATTCCTACTCTTCGAAATGTGGCAAGGTGTCATAAGAAGGGACCAGTTCTATTCACAAATGGTTCAACTCCAGTTATTCATGAATGCTGAAAGGGTATTTACAGTCTATAATTTAGGAAGACTTAGAATCAATGACCTACAGTTAGCCAAATCTTCATTTTTTAAAAAATTTAACCATTATAACTCACTCCATTTCCAAATATTGATGTTAGTATATTCTCTCTTTGAGAAATTTTGCATTTTAAAAGCAAACAATTGAATTTTGTAAAACTGTCAGTGAGATCTAAGGAGACTGATTAGGGCCCAATTATCTCTTTTATCAAAAGAAGCACTCTTCTTATGATGGAAAGGTTGAGAATACTCATGTCTGAGAAGAAGATCTACGGATGCCCCCTGGCATTTAAATCCATAGAACTTTTAAACTCAATAGAAAATTTGAAATATTGTGCTTGTACTTCAACTGTTTTTTATATAATAAAGGAGTTAGGGGTTTAATACATTGATAACAAATATGTCTCAACAAGAAAAATGTTTGTCATTTATTGTGTTTTAACAGGAAAAAATTAACGTTTGATTTCTTTAGCAATTGCAGGGAATCTGACATATTGTATTATGTATGCAGGAGGGTGGCTAGGTATGTGTTTATATATGTGTATTTATGAATACACATTGCATACTTTTGTTTCAGATATCTAAATGATTATTTAAAAAAGAATCTCGTGGGGCACTTGGGTGGCTCAGTCAGCTAAGCATTCAACTTCTGCTTAGGTCATAATCTCACAGCTTGTTTGTTGGAGCCCTACATCGGGCTCTGTACTGACAGCTTCAGATTCTGTGTCTCCCTCACTCCCTGACCCTCCTCTCTCTCTCTCTCTCTCTCTCTCTCTCTCTCAAAAATAAACAAACATTAAAAAAAAGAACCTCATAAGAAGAGGAATTCCAGGACATGATTGGTGTAGAGGAAATCTTAAGATCTGATAAATGATGGAACACTGGAGAAGTCTTTGTTCAAGGTTACTGTCTTAAACCCTCAATTTTTAAGTAGAAAACAGTCTTGTGTTATGTGACTAATTGGAAAAGTAACAAACCTAAACTACAGTGCACCACCCTTAAAAATAATTGGATTTCAAATTGGTATATAAACTTGTATTCTTCAGTTTTAAGAGTTAACATAGAAGTATTGCATGTCAGTTTAGATAGTAATGCTCTGAATGTGTTCACAATTATCATTGCATTATTTTACTAATCTTTGCACATCTGTTAAATAACATTTACAACACAACTATATAAATCCATTAAATAGATAAATGTTTTGATTATCTTTTATTGTTTATTTTTTATCTTCAGGGATTCATTACATTGACTATACCTTTCAAAACATAATCTACAGCTTAATTAAGCCTTGCAGTTATAAATTTTGAGCCAAAATATTAAGAGAGAAGTTATTGCTTTTGGGGGTACAATATTACTAATGAATGTTTTGCTCTGCGACATCACTGCTGGTATAAAATTCTAAGTCTATCCAAAAGAAACTGTCCTTGATTTCACTATTCAGAGATCATGAGTCAACTTTTTATGTACTATAAGCATCTTAGGAACAAAATCCAAACCTATTGATGGCTGAGTAAATTTCACAGCTTGTAGAAAAGACACATATCATTGTAATGTGTGAAATTTTAATCAAAAATGTTATGAAGGAGAAAGGTAAACTGACTGCTATAATTAATGTGTTCTGACACAGAGATTTAGCTGGCACATTTGTGGACCGTGCTGTGCTCTGTTAACTGTTCCATTGCTTAAGGACTGTCTGAGTTAGGGGTTCCTGTGTTACGGTTCCACCACCTGACACATTTTCCGAGAGCGTCAGCTTTGTCATGATTTGAAATTTAACGTCATTTCTTCCTCAGCTTTCCTATTAATATTTAGGTGGGTGTCGCGGGTATCTGGTAATGGGGTATATGATCTTCCTTTTAAATGCAGCTTTGCTTACAATTAAACTATAGAAACATTGCTTTTAAAATAAATCGCAATCGCCTTGTGTTTTGTTTCCCGGCTATTTAAATATTATCCTATGTCTTAAAAGTGAGAGAACTGAGTAAAACTAATTCAGGTGACGAAGAAATTAGGAACCTCACCCTCACGTAACACACCCGAGTATTTTCATATCTTGCCAGAGACCATTCACAATTAAGTAAAAGTTGCGTGATCTCTCAAAGTAAAGAAAATATTTCTCCAGTAGGAGAAATGATTTTCAAAAGAATACTTGCTATATATTTACAATTTGGAAGTAGCACCAGACTCACAAACTGTCTGTAAAATGGTGCTAAAATATCCGCTCATGCCAGACACTGGGTAAGAGAGCAGGTTTCATGCCAGACGCTAGGTTAGATGGTGGCTCCATATTTCAGCAAGATTCTTCTGAAAATTATAGATTGGGCTCCTGGCTCTGCTGTGTCAATCTACTCGCAGAGATCTACTACAGACTCTCTCGGTGCATTGCCAGTGTGGTTGTGCAGTAGACAAAAGACATACCTGAAAGGGGAAGACAGATACGCCACTTAAATTAAATAGGAAATGAATTGGCCAGCAAGCTGGCATGTCTGCTCAGACAAATCATGGACAACATGTCTCTCAACAACAAAACTTATTTGTTTTCTCTTGCCAACAGATTCATCACTGCCCAGGCAAAACAGGCAAAATACATTAGTGTCATGGTAAACTGATAAAGAGAAGTGCCTCAATCTAGCATCCTCAATGGTGAAAGTCTTAGGGCAGTATTGATCTGTGTTATATAAATCTTGTTTTCTGTCTGCAGAAGTGAATCAGGAATGACCCGTAAGGTTAACAAACATTGTAATGTCTTTCAGCTGGGGCAGAAGCCTGTGAGTTCCACACATTGTATTTGGTCAAGTTCCATCTTGTCATTTTACCTCCAAGAAGCTTAACTAATTGCTGGCAATCATAAGAATGTTTGACGGAAGGAGAGAATTCCTACGATTTTTACCCTCTCTCCCAGCCCCCCTCTCTCTCTTTTTTTTACCCTTAAGTCTTAACAAGCAGTCAAAGCCAAGTAGCGGAAAACAATCAACACTGAATTAGTCAGCAGGAGTCTTCACTTACTTGAAAGTTTATGTAATTGGCATGTCATGTTCCTACATTGCCAAGCACAGACCTGATTAAGCTGATGCACTTTGTTTCAGTAAAGTTTCACAAAGAAAGCTTCTCCTCCTTTTGAGTTACATGTCAGGGTATGTACTTACCATGATTTTCTTCCCTTCATAGGGAACCAAAGGCTAAAAGTGTCCTCTGTGAGCTGATGAAATAAAAATTGTCACCAAAGACCTGACAAAAGCTGTGTTTGGGGAAAAGGGAAGACAATACTGGTGGTAAAAGATAATCATCGATACAAGGTAAATATATGAGCAAAAGTACAATTACCCATGATAGCCTGCTTTATTTTATTAACAGAGCACTCTTAAAGAAATGGCAAATTCAGTCTGATTTTGTAAGGGGAGGTTTACTTCACCATATACACTTTTTCCACATGGGGTGTCTTATGCTTTTACTTATGAAAAATGGTTCCTGTAGCCTTAACAAATTTTTCACAACGAAAGCTGTCTTTAAGGACTAATCAGCCACCTGAATTTTGTCTGCTAACTTTTTTACAGTGCTGTATTAGGCTGTGTATGCTGGATTTTGCCCTTATTTGGAAAGTCAGCCTTTATGGCGAAAAAACATATGCCTAGCGTTAAAAGAGACTCTATAAAGCTTATGATATTTTATTTGTATTTGCTCACACTAGTGTCCCCTTGTCATAACCCTAAATCAAATGGTAGATTTGAACTTGGCTTAGATTATTAAAGCTACAAGACAGCAGTTACTGAGGGAGCTGTCCACGCATCTATTACGTCATAGTTGACAGTATAAAGGCAAGATTCAGGGAACTAATGGAGTTTCTTTTTCTTCTCCCCTTTTGTCATAGAAAGGTCAAGCTAGTTTTCAACATTTTTATGTATGTCATTCTCAATATAGCAACAGAATCTCTTATGGAAAACAATGTAAGTAAATGTCTCCACGATGCTACTAGTCACCTGATCAAAAGCCAATGTTGAAAAACACTTCTAATGACTGTCTCTTATGCATCAGTGCACCTACTAATGAGCTGCCAGAAAAGGCTTTGTAAAGCTTTGCTAAGATAGAGCAGGAATGTGAGAAGCCTGAGATATAACTTCCCTGCTGTGATCCCTGCCTTTCTACTAACAGGGAGCCTAGACTTGGAGCTGCTAATGAGCATGCTGGAGAGAGTGTCCAAACCAATGCAGGCTGGAGACAATTCACCTGGCTGCCTTCAGATCCAGGGTATGATGCATGACAGTAAGACACTCGGTACTAGCTTTTCTTTAAATAATTTAGATATTTATTGATTTTCCCTCTCTACCCCCATATTTTTATTTAGTCCCTGCATTTTACTCTTTCAGTGATTTCTAGCACCATCAGAGAAAAAGGAATAAGAATTATTCTTTCTATTGCCTTCCTCCCCCACCCACGTATGTACAGGAAATTAATGTCATCATGTCATATAATGGCAATATGGAATACCTAATTAATTTTTCTCCAGGAAAGAGAAATATGTGCTTTTCAGAGGTGATGTTTATGAAATGAGGCAGTTGAAACGAACAGCTTTTTAAAAACCAAAATGTGGCTTATTTGAATTAAAGGGATTCAAAATATGGCATGTGTTTTGACACTTAAAACAATATATAGCATAAGTTAAAGACTTTTCTCCCTCTAGCAATGCCTATTCAACATCTTTATCCATAGCAAAACCCAGCAAGATCTTTATAAAGAACGCTTACTTAACTTGGCTTGTAGAAATTCCTGGCCCATAAATGAAAGAGTTAACTGCAGGATACCTTTCAAGTTCAATGCTAAGCTGTTCACATTACAGGTTTTGATGCCATGCTTGCTTTGAGTTGTCCTAGAGGCTATTTTACTAGTTAATTTTTTTTTTTTTAGTCAAACAAAATTACAGAATACACACTGTGTAATTTCACCAATTTGCAATGCCACAGTTATCCCGGAAAGAGAATCAACATCCCTGTCCATTAATTACAATCCTGACTATCTTCTAGCATCCCAGGAGGCAGCCCACGCAGTTCAGATGGGCTAGTGCTATCTGTCCCTTCCAGTTGCCAATGTTCCTATTTTCCACAGCTCACCCTTGCTTTCTCTCAGGTTGATAGAACATGCCACAGGAAATCGCAGGCTCCGTGGCAACTGGAGAGATAAGAACGTCGTGTGTCTCGGCGGCCCCTTTTATCCAAGCATCTCCAAAGAGCTTTATAGAAATCTATTTTTTTAATCCTCTGGATACCCCCATGAGATAGGTATTAGCCCAACTTCACCACTAACACAGCTCAAATCACGGGAGCATCTACCTACGTACCAGCCCCTGAACCCTTCTTGCTATTCGATATGGTGCAAGAAGAGAGCTTGAATTCTGAACCCGATTCTGACAACTTGGGGAGCGAGTTGGAGGACACGTTTCCTGTCAGGGAAGTTCTGAATTCTCAAAAACGCGGGCTGGACATAAATACTTCTTTATACAAAAGAGTAAAGAAAAACAGAAATACAAATAACATAAGAAATATTTGAGGTAACAGGTCGTATTTGAAACTTTGTCCCCAACAAATCCTTATCCTCTCAAACTTGGTACTCCAAAGTACCCTTTTTTATTTCTTTATTTGATAAACACCTTGCCAAAAGAGTAAAAGTGAAAGTTGGAGTTAACCAGTTTAGGTTTTTGAGTAAATCTCAACTCCGTAGAGAGCTACCAAACATGTAAAAATTAACTTCTTGCTCTCAGGAAACTTAACATAGAAGGGGAAAGAGAAATATACAGTTAAGCTCATCAACATAAATGATATGCTTATCATGAATATAACCTGTTACTATTAAAAATTATCTTTTGAGAATTTCACTATCCATAGTGATACAATATAGGAAAGTGTCTCTTTTATCATGCCGTTTGTGGAATTCTGTCCTTGTATATCCACACCTAATAGAAAAATAAATTCTTAATTAATATATTTTCTTATTAAGAATGAACTCTAAATACTATGGAATGTTCTGGATCTGGATCTCTTGCTGAGATACCCAGGAGCACGGTGGGTATACTATTGTCATTGTCCTTAGGAGCTCTATATTTCATATGTAAAATGTTGTTTTAGTATCAAATTTTTTTAATTGTCAGCCGCTTGTCAAAATATATACAAATTTTAAATATATAATTTTCTTTAAATTTTCTCTTATTTTAGATCAATATGGTTTAAGATAGTCTTTGCCACTCGGTGACCAAATATTTCAGAACCTAAATAAATGTCTAACAAATGAATTATCAAACCGAAACTATAAGAAAACCTCCCTTCATCTCTATTTTCCTCAGAATGTGAGCTTGTGGAGAAATGCAAGTAAAGCACAATGTTATCTCGGCATATCAATAGATAAGCCTTATTCTTCTCTAAGCAAGGGAATTTCCTGACTGTAAGTTAGGGCCTTGGAAAGAGTAGTTCACTTTTGAGCCACTAGGGTCCCATTATATTTATCTCTCATATTGACTGGTGCCTTACACTCAGTTTAAATTTTTATTTTTCTCACTTCTATCAGTAAAACACTTGGCCAAGCGTCCTTAATATATTTTTTTATTTATAGGTAAATTATATATCTATCTACTCTATTCAGAAAATATTTTAAGGCACACATGAAGAGGATATTAGGGATGAGAGAAAATAAAATAAAATATATATTAATGTCTTATTTATTAACAGGGAAAAACATATTTTGCTTCTAGTAATGATATTGATTATAATATTTTAGTGAATTGTACACAACTGGATGTGATTCTCTATTTTTGGAAATCGTGTTTATAGTCTTAGTGGTACAGCAGTTTCCAAAGACTGGCTGTAGATTCAGTTTATTTTGATACTTGGTTTTAATTGTTACTATAGCTGGAAATAATATCTAACAAAGTTATTATACAAGAAATGCTTTTATGAAATTATTATACTGATATTCAAATTCCATCCCAAAATACGCAAATATTTTTATTTAAATGTTGATGATAAATTTCCATTTCTCTGCAAAAGACAATTACTTTTGCATTTAGTTAGATAGAGTAGGCTTTTAATATATATATTTTTAAAGTTTATGTATTTATTTTGGGAGAGAGAGAGAGAGAGAGCAAGTCAAGAAAGGGCAGGGACAGGGGCGCCGGGGTGGCTTAGTCGGCTGAGCGTCCGGCTTTCGCTTAGGTCATGATCTCACGGTTCATGGGTTCGAGCCCCGTGTCGGGCTCTGTGCTGACTGCCGGCTCAGAGCCTGGAGCCTGTTTCAGTCTGTGACTCCCTCTCTCTCTGATCCTCCCCTGCTCACGCTTCTCTCTCTCTCTCCTAGAAATAAATAAAAAAAAAACATTAAAAATTAAAAAAAAAAAAAAAAGAAAAGAAAAGAAAGAAAGGGCAGGAACAGGGAGAGAGAATCCCAGGCAGGCTCTGTATTGTCAGCACAGAGCCTGATGCAGGGCTTGAACTCACAAACCATGAGATCATGAGATCGTGACCCGAGCCTAAGTCAGATACTTAACTGACTGAGCCACTCAGGCACCCACACTTTAATATTTTTAATGAATAGCTTCAACATTGCCAAAATTCTTTAGGAGATTACAAAACATGTTAGAAAATTTTCTTACTAAGATTTTTTTCTTTTTAAGTGAAAAAAGATGTATTTTATAGAGGACATATCACTTTAGCCACAAAATCCCAAAATGACATATCATCTCCATACACTTATTTTCAAAATTTATTTTCTGCATGTTTTTTTTTCCAAAATAAAGGTTTATTTGTTAACATAAAGCATCTTTATTTTAAAAGATATAATGATGAGCACCTGGCTAGTTTAATTGCTTAAGTGTCCAACTTTTGATTTTGGCTCAGATCATGATCTCACCGTTCATGAGATGGAGCCCCAATCGTTGCATCAGGCTCTGCACTGGCAGCTCAGAGCCTGCTTGGGATTCTCTTTCACCCTTTCTCTCTTCCCCTTCTACAACCGCACTCTCTCTCAAAATAAATAAATGAACATTAAAAACAAAAAAAGAGATATAATGAGTGTTTTTATCCTTTTGGGGGAAAAAAAAAGCCAGCTAATTACCACATCACTGGAGCCACTTGTCATCATCAATGAATTTGGAAAACTTATCTCTTTATAAGATAAAAATACATAGTACATTTTTTTTCTAGGAACTTTTTCATAAGAAAACCAGTGAATATTTTCATGGCATTCTTCATGTAATTCGAAATTACTATAAAGATTTTTATAGTATAATTTTTATTATACTATATATAATAAAGTATATAATAAAATATATACTGTATATATAAAATAAAATATATATATTATACTATATATATAAAATCCATATAATTTTTAAATGGATTGCTTATATATAAATCCCATTTTTTAAAAAAAATCTTATAGTTATGAATGGTGTGACTTGTTACAATATGCTGAAGGCAAACAGTGATGTACGACCACCTCTTTCAACCAAGTTGTGGAAACTCATTCTTTCCCTAGGATGGAATGCATAGCAATGAGCCTCTCTCTTTGGACTAGTGCTGATCTCTAAAAAAGCATAATTTCTTCTTGTTTATTAGATGAAAATAAATTTCATTACAGGACCTGATATTTCTCTATTTCCTAATAGAATGACTTGTTCACTTTGGAGGCCACCATTCTGGGCAGCCACAGGGTGGGGTGAGGATGATTAGGAAGACAGGTGTCTGAATAGAATTTTAGATGAGGCTAAAGCAATCATTTCAAACATAAAAATAATGCTGAATAATTGAACATGATTGCAAGCAGTAGGAGAATTCAGTACATTGGCTTGTCAAAAAATTAGTATATAGAAGTCAGTAGATTTCTCACATACTGAGGATATATTGGACTAGAAAATAATGATTAAGTTGTCTTTTTTCATATTTACACCAAGACATAATACTGAGAAAAAAAAACCTAAAAAGAATTGCTCAAGACCCATATGTATAAAATTGTAACATGTTCTGAGGGATGTACAAAGAAAACTGGAAAAGAGGAAAGAGTTACTTCATTCCTGCATAACACTACAGATACCTGTGGATTTTCACACAATGGTTGCCTCTGGAAGAAGCAATTCAGAGATGGTAGAGTTTTAAGCTTTCTAATTATTATCTATGTACAACTATTGTTTTAAAATAAATATTAGAACAGCTTATTTTTGTGATATGCTTACACTGCATGGCAGGTAGAAATAGAAGTACTTCACTCAAATTAACTACTCAAATTAATTTTACTCAAATTTAAACCTCATTACACCCCTTCAATCAACTATTATTATTCTTATTTTGTAGATTAGGAAACAGACAAAAATAGGTTATTTGCCATAGGTCATGTAGTCAGTGGCTGGAATTTTGAACCCAAGTAGTCTGATCAACAGCCTAAGCTTTAAACAGTGTGTACTTCCTCTCTGGAATACACATCTCAAAAATTATTCCCTAATTTGAGGTGACTTTAATAACTTAAGGGGAACAAAGAAAATATATACTCATGGACATATTGTTTGGATGTTATAAATGTTGAAACATGATTTAACTTTGCTGCAATACCTCCCAGTTAAGCACACATCCTTCCACAGACCGACAAGCATAAAAAACAACAAGCATAAGATTACGTCCTGTGTTTCATGAGAATCCATGCAAAGCTGAGTCTGCAGAAGATGAGTCCTTCTATTTAATAAGGAAAACAATAGAAAATTTACAAACTTTGTCTTAAAAATGATTTCTCATTGCTTCTTGACATCACACCTCCCTCCCCAACCAATCACATACACTTGTTCTTGCCTTGAGGACTTTTCTCTGAGATTTTCCCCCAGCCCCACACCTTCATGCCCAATTCTGCTCACCTGTAAGATACAAGTTAGTCCCCCTCTTCCACAAAATCTTAACAGAGTAACACATTTTATAATTATTTTTCTCTAATATAAATTTTTTATTTTACTCAAATGTAACCTGAGATATACCTGGCCATTCTTACTCATACTTTTTTCTTAGAAATATTTTCTAATTTTATAATATATGTAATGTGATTTCTTTTTTTCCTAATTTTTATCAAGTTCTGGAAAGCGTTGTTTTATATTTTCTATATGACACAACATAGTGTGGAACTCAATTATTATTTCATAAATATTTGTTAACTCTCTTTTGTGTACATATCTGCTAGATATGTACATTAAGAAAATGAATAAGATGTCATTGCTTGTTTCCTGGGATTTTAGAGATTTGTAGAGCAGATATTTGAAAGTTAAGCATAACAGTAATTATGTGAAATGACCAATTCAATATCTTACTGTATGTAGTTAGCCCAAGGCCATCTTCTTTACCTTGTTTCCTGGACTCCTGATAATACAATTTATCTGGATGCATCGAGTGTTTTTAAAAAGGTTAAAAGTTGTTTTTTCAAAAACAGCATGACATGTAATGTTTAACTCTAAAACTAAGTCAGACTTATATGATGTGTAATTGTTTCATAATGTTCATTTTTGACCACACTCCAGGGGCTGAATATTCAACTTGTGTTTTTCCAACTCTCTTTTGTCTATTATGATCCCAAATACTTATGTTTTGTTCTTCCTTTTAAATCATATAGACTAAATTCCAAATGGTTAAAGAATGAAGCAGCATATATCAAAATAAAACACAATTTATTTTTTTTTCCTTTGTTTTCTTGGGCGTAATTCTATGGTACAAGTTATGGGTTATTGGTTTAAAAAAACTCAATGCGTTTGTGTGTGTGTGTGTGTGTGTATGATTGTGTGTGTGTGTGTGTGTGTGTGTTGTGTGTCCAGAATAACATAAAATAGGAAATTTGTGTTTTAGAAATATTTTATTAAGTATTAACAAGTGGAGAAATCAGTCGTTCCATCTGTTTTTACCATGTACTTTCTATATACCATACACAAGCTATTTTGAGCATCTGGAACATTTTTGAAATTTTGTCAAGCAGCATGATGTAGACCACAAAAGGTACATGCTGAAATTGATAATATTCTGCAAAGGAACAATGCAGTAAACTGTCAATATACGATACTACTGCTGATGAGTAGAGACTTCCATGAGACTGTCTGCCATCTTGTCAATGTAGCTTTTTTGTCCTGAAAATATACCTCCTATGTATGTAACTACACACTGAAAAGAAATACTTGAAAGTACAGAAAGACATGAAATTAAACTCACATAAAAGTGAACTTTCCTATCATTTCCTGCTTCTTTCCTCCATAAAACTAAATCCTAAGTTTTCTATTAATCTATCAACAATAAATGACTTCTACAGCCTTCTCATTAAGATAGGTAAGGAATTTAGCTCACTAAATTATCTTCTTTAAACTCCAAAATTTATGAATTACATTTTTATTTTTAGTTATATAGATTACACCATGAAAACGCTAACTTTTATTTCTTTATCCATAACTTTTTGGTGTTATATATAACTCCCTGATGCATAAGAAGACATTAAGTCTCCATCTCAGTCTTCATCATCCTTTCTCTAACCCCTCCCAACTTTTGTTAGCTGTGTCATAAATACAATATTGCCAGTTGTATGTATATTTTCCTATTTATATATCTATTTAAACAGTATAGTACAACAAAATATATTTTATGTATACCTATATAGTGTATTATTTTTCTATACTTCATATTTAGGTTAATTCTGAAAACTGGTAATAAATAGTTTTTGAAATATTGTTATTATTAAAATAATGAGTACTATAGAGTACAGAATACAGTAAATATTGGTTCCATAAAGAAGCAGGTAATGTTTTTGAGCTAAATCTATTTCTTTTATGGAGGGATAAGCTAAATGTCAAAGTCAAACATGTTATATTTTCTTATAACCGATCAATGCCCCAAATTTTGGGGGCTATAACTTTCTTGGAAAGCAAGAGTTATTAATTCCATAGTTTTATTATTAACATTAAAAATAGAAATATAGGGGCACTTGGATGTCTCAGTCAGTTAAACATCTGACTCTTGACTTCAGCTCAGGTCCTGATCTCACATTTTGTGAGTTTGAACCCGACATGGGGCTCTGCTTTGATAGCATGGAGCCTGCTTGGGATTTTATCTCCTTCTCTCACTGTCTCTCCCCCGCCTGTATGCTCTGTTTCTCTCTCTTTCAAAGTATATAAATAAACTAAAAAAAAATTTTAAATAGAAATATATACTCTTTGCACTACCAGATGAATGGTGAAATTTGGAGAAACTTCTTTATGGGAATCAAAGCACTCCTAGATAAGACCGACATATTTTAGATCTCATATTTTTCTTTCTTAAACTTCATTTTCACTTTCTAGGAATAATTTTTTTTAAAGAGTGGATGAGTAATAAACTTCTGGGATCTTGCAATTCAAAAAAAGTGTATTTTATTTCACTGTGCCCCCAGTGGAATGCTGGAATTAAATGACACCAGCTCACAAATGCTGATGGTTTAGCATCTCTTCCCTACTCTAGGACTTCACTTTGTTAGCTTGAAATTTCCCATGATAGGAGCATTTGGCTTGCTTATTTATTTATTTATAGTAATATATTTATTTATTTTCAGTACCAATTGTTAAGCTTTTATCTGCATACCACTTCACTCACCAGATTGGGTATAGAATTTTAATTCAAAATTACTTTCACTATATACTGAGAAGCTCAAGAAAATATTTTTCTATTGGAAAATATTTTCTATTTTTCTATATTTCTTCTGTTTTCCTACGTATATATATTTTTTCTTTTTAGAATGCTCTGAGTCTTATATACTCCATGAAGGCAAAGATTCTCATTCATTACCATGACAAAATCCATGAGGACAATGTATAGTACACAGTAAATACTCAACATATATACTTGCCTAATAATAAAATTCTGTTTGAAAAACATTTGCCCTCCTAGATTTATTTTATGTAACTCTATTTTTGTTCTAGAATTCATTTTTTTTAAGTGTTCAATCTTTTTGATCTTTTATTCTATGTTCAGAGAACTTTTCAGTAAATTTAGTACATTTATTATTATTATTATTATCAATTTCAGCCAAGTTCAATTTCAGAACTATTTCCTCTTCTCTGTTCCTCTTTCATAGAAGTAGTTTCTTGTGTTATGATTCAAAGTTATCTCAGTGCTCTTTGAGAGGTACCTTTGGAATTCTCTTAACATCCCTTTTCTTTCCATTTTCTCTGCTTCTACTGATCCTACTTTGTCTATTTATTTACCTCAGTCTTTCTCTTTTAAACTATTGATATTTCCTAGGTCTTATGATTCTTTAGTGATTATTTTTCATTTCTGAGTGAAGAACTAATTTGATTAATATAGGTAGTTCATATGGGCTTCTCGAATTACTATTGACCCTTCACTGACTTAAGAGGACTGACTACAACAGCTATGTGAGTGGAGAGCTTGTTAATAACCAGAAGGCTTCATTCTGGTCTAACAGACAAGCCACTTGCCATGCCACACTACATGCTACCTGTTAACACTAAAGAGTTCTACCCTGGAAAATCAATATTTTATTCTATGATGTATATAGAGAGATGATAGATGGATAAATAAATAGAGAGAGATTTGAATAATATTTTTTAATTATATGGCCCTCCTTTATCCATAGATTCAATTCTATTCCCTTTCACTTTTAAGAAATTATACAAAATGATAGGTCCTGTAATATTCTTCTTTTTTTTTTAAAGAGAGTCTTTTTTTTTACTTTTTTTTTTTAATGTTTTATTTATTTCTAGGAGAGAGAGAGAGACAGCGTGAGCAGGGAGGGTCAGAGAGAGAGGGAGATACAGACTCTGAAATAGGCTCCAGGCTCTGAGCTGGCAGTCAGCACAGAGCCCGACGCGGGGCTCGAACCCACAAACCGCGAGATCATGACCTAAGCGAAAGTCAGACGCTCAACCGACTAAGCCACCCAGGCGCCCCGAGGTCCTGTAATATTCTTGTCCTCCTCTTTCCTATAGCCTGTACCTCAGAATTTTAGTTTTTCACCTCTATACTTTTTTATATTCAATTCAATGAATCTTAATGAAAGAAATTACAGTGTGTTCTCAGCTCTCTGTCTTGAATCATATGGTTGGTTTGCATCTTAATAACTTCCTCAAAAGCAATGTAAATTCTGACTTTTGGGAAGATTTCTCACTTAAAAAAATACATCTCTTGTATGGTATTAAGTATTTGTGAGGAACACAGTTTGAATTAACAGATTTGCAGCTAATAATATTATGTGCATATTATGGGATACAGCTGCAAGTGAAAACTATCTATAACACATCTTATGATCTCAAATTCAATACCTTCTTGAGAAAGCTGGGATGAAGGATAAGAGCTTGGCAAGTGACTATTACACTTAAGGAGAACTGTCTAATATCAAAGTCTTATGTAGTTCATTTAAATGTATGACCTGTGTTCTCATGTGGGAAAATGAAGGAATAGCTGTGTGTTAAACATTGTGTGTTAAACTTAATAATAGAAAATCAAAGCTATTTTCCTTTGGAAATGTTTTAGTCTATTATGGATATTTAAGTAAGTATAATTGCTTAGTGAGTGAAGACAAGAGAAGACTTAACTAAAACATATAAATTATGTTTGGTTGCCTATTGTGATTACACACAAGAAGGGGTTATTGGCTATTAAGATTCTTTATTGGCCCTGCTTCTTGAGTTCCTGGAACTTTTCCTTTCTTAATAAGTACACTTAGCTTGAACTTAACAATGACAAATGACCATTGGCATATCTGTCTATTTCCAGTAATTGAGCAGGCAGTCTATACCTCCATGTACTATAGATTTGTTGTGTTATAACAATCTAATTATATTATTGCTGTTTATTTACAATGCTATCTTCTGATTGTGATGTCTCCTTGGCTTCTGGAAAATATGTAAGTTGATTACTTAATCCACATAGTATGTACACAATTTTCTTCTGGATTGCTGCCACAGCCAACATGTTCAGAAAATGAAAACTTAAAATTCTAAGAAATCTGAATCTTTAGTTTTTGGTTCAAAGAGAATGATTCTATGGGTCACAGTACCAGAATGATCAACCTGGGTTAATTTTCATTTCTAACTTTAGTATCTTTTTTCACCTATGAAACAAGAAAATTGTATTATTATGTTGCATACCTCTTAGCTTTAAAATTCCATGATTATAGGAATCAAAGATGGTAATGTACAATAATAATATACTTCTGTGTTAACACATAATGTAAAAAACCTAAGAAAGATACTGAAATTTGGATATATTGCCTTATATAAGTTTAAAATTATGAGAATAACCCTGGGTTAGTGCTAAAGTTTTACACTTGGGACCTCTTGAGGTGATATTAATGTAAAGCTTTCTTGAAATACTCTTCTTCAATTTTGGCAAAACGTTAATGACTTTTCAATGTATTACTATAGAATATATTAAATGCCAAAAATGATTAATAAAAGTTGAAATCAGCTAGTAATTTCATTAAGTGAAATGGGAAATCAGTGGCACAAAAGGTGAAAAGTAAATGTCTCTTTCATGTTCTAATTTAAGTCATAAATAATGCAATTAGAGCTTTGTCTTAAATGTTTATTGAGACCACGCTCTCTCATTGATAACTTTCCGACTTTGCTCTCCTTGTGCTTCAATGTTCAATTTCATTAATATGGTTTTGGCATGAGTAATAAAGTATAAATGTTTTACAGAATCAAAGTTCTAAGAGAGGACTTATGAAACAGTTGGTGTATCTCTTAAAGTAGTTCCCTCCAAATTAATTTAAATTGGCTCTGGAATGAGCACTGAAAATGTGCTTAAGGACCATAAGAAAAAGGTAATTATAAGTGGCAGAGCATCCGACTTAGGGGAGCTGTCTGGTGGGGTGTTTGGTGTTCATCCAAGTTTTCTCTAACAACTTTATTAATTATCTGGAAGAAGAAATAAACAGCATGTTAATTAAATTTGCAGCTGATAATAATTGGGAAATGTTGCCAGCTCTGATGCAACAAATAAAGAAAGAGAAAAAGAAGAAGAAAGAGAAATACTAAAAGGAAAAATAGATTGGGTTGATACACATTCAGAACTATAAGAAAACAAGGAAGCAATGACAAATATGATAGAGGAAAATGAAAGAAGAATCCCAATCATAAATCAATGAAAAGAATATATTAACAAATAATTTTAAACATTTATAATGTTTAAATATTTCTACTCAAGGAAATTAAAGCCCTGACACAAAAGATAGAGGAGTCTGAGATTTGGAAAGATGAATGTGATAACCAGAGTAAGAGTATTTATCAAACTAAATCATATTTAGGTTTTCTTTTACCTAATCTCCATTTGAAAACTCTACTGCCAGCCGTTACATAGTCTTTACCTATTCTTCAAGGCAGACATTTGGGATTTAAAAAGAAAATCCTAATTTGTTTGCTTTTTGAATGTGTAATGTATTATGCAGCATTTATCAGGCACACTATGAAGGTTTTTTATTAACAAAGAGTAGTTTCTATCATATATTCAAACTTAAATAGCCATAAATTAGAAGGGAGATGAGGAAAAAATGGCAGATAAATAAAAACTTATAAGGACAAGTTTAAATAAAGGTGCAGTTTTTTCTTTTCTTATTCTCGATAATCTATTGTTCTCCAGGTCATGATATCCATATTATAGGAACACTTCATAGATTAAACTTCATAGTGTCTTACAAAGAGATCCTTTACACTATCTATCTTTACAATATATGTTTATTTATCTGTCTCTCTTCACTATGTGGTGAGATCCTTAAGGATAGAAACCATATCTTAAACATCTTTATAATTTTCAACATCTAGAGCCATGTTTGATATTCAATAAATGTTCAATCAATAAGGTTAACTGATTGAATACATATTACATGATATTTAGGGAAACTCTCTTGGCTACTTATTAGTTCTTATTAGATATTGAGAAGACTTTTACCTTTCTGAGCCTCATTCTTCTTATTCCTAAAAGTGGAGAAAATAATGTCCTATTTTACATGGATTTGGAATAAATCTTGCATATAAAATATAGTGCTTAGCCCATAAAATTTTACCTCCCTTCCTTTTTTCTTAAAACTTGTAGTTTTCTTTTTAGATTTTATCCAAATTTTATGTTCAACTCTATATGCATTGTTAAGTAGGTGTTAAGTGACTTACCTTGACTTTTCATAATGATAATATGTAAAAAGATCTTATGATTTATGTATTTGGGAATTTTAAGACAATTATTACTTAGAACAGTCTATGACCACTCCATAAAAATACACATCACCATAAAATAACTGCGCATGGAGTATTTAATCCTGAACTTCTAAAGATGAAAAGTGAAAGTAGTTACAATAATCATTATTTTCAATTTTATGTAGTTAAGTGGTTTTACACAAAAAAATTAGCCTTCCAAATGACATAGTTATAATGCGTTAATGGTAGCATAACGTGTTATTACATTATGCAACATAATTTCATGGATATTATGTATGGCATTTTAGAAACTCATGTACTTACAGTTATTAGAAGATACTCAATTTTTCAGACCATATTCTTCTTAACCCTATTACTTAATGTAATCCTTGAGTGGTTTCTCAGCCTTTTGATGAGGTCTTCATATGAATTGTATAATCTATTTTCTAACAGTTTAACTTACTGCTCCCCAATTTCTTCGTTATTATCTTTTTGTCTTATTCTTATTTCCAAGTGAATACTTAGAATGTTGTCTTAAAGTGATTCAAAGTCAAGAAGTAGTAATGATATAATATATCTAGTTTACAAAAAGTGCTTTGGTTTTCAAAGTTGACCAATTATGTAATAAATCTTAATAAATTCAGATGGAACTGAATATTTCTTCTACCATCATCAGCACCAGAAGTAGTATTTTATTCTTAAACATTCATGAAATTATTAAATAGCAGAGTATCATTTATCAAATGGTCAACATTCAGTTGAGTACTTTCTGAGTACTTACTTTCTGAGTACTTACTTTTTGGGAGACCATGAAAAAATGGTTAAAACTACAGAACTTCCTTTCAAACAGAACTGGATTCAAATCCCAGGTCTGAGACTTAATTCCTGCATAGATTTAGACAAATTAAGCCATCATGGACTTATTTTTTCCTATAAAGTAAATTTACTAATTATCACTCTAAATATTTCTTAAAAAATAAGATTACTAAAATATCTGGCACAAGGTAGTTGTTCAGTACATGATAACAGATATTGTTATTCTAATGAATATTTTAATATGTCAAGTAATAGTAGTAAAAAAGTAAATTCATAGTTTTATGGAGCTAAAAGAATCACATAATTAGGTAAGATTAAAGTCTCTGCCCTCAAAAAATGTCATGTAGTATTTGTTGAATAAATATGAAAACTAGGGACAGAGATTCATCACAGCACTGACTTCAGTGGAAATCAGTGTGTTAATTACCATAACCAATACAAGCAACAGTAATTTGGATATTCTGGGGAAGGGGACTGAATTATCATGGTTGATGAGGATAAGAAGTGATTTAGAAGTCTGAGTTTGGAGGATAAGTGGAAAAATAAAATATAAAATTTGAAGAAGACTAGTAAGGTGTTCAAAGCCAAGATAAAACCACGGACAAAATCATGAAAGAATTAAATTACTGAATGTTTGCAAGGTCAAGATTTCTAATATTCTATGAATGAAGGTGTAGGGTTTAGGAAACAGAACAAAATAGTATTGGAGATATGCTGGATAATAGTGATGAATGGAACAATGTATATGACATTGTTTTAAAACAACCCATATAATTCAAACTTGTATTTCTCTACTTGCATGTGTATATAAAATGTTTGTCTACCAGTAAGAATTGTGGTAGAGTTTTAGATTCTATTCACAACAGCCCAGAGCCTGCCTTATAGCATTTTACAATCTATTCAGATTGATTTCAATAGATAAATGAAAGATCATATAGAAAGTGGTCTGACAGTGATGTTTGGAAGTAGAAGTTAGAAGGAAGAAGGTGGTTCTGATGAGTATCTGCATGGGGTAAGGCAGAACTTACAGTCTGAGAAGACCTAACACTGATGAGGGGGCAGATGCCAAGCAAAGGATACATTCCTCAAAACAGAAATAATGTCTGCATTTTTCCTCGCTTGTTTCCTCTGTTACCTAGTGGTCCCTAATACAAGAATGCAGTGTTTGTGCCCAAGTTTGTTCTTTTCATTCTATTTTCCAGGGCACTCTGAGTGTTGCTTTACTTCTTTCCTCTCCTGTTTTTCTTCAGAAATGAGTCAAGAAATATTTCTGCTAAGATATGAACAGACACTTCTCCAAAGAGGACATCCAGATGGCCAACAAACACATGAAACGATGCTCAGCATCCCTACTCATCAGGGAAATACAAAACAAAACCACACTGAGATATCACCTCACGCCAGTCAGAGTGGCTAAAATGAGCCAATCAGAGAACTCTAGATGCTGGCGAGGATGTGGAGAAACGGGCACCCTCCTACACTGTTGGTGGGAATGTCAACTGGTACAGCCCCTCTGGAAAACAGTGTGGAGGTTCCTCAGGAAACTAACAATAGAACTCCCCTAGGATCCAGCAATAGCACTGCTAGGAATTTACCTAAGGGATACAGAAATGCTGATGCATAGGAGCACATGTACCCCCAATGTTCATAGCAGCACTCTCCACAATAGCTAAAACCTGGAAAGAGCCTAAGTGTCCATCAACAGATGAATGGATCAAGAAGATGTGGTTTATCTATACCATGGGATACTACATGGCAATGAGAAACAATGAAATCTGGCCATGTGTAGCAACATGAATGGACCTGAGGGTGTTATGCTGAGCGAAATAAGTCAGGCAGAGAAGGACAAATATCATATGTTTGCATGTATAGGAGGATTTGGAGGAACTTGACGGAGGAACAAGGGGGAGAAGAAGGGGGGAAATGGTGGGGGAAAGGGAGAGAGGCAAACCATGAGAGACTCTTGAATGCTGACAAGAACTGAGGACTGATGGATGTGGGGGGGAGGAGGGATGGGCATGGAGGAGGATGTGGGGATGAGCACTGAGTGTTATGTGGAAACTAATTTGACAATAAACTATTTGTGTAAAAAAAAAAACAAAGAAAGAAAGAAATATTTCTGTCAAAAAGCCTGAAGTGGTAGGAAGTACAAGCCTACCTTGGAGACATCATGGGGTTGGTTCCAGACCACCACAATAAAGCAAATCTTGCAATAAGGCAAGTTAAATATTTTTTTTTATTTCCCAGCACATATAAAAGTTATGTTTACATTATACTGTAGTCTATTAAGTATATGACGGCATTATACCTAAAAAACCAATATACATATCTTAATTTAAAATTACTTTATGCTAAAACATATTAACCATCTTCTGAGCTTCCAGAGAGGAGTCGTCATTCTTTTTCTTTTTCTGTTTTACTGCTGGTGAAAGGTCATGCTTTTATATTGATAGTTGCTGACTTGTCAGGATGGTGGTTGCTGAAGGTTGGGGTGGCTGTGTCAATTTCTTAAGACAACAATGAAGTTTGCTGTATTGATTGATTCTTCCTTTCACGAATACTTTCTCCATAGCATGTAATGATGTTTGATATCATTTTATCCATAATAGAACTTCTTTCAAATATGAGCAATAAAGCTGTTTTACTTTCTTATCATTTGTGTGTTCACTGGAGTAGGACTTTTAATTTCCTTCAAGATCTTTCCCTTTGCATTTGAAATTTAGCTAACTTTGAATAAGAGGCTTAGCTTTCAGCCTCTTTTGGTTTTCAACATGTCTTCTTCACTAAGCATAATCATTTCTAGCTCTCGATTTAGTAGGAGATATGTTCATGATTCCAGACTTCAAATTATATTGCAAAGCTGTAGTAATCAAAACAGTATGGTTCTGGCACAAAAAGAGACACATAGATCAATAAAACAGAATAGAAATCCCAGAAATAAACCCATAAGTATATGGTCAATTAATCTTTGACAAAGACAGAAAGAATATCCAATGGGAAAGGATAATTTTTCAACAAAGGGAACTTGGAAGATGGGACAGCTACATGCATAAGAATGAAACTGGACTTTCCCTCACCATACACAAAAATAAATTCAAGATGCAATAAAGACTTAATGTGAGACCTGAAACCACGAAAATACTAGAAGAGAACACAGGCAGTAATTTCTCTGACATTGGCTGTAGCAACATTTTTCTAGATATATCTTCTGAGACAACGGAAATAAAAGCAAAAATAAAATGTTAGGACTATATAAAAATAAAGAGCTCTGCACAGTGAGGCAAACAATCAACAAAATTACAAGGAAGCCTACTGAATGGGAGAAAATATTTGCTAATGACATATCTGATAAAGGCTTAGTATCCAAATTATATAAAGAACTTCTACAACTCAACACCCAAAAACCAAATAACCCAATTTTTTTATTTAAACAAAAATTTTAAATGTTTTTAATTTTTTCTGAGAGAGAGTGAGACAGCATGAGCAGAGGAGGGTCAGGGAGAGAGGGAAACACAGAATCTGAAATAGGCTCCAGGCTCTGAGCTAGCTGTCAGCACAGAGCCCAATGCAGGGCTCGAACCCACAAACTGTGAGATCATGACCTGAGCCAAAGCCAAACTCCCAACTGACTGAGCCACCCAGGCACCCCCAAATAACCCAGTTTAAAAAATGGGCAGAAAACATGTCTCCACAGAAGACACCCAGAAGGCGAACAGACACATGGAAAGATGCTCAACAACACTCATTGTCAGAGAATTGCAAATCAAACCCACAATGAGATATAACCTCACACCTGTCAGAGTGGCTAAAGTCAGAAACTCAAGAAACAACAAGTGTTGGTGAAGATGTGGAGAGAAATGAACCCTCTTGCACTGTTGTTAGAAATGCAAACTGAAAGAACCACCGTGGAAAACAGTATAGAGGTTCCTTAAAAAGCTAAAAGTAGAACTATGATCCAGCAATCACACTACTGGTTATTTACCCAAAATATACAAAAACAAAAATTCAAAGAGATACATGCACCCCTATGTCTACAGCATCGTTATTTACAATAGCCAAATGTCCATTGATAGAAGAATGAATAAAGAAGATGTGATACACACACACACACACACACACACACGCACACACACACACACACTGGAATACTATTCACCATAAAAAAGAATTAAATCTTGCCATTTGCAATGACATGGATGGAGTTGGAGATTATAATGCTAAGCAAAATAATTCAGTCAGAGAAAAACAAACACCATATGATTTCACTCATATGCGGTATATAAGAAACAAAACAGATGAGCAAAGGAAAAACAGAGAGACACAAACCAAGAAACAGACTCTTAACTATCAAGAACAAATGGATGGTTGCCAGAGATGATTACCAGAGGAAAAGTAGGTGGGGGAATAGGTAAAATAGCTCATGATGATGAAGTCACACACTTGTCCCAGTGAGCATTGGGTGATGTATGGAATTGTTGAATCACTATCTTGTACACCTGAAACCAATATAACACTGTATGTTAACTATATTGGATTTTAAAATTAAATAAAGAGGGACGCCTGGGTGGCTCAGTTAGTTAAGTGTCCGACTTCAGCTCAGGTCATGATCACCCGGTTGTAGGTTCGAGCCCCAAGTCATGCTCTGTGCTGACAGCTAGCTCAGAGCCTGGAGTCTGCTTCATATTCTGTGTCTCCCTTTCTCTCTCTGACCCTCCCCTGCTCACGCTGTCTCTCTCTCTCTCTCTCAGAAATAAATTAAACATTAAAAATTTTTTAAAAATAAATTAAATAAAGAAAGCACACAAAAATATAAAGAGATCTGTAACATTTTATTTCACTTGAGCACCTTAAGGTTATCATAGGATTATTAATTAATCTAATTTCAATATTGATGTGTCTCAGGGAACTGGAATATCCGAGGAGATGGAGAGAGATGAGGGAATAGTTGATCAGTGGAGCAATGAGAACACACACAAAATTTATCAATTAAATTTCCCATCTCATATGGGCATGGTTCGGAGACCCCCCCGCCCCCAGAATAATTACAATGGTAACCTCAAAGAGGTTGTAACGTTGGATTGTTACAGACCTGGTGACCCTGGCCCAGGACACGTCAACACATTCAGTAGTAAAAGCTCTTTATATTAGAAGGGTTGCAAATCACCAAATTTTGTCCATTTTGACTCCAAAAACCTTAACTTTGGTAAATTACTTCATCCAATTTCCTGAAGACAACAAAACCAGAAGGATGCCTTTACTTGATGAACAAAGCAATCATGGTTTGGCCAGAATTATCATTTCTTATTAAGGACTCACCTCCATCTTTACTCAGTATGGCTAGGAGTATAGTCTCTATACTTCTTCGTCTGGATCCCATGCCCTTTACTGTAAAGTGCAGTGTCATAAGAGCCAAATCTGTTTAGATTGGCACCCCAGCTATCCTCTCTGCCATAATATATAAGAAATAAGTTAAAGGTCAGTTTCCAGAATTAGTGTCTCGAGGGTAACCCATACTTTATCCAGAATTCCATTTCCTTTCTGACCTCCACAAACTCTGACTCTAAATAAGGGACCATAATAACACTTTGATTTTCCAAATACCAATGTTAACACAGACACTGTCAAATAATCTCCAAAATGGATAAGGCTTTCCTTTTCCCAAGTATAGGTCTCTTTGTAGAAAACTGGGTGAATCATTACAATGCATACTTTCAATGGTACTACAATGTCCTTCCTCCTAGATACCCAGGCACTTTTCCTGTCAGTGGGTTCTTGTTCATTTAAAAAGTCTTTCAGTGAGCAAATAGGTCTGGTTCTGGTAACACTGCCTCACTCAGTCACTGGTTGGATACAGCCTTGTGGAACCATGTGTTGGCATGAATATCACACACAACTAATGGTATAGTGCCTAGAGGCTATTATTTCCCATTAAGAAGTTAATACTTATTTTCCTATACTTCTAGACCCTGACAATCACAAATCCATATTGTGCTTCTATTAATTTACAATTTAATATAAATCGAATAATATAATATGTGACCTTTTGTGTCTGGTTTCTTCCATCTAGCATGATGTTTTCAAGGTTTGTTTATGTCATAGCATTTTTTAGTACTTTATTCCTTTTTATGACTGAATAATAGACTACTGTATTTATGTACCATATTCTATTTATCTATTCATTCATTCATGGACATTTGGGGTTTTCCTATCTTTTGGCTAACATGAATATATTGCTATGATCATCTTGTGTACTTGTGTACCATGTTTATGTTCAAATTGTTTTTTGAGTCCGTGTTTTTAGTTATTCTAGTTATATATATAAGAATGGAATATCTGGGTCAGATGGCATTATGATGCTTAACTATTTGAGAAACCATTATAATGTTTTTCACAGTGGCTGCACCATTTTAAATTTCCACCAGTTATGTAGAAAGATTCTTATTTCTCTACATTCTTACCAACAACTTTTATTTTCTGAATTATTATTATTACCAAAAAGCAGTATTTTCTTGTGATTTTGACTTGCATTTTTCTAACTAAGGATGCTGAGCATCTTTTCATGTGCTTGTTGTCTATTTGTATATTTCCTTTGAAGCAATATCTATTCAAGTTCTCTGCCTAGTTATTAATTGGGTTGACTTTTATTGTTGAATTTAAGAGTTCTTCATATATTTAGGATACTGGTCCCTTATCATATATGATTTACAAATGTTTCTCCATGGTTGTCTTTTCATTTTTTTGATTACATTCTCGGATGCAAAGTTTTTAATTTTAATGAAGTCTATTTTTTTTTCTTTTCTTAATCTTACTCTTATTTTTGGAGTCATATCTAATTACCCATTGTCAAATCCAGAGCTGTGAAGATTTACACCTATTTTTTTGCTCAGAATTTTATAGTTTTACTTTTTGCACTTAAATTTTTATTCTCTTTGATTTTCACAGTTTTTGTCAGTCTTCCCACTGAATTATTGAGGAGCAGATTTCATTTTAGATTTTTTTTAAAAAAATTAATGTTTAGTTATTTGAGAGAGAGAGCATGGAGGAGAGGCAGAGAGAGAGGGAGACACAGAATCTGAAGCAGGCTCCAAGCTCAGAGCTGTCATCACAGAGCCTACTGTGGAACTCAAACTCACAAACCATGAGATCATGACCTGAGCCTGAAACTTAACCGACTGAGCCACCCAGGTGCCCACTGTTTGATTTTCACATTCTTGTCAGTCTTCCCATTGACTTCATTGAGGAGCAGAGTTTTGATGGTTCTTTCTCTGCCATTCTGAGTGTGCCTCTACCTCTCCTTGATGTTTTAACCTATCCATGTTTTAATACTTTAAGCCAGTCATTTTATTTTTTTAAGTTTATTTTACTTATTTTAAGAGAAAGAGAGCACATGGAAGAGGAACAGAGAAGGACAGAGAGGGAATCCCAAGCAGGCTCTGCACTGCATAGTCAGTACGGAGCCTGATGCAGAGCTTGAACTCACGAACCATGAGATCATGACATGAGCCGAAATCAAGAGACTTAATTGAATGAGCCACACAGGCATCCCCAAGCCAATCATTTTAAACAATGACACCTATTAGGTCTTGTTTGATATTTCCACATAGCTATACCCAGGTTATAAACTTTCGTAGTAATACCAAATAAGTGATATTTTTCTTTAGTGCATCCTATCAGAAGGCACATGATGCTAATTGTCCAATTACTATGATGTTAACTTGGATCATTTGATTAAGGATCATATTTCTCCTATGTGAAATTATTACTTTTCTCTTTGTAATCAACAAGTGTGTTGTGAGGATATAATTTGAAACCATGTAAATGTCTTGTTTCACATTTAATTTTTACCAATTGATCATCCATTGATATTCCTTACATTAATAAATCATTATGATGATGAATACTAATTGTCATGTCCAAAGTATATGACTTCTTCTATGTTATGAAGGAGTGACCACATCTATGTCTCTTGGCTACAAAGAATTTCAAGTTAATAGTCTATATGCTCCAAAATGTTAAAGGCTAAGTCTGTCTCATTGATGGCTGTAACCGTATGTTTAGCATGGTAGTTGAGATAATGATTAATCAATATTTATTCAGTAAATTAATCATAAAGTGGATGAGAAAAAATTTTTGGCAGATTTCGGTTCAGAAATTTAAAAATAAGCACTAATAAACACATACGGAGATAAATTTCTAATAATTAAGAACAATAGATGAGGTCTATTTGCTGAACATAATACCCAAGGCAATGGATAAAGTATCAGTGTTGAAGAAATCTGGATACATCCACATGTAGCCAAGGTGATTAAACTATATCTTCAGGTCCAACAAATCCATTTACATCATAATATGAATGAGAAAAAAGTCATTAATGAAAGGGTTGTTATGTCACCGAAGTGGTAGTTTGTATCAGTACTATTCACCATAATTTATTTCCTTCATGTAGAGATATTATATTTCCCTTCTCTGTTGAGCTCAAACATGACCCTGTGACTCACTTTGGCCAATGAAATTGAGAGAAATGTGTAGTGAACAATTGCAGAATACACATTTTTCTCAAGCTCCTATAGAAATTCAAAAAGATAGACCACATTATGGACTATAAAGCACATCTTCATAAATGAAAAAAAAATAGACATGCAGATGTCCAGCAGACACATGAAAAGATGCTCAACAGCTCTCATCATCAGGAAAATACAAATCAAAACTACAATGAGATATCACTTCACATCAATAACACAGGAAATAATATGTGTTGGTGAGGCTGTAGAGAAAGGGGAACTTCTTACATTGCTGGTGGGAATGCAAATTGGTGCAACCACTCTGGAAAACAGTATGAAGATTCCTCAAAATGTTAAAAATAGAACTACCCTAGCACCCAGCAATTACACTACTAGGTATTTATCCTAATGATAAAAAACACAATTCAAGGGGCGCCTGGGTGGCTTAGTCGGTTAAGCGTCCGACTTTCGCTTAGGTCATGATCTCGCGGTTCGTGGGTTCGAGCCCCGCGTCGGGCTCTGTGCTGACTGCCAGCTCAGAGCCTGGAGCCTGTTTCAGTCTGTGACTCCCTCTCTCTCTGACCCTCCCCTGCTCATCCTGTCTCTCTCTCTATCTCCTAGAAATTAAAAAAAAAAAAACAAAAAAAAAAAAACACAATTCAAAGGGCTATACACACCCCAATGTTTATAGCAGCATTATCAATAGCCAAATTATGGAAAAGAGTCCAATGACCATCAACTAATGAATGGATAAAGATGTGTGTGTGTGTGTATGTGTGTGTACACACACACACACATAGACACAATGGAATATTACTTGACCAAAATAAAAATGAAATCTTACCATTTACAATGAAATGGATGGAGTTAAAGAGTATTATGCTAAATGAAAAAGTCATAGAGAAAGACAACTACCATATGATTTCATTCATATGTAGAATTTAAGAAACAAAACAAATGAACATGGTGGGGGGAAAGAGAAGAAAAAGCAAGAAGCAGATTCTTTTTTTTTAAATGTGTTTTTAATGTTTTATTTATTTCTGAGAGAGAGAAAGACAGAGAGAGAGAGAGGCAGCCTGAGCAGGGGAGGGTCAGAGAGAGAGGGAGATACAGAATCCGAAGCAGGCTCCAGGCTCTGAGCTGTCTGAGCCCAACGGGGGGCTCGAGCCCACAAACCGTGAGATCATGACCTGAGCTGAGATCGGATGCTCAACCGACTGAGCCACACAGGCCACACAAACTTATAGTTACCAGTGGAGAGGTGGGCAGGGGGAGGGATTAATACGTGATGAGGATTAAGGACTGCATTTGCTTTTTTGTTTGTTTGTTTTTGTTTTGTTTTTGTTTTAAGTAGGCTCCACACCCAACACAGCCAAGAGTACACTTGTTTTGATGAGCACCAGGTACTGTATATAACTGATTCATCACTAAATTCTACACCTGAAATAATACTACACTGTATGTCAACTAACTGGAGTTTAAATAAAGACAGGGAAGAAAACAAACAAACAAACAAAAAACAAAATAAATAAATTTTAAGAAGTCAGCTCTCACACCACAGTGGAATTAACTTAGAAATCAATAACAACAGAGAGATATGTGGAAAATTCAAAAATACATACAAATTAAATAGCACACTTTTAAATAACACATGGGTCAAAGAAGAAATCTTAAGAGGAATTTGTAGAGGCACACCTGGGTGGCTCAGTCGGGTAAGCATCTGACTTCGGTTCAGGTCATGATCTCACAGTTCACGGGTTTGAACCTGCATAGGGCTCTGTGCTGACAGCTTAGCCTGGAGCCTGGTTTGGATTCTGTGTCTCTGTCTTTCTGTCCCTTCCTCACTCACACTCTGTCTCTCTCTGTCTCTCAAAAATGAATAAATATCAAAAAAATATTTTTAACCTAATAAAAATAAATACAACTAAACACAGTTTGTGAGATGAGTGAAAGCAGTGCTAAGAGGGAAATTTTTGAGCATTAAATGCATATGTTAAAGGTCAATAATCTGGGTCAATGTTATGTAAAACTATTATCTGAAACTAGTCATTTAAAATTGTTGATATGAAAAATGATACTTGGTTATGATTTGAAGTTTTTACCACTTTTTCTTAGAACATTTTTTTTTTCTTTATGCTTCTCCCTGAAACATATCAATCACATATAAAGTTATTGTCTTTGGAGTTTCCCTTTTTTGATTAAAATTTTTTGACCACAAAATTAAATAAACTATTTGAAACATTTCAGTCATTGTGTATTTTCCTTCAAAAATACCTAAAGAGTTAAAATTACCTGAAATAGCAAGTAATTTGTTGTACCCATCTTCTCTGTTTATTTCAACAATTGGGCATCTTTTTAAAAATAATTTTAAGTGCATTTATTCATCTTGAGAGAGACAGAGAGAGACAGCAAGTCTGGGAGAGGCAGAAAGAGAGAGAGAGAGGCAGAATCCTAAGCAGTCTCTGCACTGTCAGTGCAGACCCCCACAGATGTGGGACTCAAAATCAAGAACTGTGAGACCATGATCTGAACTGAGATCAAGAGTCAGACGCTTAACTGAGTCACCTGGGTGCCCCTCAACAATTGTGCATCTTTATCATGCTTTGATTTCAAAATCTGTTATGTGTGTTGTGAATATATAAGTTATAGAATGGCTCATACTCCTGATGTATAACTGTGTCAAATGCATGAGCTATAAGGTGGAGGAATAGAGACCTATTAGCTAAAAGACAAAAAGATCCAATTTATTTAATACACACCTCATTTAAATCTATACTGTGTTAAACATTGCAATTGAAAATAAATGATTCTAAATTACCTGACACCTGCCAGAAATATGCGACAGACATTTTTTGAAATATGAAGAATGGAAAATGTCTCTATAGAATCCATTAGTTTGTTGTCTCCCTTTCTTTCCTGCACTCAAGGAAGGAATATAATCTACTCCACCCAGCAGGCAATCATCCTGAAACCTCCTATACATGACTTGTTTATTGGTCACCTAATAGCCAATCTCAACCCCCTCCTCCCTTGTCCAACCTTCACTACAGGGGCTAAAATGTCTACTACTTCCTTTTCCTCTCCTGTAGATAGAAATGGCCACATGATCCAGCTCTTGCCAATGAGTTATTAGGGAAAATTTGTTCTGAACTTTCTGAAATAAGTTTTCTAACTTGGTAACAGAAGAGACATACTATTGTAAAGTTCCTATGCATGTTTCCACTTTGGACGTAGTTGTGTGAGAACATAATGACTGGAATTGTAGCAGCCATGTGTGATCAGTAAGTATATGACAAAAATACTGAAATAGTGAAGCAAAGGATGAGAATTCCCCAGCTTCTTGATGATAGCATTGAGCTCATGAACTAACCATAGGATAGCCTGGCTATAGATTTCTCGTCTAGCCAACAGTAGATGTGAAATACTGGTGACTACAATGCTTTGAGTGTGGTCGATTGGAATGAACATCAAAATTTAAGAAGCCCTGCTTTAAGTTGCTGTCAGGTGGTCCTGCTCTTACTTGCAGTTGCAAGATAGAATGGCTCATTGCCAAGGTCCTGTGGTCTCTGTTGTTTAATGGTACCAGTAATACTTCTTTTATTTCTTCATATTAGAATAAAATAAATTCTATACTTCCATTTCTTAGCTTTTCATATTATTTTAGCTTTCCTTCTCTATTGACAGTTGTCCCTGCATGCTTTCCAAAGGGAACAAAAAAGCTTATTTTATTGATTTAGTTTATTAGATTTCACCATATATATGTACATATGTTACATATCACCATACATATACCATATATATAAAATGTGTATACTTAACACAGTATATATTATATGTGTATATATACATATATATTTTATGTGTACATATATACATATGTGTATATAATATATAATGTTATTATATATAATAATGTATAATATATTTATATATTTAATTTCTTAATTCCAGTGTAGTTTATATATATATAAATTATATATGAGCCCTATTTTTAAGCAAGATATTACTCTTATCTTTATTAAATGACTCATTTATTTTATTGAAGAAACACAAATATGAGTTTAGATTAAAGGAAAAGTAATACATGAACTACCAGAATGATTTGTCATTGTTAAAATAAAACCAAATAAAAAAATATAACCCCAAATCCCTTAAATGTATTTCATGTAAAAGTTTCACAAAAGACCTCACTTTCTTCTGAGTTGCTTTTCATTAAACTTGTTGCTTTACTCAGAACCAAATTAAAAATACATAGTATTAACAATGAAATTTACTTTTTATTCAGTTTATATTTTTAAAATATGAAATCTTTAAGAGGGGTTTATTTCTATCATTTAAAGATTACATTAGTTTATGTTTATAAAAACTAATGATTTTCTGGGCTGACATGGAGCCTTTATAACTACTCATAACATTTTGTGAAATAATTTACTTCAATTGACTCATAAGCAAATTTTGGGAGTCTAGTCTATGCCTTTGGTAGCAATAACTACTGTATTTTCTAGAAGTTTGGTACTTGCTAATATAGTACCATTTAATTAAATTTATGGGAAATAATTCCTTCCTCTTTGGAATTAAAACCAAACAAAACAAAATCGTCCTACTTATATGGAAGATTTATTTTGTTCTAGGCTTCAGTCAAGACACTTTGCATGTGTTTTCTAATTTAGTCCTTACAATATCACGATGATTGGGACAAGCATCAGAGATGAAGATACAGCCATACCAGGAGATGATACAAACCGAGATAACCCATTAATATGTAATAAAAAAGATTTATTAATTTCCACCATAAATATGGATTCCAAGAAGCAAAGATGTTTTTAAAGTAATTTGTGTGTGTGTGAACAATTTTTGTTCTCTCAGTCTATATTCATTAATAAGTTTAATTTGTTTATTTTCAGTTTTCAGGAAAATCTCCTCTGGTTTTGAGATTGATGATTCCATGGGATTTCTGACACAATAACTTTCTTTTGCTCTCTGTGGGGTTTTATGGTGTCCTTTGCCTTGTCCATTGAGATCGAGATGGGAAGTAGGGAGAACTTCTCCTAAAAGCCTGCAGAATCAAGCCCTCCATTGCTGGTGCCCTTTCTACTGGCTGTCCTGGGCACCAGATGCTTGTCTCTGCATCGTGACAGTTGGAAAGGCACTGTGTCTTGATTCTTTTCATCATCCTGCTGGGCCTTTTCCTGAACTTTGACAGTAGCTGCTGCTTAATGACAGCAAGACTGTTGGTGAAATAGCTGTTGCTCGTGTTAAATGATCTATAAATCTATGATCAAACACTGTGGTCTGGGAAAGTGGATGTAGAGTTAAATGTGGCCCAACCATTTAATAAGACGAACTGTGCAAATGTTGCAAGGAAGACCAAGTACAAACAAGGTTTAACACCACGATCATCAGAATATAAAGACTTTCTTATTACAACATGAGGATGACCTGGCTGAGGTTTTCCAATTCAGCAGTGAGTTGCATTTTTGATTGGGTCTCAGAAGTCAGAGGGACTTCCCAATGAGTCCATTTTCCCAGCAGCTGAAGGCTAGTTATCTACCTCTCTTCTGCATACCACAGGTCTCTGTGATCTATGTAGGGCAAAGCCGAGGTTGTCCTCTACTTTATAAAAGTTAGTCATTAAGAAGGTTTTATGATTCACCATGTTTTAAAGATTTCAAAATGTCCATTTCCAAAAGATGTGTGAATATGGGAAATTTAAAGACAAAAGGATGAAATCATCAGTTATTATGCTATAAAACTAGTGATAAGATTTGCACACTGAAGGAACTTAAATGAACCTCTGCCTCAGTTGACTGGACTTTTTAGAGCCAAATAAAGTCAAAGATAAACAGAAATAAATTCATGCTTTTTACAACTCTAATCAGTGCCTTGGTGCCAACCCAGTTTCTGCTGGATGGGCTTCCGTCCACCAAGCAGACTGAATTCCTAATAAGCAATGCACATAGACAGTGAGCAGCAATATGAACCTGCGTTTGAACCACATACCAGTTGACTTGAGGCATATTAGACCAGATCTACTCTAGCAAATGGCAATTAACTTGCAAACTTGCAAGGGAAACATATTGACTTGAAGGAGTTACCTAATCCTAAAAATGATTTTTCTTTTGTGTTGTTTAGATAGAGTCCTGGAGGCTAGATTGTAGACAGTGTCAAAGAGATAGAGAAAATGAGGGACCAGGAAATAAGCTCCTCCTAACCTATTCCACAGCCAGTTGCTGGACAAGCAAGACCATTTCCATGAAATTTAAATGAGGCATTTAAATTGGCTCCCTGAATAAATTACTCTACATGGATATTCTCCTATCTGACATCCATGCTGATTTTAGATCTGTCTTGCTGCTACATGGAGTGTAGTTTATGTAAAATGGGTAAGGATTGGAAAAAAATTAGGTTGGCCCAATGAGCAGGTTAAATTAGAATAAGAGAATATGTCTCTTGAAGCTTACATTATTCGTTAAATTAGATGCAAAAAATATTACATTAATGAAAAATTAAGTTTGAGCTCTTCATTACAGAGATATAAGGACTTTACAGGTTACAATAGAATAATTTCTTTAATAGGAAAAAAATTCTGGGTTCCAAGAGCTTACACTGCTTAATTTGAGAGGGGAAAAAGAATCAGCAGCAGCTAAGGACAAAATGGGATCTAAGGAATTGCAGATTAAACTTCAAAGCTCTCCTGAAGTCCTACAGGTTTCTTCTGTTGCGAAGTGGAAGATTGTCGACAGTGCAAGATGTGACTAGTGAAAAGAGCAGGCTCACCCAGTCTGGCATCTCCCTTCTTTGGCTTCCTTACTTCCCCCAGTACACTGAAGCTTTTCCCCTTCCTCCTTTGCTTCACCTTTGCTTTATAATCAATACAATAGCTCTGCATCTGACACTTGCACTTAACTAGAAATGTCTGCCCTGAGGTCAAAGTTAAAAACAAAAAAAAAAAACTGCATTTAAAAATGCCATGAGTTCTTCAGAATAAACACTTGCTTCCTCAATCATGATTTATCACTAAATGAGATCACTGGTCACAGAAATACTTTCAATTACACTATATTTATTCTTTAAAAAGCATGATTTTTTCCTTACTGAAATAAAGAAAACCTGTCTAATAATTGTATTGACTCTGAAAAATCTCAATTATGCTCATGGTATTTATGATTCTTCAAGATATTCAAATTTACATTCCTTACAATATACATTTTGCATCTCTAGATACTTTATACTCAGAAAAGTATTTAGAAATCCATGTGGTAATTTTAATGAACTACTTTATGTTTTCCAATTGAATGATATAGTGATAGAATACCAAGGTACTAGGGTAGTTAAAGGATATAAACTAAAGATAGGTTGTCTGTTAATATCTGATGGAGCCAGCTGTCTTTAAATTTCTAGAGAGGACATACAGATTCCAGGAATTCCAAACAGTATCTGTTAGGGGATGAATTGTATCTTTATGCTTAAGTCTTAACCCTTACCACCTCAGAATGTGACTGTATTTGGAGATAGACTCTTAACAAAGAGCTGTTAAATTAAAATGAGTTGTTAAGATGGGCTTTAATTCAATGACTGGTGTCCTTAGAAACAGAGAATATTTGGAGAGAGACACATACAAAGGAAAGACCATATGAAGATTCAGGGAGAAGATAGCCATTTGTCAGCAAAGAAGAGAGGTCTCAGAAGAAAACAATCCTACCAATACCTTAATCTCAGACTTCCAGTTTCCATAATCCTGAGAGAATAATTTCTGTAATTTTTGTTGATTTAAGTAATCCATTCTGTAATTCTCAGTTATGCCAGCTTTAGCAAACTAACAAAGTACACCAGTAATTAGAAAGAGCTAATGTCTTCCTTAATGGTTTTGTCTACTATTCCCCTCTACAAATAGTAAACTCTGAGACAATCTGGTTGATTAACTCCTTCAGTAATTCACTAATTAATTCATACTGTCAACAAATAAGCACTAATTGAATGTTTTCTGTCCTCTGGTTACTTGCTAAACTTTGGAGCTTATAAGGATGTCATCTGTAGATATTCATAGTTAGTGGGAGATAGAGACATGAGGAAATAATTACAGTTAGTGTGGGAGATGTCAAAGTGAGAATATTCATTCTTTCACAGATTCATTTATTTTCTCAATTTAATGCACCCTTGTTGAGTTCTTACTCTATGCCAGGACAAAATTGGAGGAATATTGAACTCTCATGGCAAACTATTTCAGTGAAACACTTCCTAATGATGTGTACATTTTCAAATGAGGAAGGAAAGTTTCACTCAGTATCTTTTACTGGCTTTCATCTGGATATTCCACTGGTATCTCACAACTGAAAACTCCATATAATGATGTTGTCTTTCCCAAGTGAGTCTACTCCTCTTTCCGGTTCCCTCATCTTACTTCATGTCATGGTTGTCCATCCAGTCACTCAAGTCAAAGCCTGAGATGAGCTGAGATTAGCTTTGGTCCTTTCACTCCCACTTCACATCTGTGGGGTCATCAACTCTGGTGGCTCTTCTCAAATATCTCTAAATGCTCTCTCTATATACTTTATTCTATATTTCAGGGCTTCATCAACTCTTACTTAGATTAGTTTAGTCTGTAATTATTATAGTCTACAGTATATTATATAGATTATTATCTTCTATGGTAGAAAAGCTTCTACTTTCTATTGTCTCTCACTCTAATTAGCCTTCCAAATTGACTCAAAAATCGTATTTCTAAAGTGAAAATGTTAATATGTCAGCTTTTTTGCCCAATATTTCATGATGGCTAATGAGATGTAAGAGAAACCCCTTAATCCAGTATGTTAGGTTCTGTCTGCTTCTCCAGCCATACTTCTCACCACTTACCAGAATATATCTTAAGTTCTTCTCATAAGAAAACTTGATTTGAGAATTTAAATATGGAATACAAACCTGAAAAAAAATAGAGGAAAAAAGGGAAAGCTTTTGTTTTGTTTTGTTTTCATTTTTAGAGTAATTGTCAAGTTAAGGAGAGAATAACAATCCTAGATCTTAGTATTTGTGCATGCTTTCAATATTTGATTTAATATTCATTAATCCAAATGTTCTTGTCTAGGTCATACTTATAATTATTATCATCATCACTCTCCCTGCAGTATGCATGTTAGACTTTACCACAGGCAGGGAGAAAGAGGATGACTGCATATTCAAAGAAAATGTATAATTATAAATAATTAAATAAGAATAATCCCTGCGTTCTAATATCTTGATATGGAAATTGGAAAATATCATGTGGATATAGGTGAGATACCAAATAAATCAATTCAACATATTTTCCTCAACTGTATTCATTTTCTTAGAAAAATCTGATTATATAGAATCATGTAATGGACTCATTATATAAATATAGAATCTTCATATTCTTTTCTTACAGGCAAAAGAGTTCTTAGTGGAGAATATTTTAAGAGAGAATTCAAACACCTAAATCTTTAATTCAATGAAGGCCATAGGAAGGCATATAGTATTTTTTAAGACTAGTAGAATATATATTATCTCTTCTGACCTCCAAATTGTATATGCCATGCATAACCCCAGAAACAGAATCAAGGAGTTATTTGATATAATGGATAATATAAAAATTTGTTTTTCTCTTACATAAAGAAGTGTGCTAAAAATATGATTTCATTATTTCTTCAGAATAATAAGTATTCAGAAAAGAAGTGTCCACATGTTGTAAATCAGCCAAAGAAAAATTTTATCAATTTTGATACCAAAAACCGATAATTTGAGTTTTTCTACATTGAAATTCTGTTTTTTTTCCATCAAAAATCGAATTGCAGATATTCCTAGCTTACTTTTTTTAGGCACATTTCACATTGTTAGAAATCAATAAATATTAAGAAATTCTTTTCAAAAAGACTAACAGTTTCAGGCCATCCAACCATGAATATTGTCTTCTGAAGTTCCAGCCTTCTGGAGCCTTCATGGAATTCATGAGCGTTCTGGGAGGAATAGTCCTGCAAGGGTGTCTGAGGACAAAGGCCCTGAATATTATGCTAAGAAGCACTGATCATCAAAGAGAGAAAAAGAACGCAGCTTGATTTTAATGAAATCTGTTTAAAGTGCAGGAAAGGCAAGGAATGTGGAAAACATCAGTGACTCGGGAAGCAGGTTGGAGGAGGCGGCCACAGTCTATTCAGAAGATTACTTGGTACCCGATGATAATTAGATAGTCTCTTGGAAATACATTAGTGGATGGCCCTTATTCTGGACAGGTATGTTTCCTTTCCAAACTTCAAATTATTGCCCATACTGGATCTGTCAAAACCTCCTGCCTACATCAGTTGGGATTGGAGATTACAGACTCTTCATTGCCATTTCCAGGGTTTGTAGGAAAGCTTCCTGCTCTACGGGTTTTGTAGCTAAATGGAAGTTTCCAGCCTCCAGGGCTGCTAATTTAACAGCTTCCGTATTAGAGTTCAAGGAAAATAATCCTTTTTTAAAAGGGAACATTAAGTTATTTCTCACTAAATCATGAGAAAAAGCCTTTTCTCCCAATTACAAAGTATTAAAAAGTTACCAATTATTAGGAGCTTTACTGACAAGGTCATTTGTAAAAGAATCATTCAATCTAGCCAGAGAAAACTGCTGCTGAGAACACAAGTAAAAACAATTCTTCAGCTAACTTCTCAGGAAATTAATGTTTCTGTTATCTATATTTATATTTAGAGAAGGAACAGTGAGAATGTTTCATCCTTGAACTGAGAAACTACCTCTGAGCTCTTTGCAGAGGAAAAGAAGAAAGTTTGATTGCACTGGCCGACTTCAACAGTTTGGATGTGCGGAGTATTGATTTCTCTCCTGTATTTATTCTATTCTTGTGTTCGGAAGCGTTAAGTATCAGGAGAGGGATGGCGAAGTGGACATTTTTAAAACAGTCTGACATGATTGAAAGTCTTCATATTTGTCAAGGTGTTTACCTGCTATTTGGAATGGGTTTTTGTTTTCACATATTTGTTCTCAATAGATGTCATATCCTTGAAATGTGGCAGATTCATGTCTCTGAAGTATCAGTGTTTCAGTTTAACACCAGATGCAGTCAGTTGTGGACTCGGGAGCCATGGCATGTGGATACAGCCATATGTTTTTGCTCCCTTTTTAACTAATAAAGTAGTTGGTAAGTGCAAAGAATTGCCTGTATTGTACTGTTCAGCACATGGATCAAACACTGTTGTTTGTCCTGTATTCTAACCAGCCATGGTCATTCTTTAGTCGTGTCTCAAAAGGTACCACAGTTCCCAAGTTGGTTTCTCTGGCAACTGTAGAGACAGTTGAATTACAATTCGTAATTGACCAGTCACTAGCCCTGGGGATTTTTCTTCATCCGCCAAGCTTCCGTGTGGCCTGTGGAGTGTGGAAAGTGGCTGCCCCTCCCAGTTTCCTGGGTCCTTTGAGACAGAGCCAGTGAACCACAACCTTCTGTGTTCTGATCACTGGACAGATATTTTTTTTTCTTTACAATTCATTCAGACCTGCTTTTACTTTCTTAAAAGACTGTTATCCTAGGGAACAATGCTGCTTGTTTGGGATTGTTTTGTGCACTTCATACCTGTTGAGCTCAAATTCTGCTAAAGCTGCCAACCCACTTTATAAAGAGTTATCTGGAAAACAATTTGAAAATGTCACCGTTTTGCTCCCTTTATAAAGTTCACTCTAATATGACTCCGAAATGACCAAATGTAATGAGAATAACTTGTTAGGCTCCCGACATGTTTCTCAGATACTCCTCATGTGGAAGCCATTGCAGATAAGTTGTCTTAAGTTAAAGATCTTATCAAAGACTCTTTGCATCTTACATACATTTGTGGAAAACTCCTGTTCAGCCCTCGAAAGAATATTTTGTGTATTTCATCCTAGATTCATGTGTAAGAAGACTTGGCATCTGAAAACATATTAGTTAATCTAGGCGCTGAAAAGTCTGTCAGATATGTCACGAATATAGAATAAAACCAAATAAGCCTGATATTGAGAAGCATTAAATACATGAGAAATAGTCAAGCACATTCCTCCATTGGTTGAGGCATAAATAAATTGCCAAATTTAGAGGGTGAGGTGATTGCATTTGGAATTATAATTATTTAGAGTTGCATCAACATTTGCTTTTCGTATTCCATGCATATTGATTTGATCTAGGTGGGTGAAGGTGGTTGACTGATGTGAATCTTTACCTTTTTAAGTCCACTTCAGGGTCTGTGTAGTGCCCAGACGTTCGGGATGGAGGCTGTGTGGAACTGCCAGGTGTAAGAGAAATGGACCGTGTAAATCTCAACACCACAGAGACCCCTGTGCTGCACTTGGAAGAGATGCATTCCTTTTGCTTACCGTTGTCAGCCGTGTTATCGATCACCCGCCCCCTCAGAGGAAATGCTACCACCAATGGTACAAATTGAGCCTGAGAAGGAACTCAATTAACACGATTCCCATGCCACGGCCATTTTTTCAAGATGTGTTCTTGCTCACTCAGTGACTTTCCTGTTTCATTGATTCCAGGCACTGGGGTTCTCTGAGAATATATATGGCCAAGTGCTCTTTTGCTTTTATGGCTTACCATAGCACAAATTGCTGCAGATGCGAATGTTCTTATTGGCATACATGGAAGAATGACCTTACTTTATGGTGCTATTATAAAAGCACAGTTTAAACCAGCCTTTCAATTTTTGTGTGACAGAAGAAGGGGCTAATCTTATGGGTCTTGACCTCTCTCGAGCATTCAAACTATTGATGACAGAGCACGAGGCTCTTTACATTCCCTGCTTGTCATTTTCTTGGCCTTAGATGGTTTCCAACCCATTTCAGTGCATACGCCTTATTGACGTCCTGCGTTGGAGGGTAATGTATCTTCTCAGCCTCAACATCTCTGGTCTACTCTTCTGTAAGGATTAAGGAAAGAAATGATCTTCCTGAGTCCCAGACGTTGCTTTCAACATCTCCAATTTGTAGCAGCAAAAATACTACGAGGGGTATGAGGCCTCCTGCCTTATTAATAAGAATACCTAATCAATGCATTATTTCAAGCAACTGGTTGATCATCCAATTTCATGGCTCACATTTGTTCGCTAAGCTGGATCGTTCTCAGAGACACCTTTAATTTCTTTTACAGCAGATGTCTCAAATTAGTTTTACATTTTTTACTAAGGTTTCAATGAAGATTTCATCTATTGTCCTTATTCTCCCCTTAGGTATTTATCAATACTCTTTACAAATTTAAGCAGGATTTTTAAAAATTCCTCATAAGGATAGACACAGAACAAAGTTTAAGGGCTATACTGAATATAGTACAAAAGAATACATAAATAATACTGAAAGGGGGCATCCTAAGCCATCTGTCAGTTTCGTGGTTTTCCTTGGAGATTCCAAGGTGCCTGTTGTTACCAAATTCCCTCAGAGGGGCTCCTTATGCAGGGGACGTCACCGCTCGTACCATATACAATCGGCCCCAGAGTGAATGCAAGACACAAAGGCACCCACATGGAGTCTGGCCAGCAGAGTGTACATTTTCCTGGCGAGAGCACTTTCACTAACTCAGCTGCCTTAAAATGGATGAGACTGACAGACCCAATCAGATTTTCATGTCTTTTGTGAAGTTTGAATGGGACATTCAAAGAAAGGCTGAAGACAATAGGGGGTAAAGTTGCTGAGAGATACACAGAAAGGAAGCAGTAAGCAGAAACTATGGGGATGTAGGATTCAGGGTTAAGAAAATGCCTCAATAGAGAGGAGAATAATGAGAGCCAGCTTGCAAGTGGCAGCAGGAGCTGTAGATGCAGAGAGAGACAGTGATTGAGTTGGCGTCGTGTGGAACACTAAAGCAGAGAGAAGGAGGTGACGTGTGCTGAGGGCACGACTTGATTTTCTAGAGCTGTTTTAACTGTAAGCCATCATCCACTTCTTCCTGGTGGCTGGTTGTGTGGCTGTGGGTGTGTGCCGAAAGTTATTTCCGTCTCTGCGAGTTAGTTAAGTCAGTCCTCCCTTTGCTTATCTGCGTTTCCTCATATATCGTCTCAGGAAACCATAGCCAGGGTGTATAACATTCTTAGGAGGCAGAAAAACTCGCAGCATACTTCTTTTTGGTCATTTTTGGTGGAGGGAATAGATGCTCTCCAGCCTAGATCACTTGCAGTCATACTGTTTAAAAAAGTTGTAAATTTGGCAAAAAAAATTCTTTACATTGAAAGTGGTCGTAAAAGAATTGTCAAAGATTAGTATTTCCTAACTGTTTTCTGAGGGACACATATGGAGGCAATTGTTTAAAAATGAGAGTTTAAGGTGAGGATGTGGTATTAAGTTTGGGAAAGGCTTAGGATGTACATTAGATTATTAAAATTTCTGTAAACTCTTCCAATTGACAACAAATACTACCCTGTTTAACCTAGCAAAAGAAAACACCTTTCATTGCATCAGAGCAACAGATCACATCTCACCAAATTCTTTTTTCTGTGCTATGCATAGAAAGTACATAATATGTATATACATATATATATATATATACACACACACACATATACATATACATATGTATATATATACACATATATGTATACACACATATATACACATATGTGTATATACACATATACACATGTAGATACACATATGTATATATACATATATACATACATGTAATTGTATATATACATGTGATTTTATATAAATGTAATTTTTACATATATAATTTATATGTGTAAAAACCACATTACATCTTATAAAGGATAGCTGCTCTTGAGATTGTACTGAGCTGTGAATTATTCTAAACTTCAAAATTCTTATTTCTCCCAATGTCATGAAAGAGGTCTCAGCAATAATACCAAAGGTATGTTGGCTATTAAAAGTTTGGTAAATACCAATTTGAACATTTCTTTCTGTCTTTTCTCATCTAGCCTCTAGTTGTCAACAATAGGATTTCCTTGGTGGGTTGTCAGTGCAATTTAGAGATTTGGCCCATCAACTTTCTAACCTGAGGAAATTGGAAGAGCAATAAGTATAAGGTGTAAATACAGTTATCTTAACATCTTTGAAACAATGTGATAAAGATTAAAGAGATCAAGAGGGATTGAATAAACACATGTTTCCTATCTCCTGTAGGACTCTAACTGAATTTTGATACTGCTTTGCTACAGGGTAATAAAACACTGGGTATTCTGAGATATATAGCCTGACACACAAAGTAGAACATTCAAATTTTATATTTCAGTGAGATGTAAAAGATGGCAATTAGCTCTATCTTAATAGGAGTTCGTCTAGTTTAATGGGAGAAAAAAGAGAGAGAAAAGGATTTTAATTATAAAATCAAATAATTGGTTTAATCTTAAAAAGATTATTTAAGGACATAAAAGTAGAAAATCACTCATAAATTTTATATCTCCTTAATAACTCTAAAAATAGATGGTCAATAGAATACAGTTACATGTAGTCTTTATTTAGTCAAGTAGCTTTCAACTCTGATAGTATTTATGCATAGACTTGTATGAGGAAAGGAAAGGATATTAAAATGTTCAGATTGTGAAAGTAATCAATGTATATTTTGAAAATTTGGAGAAGGATAGAAAAGAAATTACCACCCACTCCTAATTACAGTGTTTAACAATACTGACTTTTAAAATCTGTTTAAAAATACAGATATTTCTTCCAGATGTATATATCCTTTTATAGAAATGAGGTATGAATACATAGTTCTTCCAGCTTTTACCTGTGCCGTATTTTATCGATATTTCCATATATTCCATACCATTCAACCAAATAAAGGATATTCAAAACTTTTTCCAATTCCCATTTTAACAATCACATAATATGTCATTGACATTTATTCAACATTTCTCCCACACTGGTTAATTCAGGCTGATTTCTGTCTGAATTAATTTAAAATTTCAGTTTTACTGATAAAATGTGGTGTATGTGTATCTTTTTTCTTTCTTTTCTTTTTGTACATCTTTTTTTCTTTAAAACATTTTTACTTTGGGATAAATTCCAAAACACATTAAGAAGTCAGGTGTTTTAACCTTTTAAAAACCTGCAATACATATTTCAAATATTTTGTTAAAATCTTGAAAATGTGCATTCTACACCACAACATATTATAACCTTTATATTTATTCATTTGTTAATTTTCCATTCACATCCTTTTTACTCATTTATTGGCCTATGTATATTTTCTAGTTGGTTTTATATGAAGTTTTTTTCATATACCATTCATTTTGCATATTAAATAAAAATGTTGGTATTTTTATATTGTTTGTTTTTTATGTTTCATAAATAGAAGATTGATTATCATATTCTAAAAACTATTGATATTTCTACTATGATTGCTTCTTTTCCTTATAAACTTAGTATATCCATTTATTTGCTTGAGGACTTATGCAAATTAAGGATGGATCTTCTCTCTAGACTATCATACCTGAAAGAATATTTTGAACACCTACTTAAGAACTAGTAAGCAGGTTTTATTGTTCCTTTATTTCTTAGCAAAGTTTAGGAGGGAGTATTCTGACCTTCTTATGCGAACCTTTATCACAGCAGAAAGGAATCAGTGGTAACATTTCATGAAAATGCTCATTTTTTCAGTAGAGTGCAATCAGTTTCCTCTAGCTTCTAACAGAATCAAAGAGAATAACCTGCACTTCTAAACAAAGAGATTTGAATGCAATATTTTGTAGAGGTTGTTTGTTCCCCCCTCGTTCAAGTCTATCACCTAGAAAAGGAGCATCTAGGTCCTGGCCAGACTTGCTTGTGAAAAGCAGAAGATCATCACAGACTGTTTCTTTCATTCTATTTATACTGCCAGTTCTTGCAATATATAAAAACTTCTTTATAGAGTCTGTGTCTTGACAATTATATACTATCTTATTTACCTGATGTTTATCTTAATAATACTAGCACACAGTTTTAATTGTGTAATTTTATAGTAAAGTTTAAAATTTTGTATGGCAGATACCCTGTTATTAGCCTTTTTTTTTTACCATTTCCTAAATATTAAAGTCTATTTATTCTTTCTAATAAAATAAATCAGATTCTAAAATCATCTCTTTGGGCTTTTTATTGGATTTTCATTAAATATATATACTAATTTCAGAAAATTCCAATATTATATTTTAATAGACATCATATCTCACAAAAGCCAAAATTTGTAAGTTTCTGTGAAGTATAATGTCTAATGAATGGATTGAAGTGTGTTCTAGTGGAAAGACCACTGAGTTAGGTAGTAGGAGATTTGGTTCCCAGGTCTGGGGCTCAGTATTCTACTTTTGTGAACCTGGGCAAATTAATTTTCTCTTTTATGGCTCAGTTTCTTTATGTGAATGATAAAAAGGCTGTACTACATAAGACACTAGAATGGTCAATGAATTCCACTCCAAATTGTGAATGCAATGAACCATTTGATGTTACTAAAAATAATTATTTTTTGCCCACTGGCTACTTAACATCTTACTTTAACCACCCTCCCTTCTATTTTAGCACTCCTTTCCTAAATGAAGATATATTCCACAGAAATTGATGGAAATTATTGTGCATAATAAATTATGTCTGCCTTCTAAATACAGATTACCTGATTTCAAGTGGAATGGCACCATGCACTGTATATAAAACTAGAATCCTAGATTTAACTAGTTTTTAGTACTAGATGCTCCTTGGTTTTTAGTAACATAATCCTTCTGGTCCCAGGATATCTCACATAGGATTCCAGTATACAGAAACTAACCTGATGGAAAAGAAGTCATAAATAACAATAACCAAAAAGAAATAATGTTGTAAAGATAAACATAGCTAGTAATAAGCTACAAAATGGATTTAATGTAAAACAATTTGGTTAAAATGAAATCCAACATTTGAAATGCATTCATAATTTTACATACATGAGCTTAAAATATAAAGAATAATGGATTACAAACACTAAAGCAAGATGTGCAAGCCACCATAACAAATGAAACCAGACTCTCGGTGTCTTAATACAATTAAAATATATTCTCTCGTGTCATCATTGAATCTTGTTTTGCTACATGGTATCATTAAGAGACTCGGGGTCCTTATCTCCTGTATTCCTACAACTCCTAAGGCTTCATTTTTATCTGCATCTAATGGTATGAATGAGCAAAGATGGGGGCGAAGGCACATTCTCTCCTAACCACCTAAATCTTTGGATAACATGTCACTTCTTCTTACTTTCCTTGGCCTCAGTTGTGTAGTTCTAAAGAAATGCAAGGGAATCTGCAAAATATAGTCTAGTGATATGCCGCCAAGAAGAGGATCTATTTCATGTGAAAACTAGCAACTTCTACCACTGCCAGCCATTTTGTCATGAAATATTAATTATCTCTTTTTCTCAGCATATAGAACACACAGATCCCTCTCCCCAGGAAAGAACTCAATCCAATCTTTGCATTCAGTGTAAGCTGAGGCTATCCAAATAATGTACAGTACTCTCTGTCAGTCCCGTCGTGACTCCTTATCGCACAAGGTCCTATGAGATAAATAGGCACATTTCCTCATCTTCTCACAGTCAATAGGCAGGCAGACTGAATGTCATCTGTCCAGGCAGTTGAGAAAATTGCTTTAGTTAGGGACTAGTGATGCTCCCTGGAAGGGACTCATTTGCCCATTATTTGTGTCCGTTATTCTCTATGACCATATCTGAGATAGCTACTGGGGATTATTTCCTCCTCGAAAGCCATGCAGATTTTGCAGACTGCTTCTAATGAAATAAGCTTGAGGACCCAAACTTTGCTTATAGTGTGAACAATAAAAGTGTGTGTTTAGCCTGGGCTCATGGTTTTTTGGAAGATTGACAAAAACATCACAGGCATAAGACCTATCTACTCTTAATAAAATCTATGTATCCATAACTAGACAATTCTTTTTTTTTTTAATGTTTTATTTACTTCTAGGAGAGAGAGAAAGCGTGAGCAGGGGAGGGTCAGAGAGAGAGGGAGTCACAGACTGAAACAGGCTCCAGGCTCTGAGCTGGCAGTCAGCACAGAGCCCGATGCAGGGCTCAACCCACGGACCGCGAGATCATGACCCAAGCGAAAGTCGGACACTTAACCGACTAAGCTACCCAGGCTCCCCAACAATTCTTAAGCCTTATTTATTTCTTGCTTCTTTCCCCTTCCTGCTTGTCTTCTCAAATTCATGGTGTTAACTTGAGGCCATCTAGAACAAAACTGTCACCTTTGCCACATGGCTTAGTGATAATTATCCCTAAGTCTCTATCTGTCACTCTTTTTCCAAACCATCTCTTACTATTTAATGCCTAGAAGCAGGTTCCAGAACTCCTGATCTTCTCCGTTCCAGTTCGTTCCTTTGGTTGACCAACCAGTTATTTCTACAGCTTATCTGTATTTAATAACTTGCCAAAGTCACCAATAGTCTTCTAACACAAGCTCATATAGTGTTCCTTCCCAATTTCCCTAAAGATGCCTCCTCAATGGCACAAGATTTGCCTTCCAAAGTAACATGCCAGCAGTTTTACCAAACATTTTGCCGAAGGTTATCAAAAGCCTCCAGCCTCCTTGCCTCCAATATTGATTGGTTCTTCATTACACATGGCCTACTTACTAAGTCTACTGGTGGGATATTTTCACAATAACATCCCTCCCAGCACTATTTTCTCTTTTGGTCAGCATCTGTTAATGGCTAGAATGAACAACTCCATATTCTTGGTATCTTAAATCAGTAAAGATTTATTTTTCAAACATCAAAATCTTGTATGGTTGGCAATGGAACTCTTCTTCACAGAAATAGGTTTTTTTCTTATGTGGCTCACCCATTTTCTAGAACTTTGTTTTCTTCTACATTAAGAAGCTGAATGAGGAAAGAGAGAGCGAGTAGAAAAGACACACGTCTTAATTGCCTTTGTCTGAAAAGTGATACATAACACCTCTGCTCACAGTCACTGGCCAGAAATCCATCACACCCGTTACACCACTGGGCAAATGTAGAGTTGAGTCTGGGGACTGTATTTTATATGTGTTCCCAGGAAGAAGAAGAGTACTGCAGCTCTACCATGAGCTTACAAATAACAACAAAAAATGATAAAAATTTAGCGTTAAAAGTTGTGTGCTCCTAACACCTGTTTCTATTTAACTCAAATCACTTCTGATACACCACTGGGATGAAAAAGAGTGCAGCAATGATACACTTCCATCTCTTCGCTTTCCTAGAACTTCCTTCCACATTTAATTGTTCAAGTATCATAGTTCTGGAATCTGGAAACACTCAAGCTCTCCTTTGTTTCACATGCCCCATACTTCATTGTCAAAGTGAATTATTGGCAGAGGGAGGTGATATTATTACTTGGAACAATGTATATAATTGGTTAGAGGAAGAGGTAGTCGTACACTGCCACAGAAACCACAGGACAATTATAGGTTACACTGCAATTCCATACAACGCATAAAGTCTTACGTTAGATACTAGGTTATTGTCATTTATTTTCTTTAATTTCTTAAAAGGGCACAGTTATTATTTTTACCACAATGAACCTGAAAAATGGATAGTCAGTCTGTGGAAAAATGAGACTTAATTTTAAGAGATGACAACATACATTCTCAGGATTCTGGCTAGGTAGGAATCTAGTAACTCTGTCTACAGAGAGGGATTGTTTGAAAAAGCTATAGGGCTACATAGATATAATTTGAAAATCACGAAGGAAGCTCTTATGGTAGACAGTTGCTGGTTCTAATTCTCTACACATCCCTGAATTCAGAGTCTTTTCATGTAAATTTGTAGGTCTTCCAGCTAGCAACAAAATCTGTTTCTTTACCCCTTGACTTGAGATATAGCCATATGACTTATTTTGGCCAATGGATTTTAGTAGACGTGAAGGAAGCAAAGGCTTGAATTGTGCACGGTTGGTGGGGCTTACCATCACCCTTCTTGCATTTCCCATGAGAAAAATATGCCCCAGGAAACGCACCACTCCAAGGAGGATGAGAGACATTGGAGAAGAATTTAACCCATGTTCCATCTTGGATCCAAGGCTATCTCAGCCCAGCTGAGCCTAGCCAGGATCACCCAAACCCTTGGCCAAAAGGCAGACACACTTACAGGAATAAATGATGGCTGTTTCAAGTTACTGAGTTTCGGGATGTTTTCTTAGTGGGAATAGTGGATCGCTAGAGTCTTTAACAGGTAACAAAATGAACTATGATGAAAGTTATTTGCCAAAGGCAAAAGCCAGGATAATATCAGATGATTTTATTTCCAGATGGACGACCTTTATAACATCGTTTCTAGTTCAAATTTAGTTTCTGTAGGCATCTACCCTGCGCCATGGCTTACGTTCAGAATAGCGAAGTCTATATATTCTCAAAGTAAGCAGAATTAAGATGCTATTAGAGAATTAAGCTTTGTTTATGCTTTTTGCTATAGTTTTCTAGAGTGTGCTTTAAGTATTGGCCACAAGCCATATTGGGACATTAAGTAATCACAATACTAACACATTTCAATATTCAGCTGGCAACAAGGCCTACAATTATAGTTAAGCTTTGATTCTCTGTGTCTGCAATTACCTAACCAGTGAAAGGAGATTTTCATGATTGCCATTAAGGGTTTAATTATGACTGAGTTAGATACACGAACACTCGTTAGCTAGATATCTATGCATCCCTGTGGCTATATTGGCCCATCAGAGGATAGGGCCTAGAAAAATAGGCTAAAGTGTAAAGGCAGCCAATCATCTGCATTACTATGGGCTCAGGACACATTGCTGCCTCTCTGGTTTCCTCTCAGAAGCTTCATAAGGATCGGGCCACTTTTGTGGCCTAGTGGCTTGAGAGGGCTGATTGACTTCAAGTGCAGAACAATCCTGATGCAATCCTCTTGCTTTAGGAGTCTGGATACTCCGTCTGTAACAAAGGATAGAATAAACGGAAGTTCTTAGAATGTAAGTAATAATAGACAAAGTAAACACTTTGAGTTACTTGAAAAAGAACCGAAGATTGGATATTACTAATTCATTGGTTTTATTTATTGAATGCTCCTGTCACTTTAATAGGCCATTTACAAATGTAATCCAACATTGAATATTTAGTGGCTTTGTTATAAACCATATCAAACAATTTGAGTGTAAGCATGTCAGAGGAGAATGTCACTGGTTTTCCTAGCTGCTTGACAGGCATGTTTGTTGGCAGATAATAAGCCAAAAGTGCCATTGTTTTTTTAAAATCTGTGGAATCCAAACAACACTATGAACAAAGGCTCGAGTAGGAAATAGCAGAAATAGATAGTTATCCTGGAGTGCTTTGGAGAAGCTGGTTAGAAAGGATGTTAGATCACAATGGAAATAAGCAAAGGTGATCTTATTTCTCTGAGTGTCTGAAGTACATATTGTCCTGATTAGTTGTTTGCTTAAACAGGATAGTAGTGATTATAATACAGAAAAAAAATTTCATGTTTTTGTTACATCAAAAGAAGAAACATTATTCGTTGTCCATATGCTAAATTTATTTTAACAAGGATGTGTCAAACCACTTTTAAAGCTCTAAAATAGTATTTTTCTCCTCAGCTCAAATCTGGTCTATCATTTTAACTACTTGGAAAATAAATTTGATGAGTTTTAGAATGTATCAGAGCATGAAGGATTCTCAGTAGGAATTTCATGCCACAATATATTTTTAGAAAATGTTTGAAATTTAGCTTGAGCCTTGGGATGGATGAAATTACTTTCTTTCATATGTTAAAAAACCCTTAAAATGAATTGAAGTTTGAGCAGAATTTTGAAATATGCCATCTATGATTATTGAAGTTGAACAGAATCAGAATTATGATTTAATTCAATTTTATTCATTTGGATTAAAATTTACCAAATTTTTTAAAGTACAAAACAAGACCACATGATCCACTTTTTCAATAAAATTGCATATTAAAATTTAAAGTGAGAAACTTGCAACTTAGAATTAAATGTAGAAACAGGGAGACATGAAATATCCCAAAGAACAAAGTCCACATTAAAGTCACATTAGAAAAATAGCCATGCAGTAGAAAAGAATGAAAACATTAGAAATGAAGATGTGAAAAGAAGACAAGACCTGAAATACACAAAGTGATTAGATACAGTGTATAGCAGAATACAAAAGTCCACTCTAAAAGTCTCCAAACATAGAAATCTTTTCTACTACACACAATGTAAAAAGAAAGAAAACACAGCACATGCAAACTAATGATTGCATTGCCTGTTTAATTTACCAGTTTTTTGCTTTTTGTTTTTAACACACAGTTGTGTAGCACTCATTATAACTAGACTCTAGCCACTAGTTACTTTATCAACTTGTATCATCTTCCAAGCAATTTTAACAGGCAGGCATTGACATTACTGCTAACGCACAGAGCAGGTAACAATTTGCCTGAGATCACACAGCAGTAAATGATGGAGGTGATACTCAAACACAGGCAGGTTCATTCCGGGGTAAGTGCACAGAAACTTTATACTTCATTACTTCTGTGCTAACTCAACAAGCAGCAACTTGTTTGTCTACACTTATTACCCCATCTATCTTTACATTTGCAGATTGTTGCGAATAGTATATATACTAAACTGAACTCCAATTTTAGTCAACACAAATTGCATGCTATTATTATTTTTTTAATGTATTCCCCAAACACAATTGAGAAATTGCCATTCCATTGGTGGAATAAAATCATATCGTGTCTAAACACAAAGAGTTTCCACCCTCAAATTTCTTTTAGGGAGAACATTACCCTAAAATTGAATTCTTTCAAGGTTTTGAGAAGGTAAATTAGAAATAACAATCAAACATGTTATTTTTGGATGACCATAGAGGGTACCTATAATCTCTGTACTTTTTTTTAAGGGGTCAAACATGGATCCATTTATTATCTTTGGGACTAAAACCTTCCAGTTGTGTCAGATGCCATTTTACATGTATCTTAGATAGATCATTTCAAAAAGCAAGACAATAAATGATTACATTACAGGAATCACATACTATAAAAATTTTCAATACTAAAAAATAAGGTAAAAATAACAAGAGCAACAACAAAAATCTCAACCTTTTCTAGTGTTAATCAAGTAGGAATTTATAACGTGGGATAAAAATTCCATGAAAGCATCATATATTGATGCTAAAACTTTCTGTATCAAATAAACGATGTAAACCAGAAGATAAAGCTTTCTGAGAAATCTTTGTAAACGACAAAGGTAGAACTCAATTGATAACAAAGAATTTGATGTTGAAGATGCATAAAAAGCATTTAAATAAAATTATTTCATATAATGGGAGTGAAAAATGTTTCTAAGTTAAATATCATTTTCAGGGACA